>JBBGZY010001622.1:890000-1017500 GCA_037952925.1 Lithobates clamitans | reverse complement strand
TCCGCAGGGAGCGTGAGGTGTAAGTAGAGTACAAACAAATTTGTACTCTACTTACTGTTGTTAAAATTACTTTCTTTTAATAAATGCCGTGTTACAATGAATGATGTGCCCCGCTGTATGTGCTTTTTAAAAAAAATATGTCACTTTATACCGAATTTCATTGTACATCCTGCTCATGTGACTCCCGGCCCGTCCCGCCTCTCTCCTCTCACGTCTCCTGAGTCCTGACGTCAGCGGGGAATTCTCAGCCCCACCCGCCTCTCTTCTGATATGATAGCTATAGTCAGCGGGCGGGGCTGAGAATTCCCCGCTGATGTCAGGACTCAGGAGACGTGAGAGGAGAGCGGAGAGGCGGGCCAGGCCGGGAGTCACATGAGCGGGATGTATTGTACTACTGTGAAATTCGGTATGAAGTAACATATTTTTTTTAAAAAGCACATACAGCGGGGCACATCATTTAATGTAACACAGCATTTAGTAAAAGAAAGTATTTTTAAAAATACACTCTGATCAATTTCCCCGAGAGGGGCAGGGCAAGTCGGGATGACGTCACCCGCAATCGATTTTCCGGCCCTTATGCATCGATGCCGCATCAGGGACACCCGAATTGCGATGCAACGATTAATTTCAGCACCCCTACAATCCATCATCTGAAAATGGAATATGGCACAACTGCAAACCTACAAAGACAAGGCTGTCCACCTAAAGTGACAGGCCGGGCAAGGAGAGCATTAATCAGAGAAGCAGCCAAGAGGCCCATGGTAACTCTGAAGGAGCTGCAGAGATCCACAACTCAGGTGGGAGAATCTGTCCACAGGAAAACTATTATGCCGCATACACATGAGCGGACTTTACGGCAGACTTTGCCCGGCGGACTTTTCGACGTACTTTACGACGGACTTTCTGAATGAACAGACTTGCCTACACACAATCCACCAAAGTCCGTCGAATTCGTACGTGATGACGTACAACCGGACTAAAACAAGGAAGTTCATAGCCAGTAGCCAATAGCTGCCCTAGCGTGGCTTTTTGTCCGAACTAGCATACAGACGGCGGACTTTTCGACCGGACTCGATTTCGACGGATTCATTTAAAACATGTTTCAAATCTAAGTCCGTCCAACTTTTGAGCAAAGTCCGCTGGAGCCCACACACGATTGAATTGTCTGACGAAATCCAGTCCGCCGGGCAAAGTCTGCCATAAAGTCCGCTCGTGTGTACGCGGCATTAGTCGTGCATTCCACAAATCTGGCCTTTATGGAAGAGTGGCAAGAAGAAAGCCATTGTTGAAAGAAAGCCATAAGAAGTCCAGTTTGAAGTTTGTGAGAAGCCATGTGGGGGACACAGCAAACATGGGGAAGAAGGTGCTCTGGTCAGATGAGACCAAAATGGAACTTTTTGCCCTAAAAGCAAAACACTATGTGTGGCGGAAAACTAGATCACACAAGATCGGACTTTTTGACAACAAACATGCAAATTAGCTGTTTTAAAGCAACATCTGACCGTGTGTACGCTCCATCGGACACATTTTTTCGGTTTTTATCGGACTTTTGTTGGCTGTGCGAACGGACAAACTTTCCGGCAACAAAAGTCCGATGGAGCAAAGTCTGATCGTGTGCACACAAAACCATCGGACTTTTGTACAAACTACAGTACCTGCCCGCGAGAATGTTTCCATTCTCGGTGACAGGGTACTGTACATCTCGCGCTGGCTGAATAGGAAAAACACATTTTCTTATTGCAGTGAGCGCGAGAAGGAATTCCCCTCCAAGCGCATACCAGGCCCTTAGGTCTGGTATGTATTTTAAAGGGAACCCCCTACGCCAAAAAAACGGCGTGGGGGTCACCACCAAAATCCATACCAAACCCTTTTCCGAGCACGCAGCCCAGCCGGTCAGGAAAGGGGGTGGGGATGAGCAAGTGCCCCCTCCCGAACCGTACCAGGCCACATGCCCTCAACATGGGAGGTGGGCACTTTGGGGCAGGGGGACGCCCTGCGGCCTCCCCCCACCCCACAGCACCTTGTCCCCATGTTGATGAGGACAAGGGCCTCTTCCCGACAACCCTGACCTTTGGTTGTTGGGGTCTGCGGGCAGAGGGCTTATCGGAATCTGGGTAATCCATACCCCTACCCATTCACCTGGGGAAAAAAAAGTGTCAATAAAAAAAAACACTAGACAGGTTTTTAAAGTAATTTATTAGGCAGCTCCGGGGGTCTTCTTCCGACTTCAGGGGTCTCTTCCGACTTCTCCGCTCTCTCCGGCCTCTTCTCATGGTGTCCGGTTCTTCTGCCGGGCTCCTACGCTATCTTCTGTTCTTTTGCCGCTCTTTTGCTAGTGGTGGCCCGGTCTTCTCCGTCGTCTTGTTCCCTCTTCTCTTCTTCCGATGTTGACACGACGCTCTCTCCCGCTGTAATGCTGTTTGCACGGTGCGCAACGACTTATATAGGCATGGGGCGTGGTCACCGGGTGATGTCACCTGGTGACCCCGCCCCTTATGTCGTCACAGTCCTGGGGCATGATGGGACTGTGACGTCATAAGGGGTGGGGTCACAGGGTGACATCATCCGCTGACCACGCCCCATGCCTATATAAGTCTTTGCGCACCTCGCACACGGCATTACAGCGGGAGAGAGCGTCGTGTCAACATCGGAAAAAGAGAAGAGGGAACAAGACGACGGAGAAGACCGGGTCACCGCTAGCAAAAGAGCGGCAAAAGAGTAGAAGATAGCGGAGGAGCCCGGCAGAAGAACTGGAGAGCTGGAAAAGAACCGGGGCGCTGCAGAAGAGGCCGGAGAGCGGGAGAAGAACCGGACACCGGGAAAAAAGGCCGGAGAGAGTGGAGAATTTGCAAGAGACCCCCGCAGTCGGAAGAAGACCCCCGGAGCTACCTAATAATAAATTACTTTAAAAACCTGTCTAGTGTTTTTTTTTTTTTTATTGACATTTTTTCCCCCAGGTGAATGGGTAGGGGTACAATGTACCCCATACTCATTCACATAGGGTGGGGGGGCCGGGATCTGCGGGCCCCCTTATTAAAGGGGGCTCCCGGATTTCGATAAGCCCTCCGCCCGCAGACCCTGACAACCAAGGTTGTTGGGAAGAGGCCCTTGTCCTCATCAACATGGGGACAAGGTGCTTTGGGTTGGGGGGGCCGCAGGGCGCTCCCCTGCCCCAAAGCGCCCACCAGCCCACTTTGTGTTGGTCTATCCCATAAAATACATTTACGTTTTTTGTTGTAACATGACAAAATGTGGAAAATGTCAAGAGGTATAAATACTTTTCCAAGGCGCTGTAATTTTATATAATACATACACACGTGATCCGACTCCTCCAGGTAGGCTCGCTCCCTCTGTGATTACACACAGCAGGAGCCGATTGGCAGGTACTGCGGAGGTGCTGGAGTGTCCTCCGGCACCCACCGATCATCAGGCAGAGAGACAAAATGGCAATCTGCTTATGTAGATTGCCATTCTGACAGGAGGGAAGACATGGATTCTGAGTCTCTGCAAAGCAGGGACTAGAATACACTTCTTCCTCTAGTGAAAGCACCTCCCACAGTATAGTAAAACACTGGCTAGACACACTGTTAACCCTTTGATCGCCCCTGATGTTAACCCCTTCCCAGCCAGTGTCATTAGTATAGTGACAGTGCTTTTTTTTAGCACTGATCACTGTAATAGTGTCACTAATCCCCAAAAAGTGTCAGTTAGTGTCAGAATGTCCAGAGCAAGATCGCAGTCCCGCTAAAAGTCGCTGATTGCTGCCATTACTAGTAAAAAAAAAAAATTCCAGACGCCATAATTTTTGCGCAAACCAATCAATATACGCTTATTGGGATTTTTTTTACCAAAAATTTGTAGCAGAATACATATTGGCCGAAACTTATGAAGAAAATAGATTTTTTTCACATATTTTTATTGGATATGTTTTATAGCAGAAAGTAAAAAAAAAAAAATATTTTTTTTTCAAAATTGTTAGTCTTTTTTTGTTTATAGCGCAAAAAAACAAAAAACAAAGCACAGAGGTAATCAAATACCATGAAAAGAAAGTACTTTTTGTGGGGAAAAAGGGAACACATTTTATTTGGGTACAACATCGCACAACGGTGCAATTGGCAGTTAAAGTAACGCAGTGCCGTAGCACAAAAAATAGCCTGGTCATGAAGGGGGGTAAATCTTCCGGAGGTCAGGTCGTTAGGCTATTTGTGAATTGGTGGTGGTGGTGATGTCCTCATATAGTAATGTAATCGTGTTATAAACTTACCTTCTGTCTCTCGTCCTGTTCATGGAGCTTCCGGCTCTTCTCCACCTCTACGCTCTCTCTCTGCTGCCGGATGTCTCTCCAGTATTTCATTCTGTCCTCCTCTTTCCTCCACCCCCTCTCCCTATCTTCATCCTTCTTCCTGCTCCTCTCTTCAGTCACTGCTCTGCGGGTCTCAGCCTGTTGGACCTCCAAGCCCTCTTGGTTCTGTCTCCTCTCCAGGTCAAGTAGGATCCTTTGCTCTGTACACAGCCTAAACAATAGAATATGATCTTTAAAGCAAAACTCTGGAAAATATAAGCCAAATACACAGGGTGAAGTTCAAACGTGTAGATTGTTTTGCCTGCCAAAGGCTGTGTATAATTCTTTACAGACAGTCATGTGATTTACACACATTTTCCACATTGCACAGTTGACAAACTTAATTTCTGATTTATCAATTCATCTTCCTAGTTCAGCAATTCAACATCCAGTGTCACTGCTCTGTCCCCAGACTGCTTGCGGTTCAGTGAATCAGCAGCAACCTGCACAAGGGAAAAAAGGGATGTGTGTATGGGTGGCTGCTGCTGTTAATATGGGGTATATACCTCCATGTAAAGTGTGAAAATTATAATCACACAGCGCTACCCTTTATTGTGCACCTATATAACTGAGATCAAGTGAATCAATTGTAAATCATATGCAATGTATACTGTGTGTGTGTGTGTGTGTGTATATATATATATATATATATATATATATATATATCAACCTCATAAAAACATAAGTTATGTGCAAAAGAGTGCAATACAACCAAGTGAAGTGCTTCGTGCTATAAAAGGTGCTAAAACTTCATAAAAGTGCTTTATCCAAAAGTGCTATAAATAAAGTGAGAGTTCAAATATAAAGCTTTAAAGACGTCATTTCTTCTTGCAACAAAGTGACTGTGCTTGTGCAAATCCACTCCACTCCAAATGTCACACCAAAGTCCTTGCACCACTAGTGCCCCCTGCTGAGCTTACACTCACCGGACGGCGATGACCACCTAAGCTTAGACTTGGGAAGGTCTCACTGCGCTTTAATTACTGGTCCACACTCACTGCGCTTTTATTACTGGTCCACAAATCAATGGCCAATGTTAAATTTCCATATCTTCTGTCAAGTTTTATTGATGTTCTCTTCAGCACTCTATGTGCCCTGGAGACCAGGGTCACTGGAACTGAGTGGTGCAAGGACTTTGGTGTGATATTCACAGTGGAGTGGATTTGCAGTCTTTGTTGCAAGAAGAATTTACTTTGAAACATCTACTTGGTTGTGTTGCACGTTTTTGCACATAACTTGTGTTTTTATGAAGTTGATGTATACAGTATAAATTGCATATGGTTTACAATTGGTTCACTGTATCACAGTTGTATAGGTGCACAATAGACGGTAGTACAGCTTGTTTATAATTTTCACATAATTAGCATCATTACCTTTTGTTCTATGAGAATATGCTGCACCAGGAAGCTGAAATAGTGACAAACTGATCTGTGATAAGTAAAGGTGTGTGAGTTGCATGAAAGGCTGGCCAAAATGACAAATCCTTTGATAACTATATACTGTATAGAATAACACATAAACAGTATATGTCCAAAAATTGGTGGATACCTCAACATCAAACCCATATGAGCTTGTTGCACATCCAATGGGCAAAAATATGGGCTTTCCCCCTCCCCTTCCTTTGCTATTATAACAGCCTCCGCTCTTCTGGGAAGGCTTTCCACAAAATTGTGATATGTGTCTGTGGGAATTTCTGCCCACTCACGTAAAAAGCATTTTATACAAGACAACGTAGCTAGAAATCAGTGTTACATTTCATCCCAAAAGTGTTCAGTATCGTTGAGGTCAGGGCTCTGTGTGTTCCTCCTCACCGAAATGGTTAAACCATGCCTTTATGGTGCTGGTAGCCAGCCACATGGACACCAGAAGAAGGATTGGCCCCCACTGCAGTTAAGAAGATAGGAGACTTGGGACTTGGCATATCATGTGATCACCAATTTCAGTAAGTAAAATGGGCTTTTATTTCAGGAATTAGTTAGGCGGGGGGTCTGCTTTAACAGTACCTTTCACTGGAAACATTTGAACACAAAAAATTTGGAGGGTTGTCTCCATATTTTTGGCCATATAGTGTAGGTGTGATGGTCAACTGTCCACAAACTTTTGGTCATACAGTTTATGTCAACCATATATTCTACTTTGGTGTTCCAATTGAAATATGAAGGTAAAATGGACAACACACAATGGGGATTGATTTACTAAAGGCAAATAGACTGTGCACTTTGGAAAGGGCATTTGTTCCAGAGCTTAGTAAATGAGGGAAAACTCTGCTTACTTCCATCATCCAATCATGTGCAAGCAAAAATTATGTTATTTTTATTCTTGCATGTGCTTGGGTATTCTTTCCAAAGTGAAGCTTTCTCATTTAAGCCTGGTACACTGGGGCAGAATATCGGCCGATATTGGCCGTTTCAACAGAAACCGGCCAACATTCGGCCCGTATGTATGACAGTCTGCCCAACAGAAGCCTGCCCAACCTCCAGCTTCTGTAGAACTGGCATGCCAGAAAAACATCTGCCTGGCTCAATTTGGCCTGCGTAATATATCTCTAAGCCCTCCCCTTTGGAACGCCTCTTGGATGACCCTTCTCATTCTAAACTAACTTCTACATATTACTCCTCCCTACTTCACTCTAAAACTGATAGACTTGGTCTCACTAAATCTAAATGGCGTTGGATATTTCAGAACTTACGGAGGAGGTATGGCAGGAAATTCTTCCCCTACAGGTTCCCACTGTTATCTTCTCTAGGGATAAGGTTATCCTGAGCAAGTTCCTTTACCAGTCCTATTATACTCTCGGTCTCCTCTTCCATTTGGATAGACTGCCCTCTGCTGTTTGTTCAAGATGTCCCTCTTCAGATGGCACGTTTTATCATATGGTATGGGAATGCCCGCCTATTAGAGCATTTTGGTCACTGCTTTCTTTAGTTCGATTACTCAAATACCTAATATATGTAATCCCTTAAGGTGCCTATTTGGATATATTGATGACGACTTTCTCCCCAGAAGTTTGCAGCGTTATCTACACTTAGTTCTGTTTTTTATGCCCAGAAATCTATAGCTATGCATTGGAAATCTCCAGCTCCCCCTACTGTGGCCTTTTGGCCTAAGTTAATTAACAATAACATAATGTCAGGGATTGCCCTAAGAAATTTCATAAGATTCAGGATCCATGGATGAACTTGGACAATACTATACCACCTGATACCTAAGGTATTATCGATGGGAGCTAGGGCCCACTTCCTGACTTTCTTGATTACTATACATATATGCATTGTTTTGTTGGTAACCTGTACTTTATGTCTTCAGATGAGTTTCTGTCATAGAGCTGCTCCTTTACTACCTGTTGACAGTGTACCAAATAGACATTCTGTTTATACTGTATCGTAATACCTGAGCAATGTTTGCTCTTTCCTCTTTTTATTTTGTACTTGCAAACTTTATGTACAATAAAGTTACCTAATTAGTAGAGTGAGCTCCTCCCAAGCTCTTCAGTTTTTTTGGTTCAGCCCGCAAATTGAACAAAAAAACTGATAGTGTGTACCAGGCTTTACGAAGCTCTGGATCAAATGTGTGAGTGCAACTGCACTTGCAAAGTGCACAGTATATTTGCCTTTAGTAAATAAACTTCATGTCACATGACTTCCATTGACCTACCAATGAAAGTACTCTACGCTTAAGCATTAAAAGCTTTACCCTGTATGGGCAATTCGATGGGTTACAATGAAGAGACATGGCAACCGGAAAGAGCAATCTGCACCCCTCTTCCTAGCAAATTCAGGACAGGAGAAGAGGGGAGTAATGGATGTGTGATGGCACTGGAATGTCATATAGATTTTCTGCCTAGAAAAGGAATATTGTATTTTCTTGCAAAAAATGACCTAGCCTATGTGACTTTTGAGTCTGACAAATATCCAATAAGGACATATCTTATGTACACTAAAAGTAATGGCAGAAGAGTTGCTGGCAACACATTTTCTACCTTCTGCTGTCTTGCAGTATGACTTCTCTCTCTTCCAACTCTTTGAATTTCTCCTCCTTCCTCCTCTGTCTCTCTTCTGCCTGAATCTTCCATAGTTTGGCCTTTTCTGCTTCTTTCCTCTCCCTCAGCTCCTGGTTGCTCCGTGCCTTTACTTCATAATTCTAAAGGAATTAAAGAGTTAGCTATGGTACAGTTGCAAAACAGCAAGGAATTTAGGAAAGATCAAGGAGAGTAAAGGAAGAACTCACACCATCCAAATGAATAAAGAAATAGGTGGGTTATCAGCAAGTCGGACAACTCATAGGGTCCATGCACACTGGGCTTAAACGCTGAAAATTCAGGAGATTTGCATTTTTTTTTGTAGAAGCAGCTCAATGTTATCCAATGTGTCAATGCACACTAGGATGTTTACAGGCATATTTTAAGCTCAGCATTAAGAGACAGAAATAAAAACCTTCTGGATCATGTTTTTGAGAGGAGTTTTTGGGCAGAAAAAAATGCTAAACGCACCTAAACGTGTGTACAAAAACTATATGAGTGTTTTTTTGTGGCAAGGGAATTGGTGTTTTTTTTGTACAGTGTGCATGGAACCATAAACTGGGATTGTGAGAAAGAACAGGAAGTTATAAGCTCATAAGATTTCTAGCAAAATTAACAAATATTGTTTACATTTATTGAACAGTTATCAAAATGATTTTAATGGAATATATAACCACTTAAAGTCCAGGCTACTTTTTTACACACATTAAAATCTGCATTTTTTTGCTGGAAAATGACTTAAATTTTCCAAATAATTATATATTTTCTTAAAGCAGAGGTTCTGTAAAATAAAAAGGTTGCAGTTATAATTTTATGTTGCATGATATTTGTGCAGCTGTTTATAAAACACATTTGTAGGAAGAAAATACATTAAAATTAATTTTAGTGCACACAAACACAGTAGAATACCCAATTTTTGGTATAATATAAAAGATGGTATTGAGTTAAGTAAAATATTCATAACAAATATGTCAAACCTTGGAACAGTGTGTGGACATGAAATTGTGAAAAAAATCTACCATAACCAAAATTGCACATAGCAATGATTTAAAAGCCTTTGTGGGCTATCAATTTAGAATTCATTTTTTAATTTTGAATATTAGCCCTTTAACCGGTTCAATACCGGGCATTTTCACCCCCTTCCTTCCCAGACCAATTTTTTTCATGACTGCGACATTATGGCGGACACATCGGACACTTTTGACACATTTTTGGGACCATTCACATTTATACAGCTATCAAAGCTATCCTCAGTTCTGGGAACACAGATCGCTCTCCTCTGAGCTGACAGGACGTGGATCTCTGTGTTTACACACAGAGATCCACGGTCCGGCCCGGTTAACGGGCAATCGCGGATGCCCGGCGGACATCGCGGTCGCCGGGCACACGCACCGGGTCCCGAGCAACGCGGCGGCGCTGGCGCCCACCCTAGGCGGCCTGGAACCCGAGGCCGTCATATGACGTCCACCCAGGATGGGAGATCCCATCTGTGGACGTCATTTGACTATAGGCGGGTAGGGAAGTGGTTAATTATTGCTCTCACTCTGACGTCCACAGTGATACCTCACATTGCTGTTTATATACCTGTGTGTACCCTATGTGCACATATGCATTTTCTTACGTGTGAGGGGAGACAGGATTGCTTTTAAAATGTTTAAAAAAATTGTAATTTCATTAAAAAAAATATTTAAAACTCCTTTTAATTTTTTTCTTCATTTACGTTTATTGTTATCACAAGGGAGCCAACAAGCCCCACCATGTGATAACATTGAAAGGTGACAGGTTCTCTATATGGAGAGACTAGGGGTTGACTGGACCCCTAATGACACCTCTGCTCTCCACTGTAGCTAATCAAGCAAAAACCATGCTTGAATAGCTGCTTCCTCAGCTACAGTGGTTGGGGAATGAGAGCTCTGAACTGATAAAATGTTTGTTGCCTCTGGGTTCATTAGTCCCAGAGCAGCGTCTCCCGCTCGGCATCCTGACAACATTTATTGCAGTCCTGGACTCCCCAGGAACCACCACGGGGGGTGACAGGTGGGGTGGCATCATTACCTCAGTGCTCTACAGCCCCCTGAATTTTGTTATATCTGACTGATAAGTTAAAAAAATACCTGTTGCCAGAAAGCTAGCTATTCTCTCTGCCTGTGCTGTTTTTATTACCGTACATTGTTTCCAGTTCTCTTTGAGGTGTAAGATACATTTTCCATGTGTGAAATTGACAGTAAGAGAAGGGCAGGGTTTTGTAGTCCCATCTTGTTTTGTTGTTTTGATACAGAAGGGTGAGTGAACACTGTCATACGATAGGAAGTGTCAAGATCAACAGGAAAAAATCAAGGGAAAAAAGAAAACTAGTGCAGCCACCACACCAAAAGTTTTTTAAGCCCTTTGCGCCTAAGGGTAAAACAAATCTTAATGCCTAAGCCCAATTTTGCAACGTTGACATGTGTTAGTAAAACCGTACATATCATCACAACTACTTTGTGTATCCAGGTGAATTATACCTTGTTTTATTCAGGACAAAATGGGATTTCATTTGGTGGTAAATGATAATGGACATCGCCTGATTTTTTTTTTTCATTATCTAAAGAAAACTGGCCCAAAATGGTAACAAAACAAAAATGTTCTGCTCATGACGATCACATCGATACCACTGTACGTGTATGTTAGTGGTTATTTATTCCCATTGTACAGCCCAGAAACAATAGTGCGCATTTTGCTTTTTTTTTTTTATCCTACCTAAAACACACTGACACTGACACTAATTAAAAAAAAATCCTGTCCCAAAAAAAAATGGTGATCTTTGACCTTGAGCTTTGATCCTGACCTTGACCCAAACACTAACCGTGGGGCTGACCTGGATGAAACCTTGAGCTGGGTATTTTTTTTTTACTTTATTTTAAATTATCATTATATTATTTTTTTTTTCTATACACACTTTTTTTTCTTTCTCTGAAAGGATAGAGAAAGATACAATGTATCTCCATAAAGGGAGATACGCAAATATGTGGCCCCACGGAAAAAAGCCCAGTCCAATGAGGCCACATATTTGCGTATGGTCGGCGTGAAGGAGTTAAGCTGCAATGTATTACATTTTCGTTTTGGGGTTTAGATAAAAATTTGGTGAATCAGGTTCCATTGTAAATCATCTGAAAACAGGCCAAAATAAGATGTAAACTCATTTTCACCCTTTTAGCGAAACAGGCAATATATGTGTGTGAGCAAAAATTCAATTTTTGTTTTTAACCCACCAGTTTGAGAGGAGCAGAACGGGGTCGACGCTCAAGTAAAGCTGATTCCATAGCCTTTCGATCCTCTTTAATTGCCTGATTAAAACGTTGCAAGGTGGTTTGGAGATGTGTCATGTTGGTCGGCCTTGAGGGATTGTAAGAGGTGGACATTCCATCATCTAACAAAGAAATAACTATTAAAGTGGAGTTCCACCCACAAAATGTACTTTACATAATTCAACTGTAATCTCCTGCAGCAACAACATTTGGAAATTTTTTTATTTTCTTTTACTCACTCCTTCTGCACTTTTGCTATATGATCCCTTGTAGTCTGCCACTTCCTCTCCGCGGCGATTGACATAATTTCCTTTGGCGCCAGTGCTCCTGGGAGATGTGTGTCATCCTTTCCCAGGAGTCAGTGGGCAGCGCTGAGGGCTAGCATCGCGTTATTTAGAAGTTTCCTGAGGTGCGAGTTGTGCATACTGCGCATGCATGAGGACAGGCGGTGCATGCTGGTTACTCAGCAGCACCGTATTCCAGAGGTTTATCCTTGTGGGCTTTGCCTGCCCACAAGCAAGATGGGAACCCACTTTAAGGATAAATATAAGGTTAGTTTTTAGATAAAATATTAACTATAGTGGCGCAATTGATCAGACTAATGAGTGCCACATTATAATACTATGATGATAATAGATGGATTTTGAAAAAGAAATTGTTATATTTCGTTGGAACTCCGCTTTAACAATGCATTTGTAAAAGCCCTGTTCAGACTACACTGGATGCAAAGAAGAATCCAATTTGTGTTCAATCCATGGCTGGACTGCCCTCTGGCCACATAGACAGGTTGTGGGACAAAGTAAAAAGTGTACTAATGCGCTGATATGAACTAGTAAATAAATAAATAAGTGGCAAATACTAGAAGATGACCAAATAATATAGCTGCAATTATTGTGTATGTGAACTGATATCACACAAAAAGTGTTGTATATATTCAAAATGTATAATGCGCTAATATTAACCTCCCAATATAACAGGGTGTGATCTCTTAATGATTAATCAGTGAATCATGTGCAAAATAATCAAATAGAGCCTATTATAAATAACATAACATCCTGCACCATAACAAAATCCAATAACTAAATATCAATATGTAATAAATTATTGAACACAATTAAAAAGAGAAAAATAAAGATAAGATATATTAATGTAATGAACCACAGTGCACAGGTATCTCAATAGGACAGCATACTGCTGTGAAAAAATATAACGTCTTTGGTGATTTGATGAATATAGACAGGTTTCAATGAGTAATCCCCAGTGATAGCTGGCTTGCTCATATATTCAGCTGCTCATTAGCATGGGCTGGCTTCTGGCTTTCAAAGAACTTCCGCAGTATGAAACAACAAAGAAAGAAAGACCATTGCGCAGGCAGTGTGATATGTAATCCCTATATAATAAGGGTAAGATATTCACTCACACTTTTCAGCAGACTAAATTGCATATGGTAAGGTCAGTTGCATACAGCTAACAGCTGGGATCTCCTTACACGCCAACAGTGTACACACAGCACTTTGAGTTGTTTGAGAGATGTTCAATCAGGTTCAAGTCTGGGATCTGGCTGGGCCACTCAAGGACATTCACAGAGTTGGCCTGTAGCCACTACTTTGTTATCTTTTGTGTGTGCTTAGGGTCATTGTCCTGTTGGTAGAGGAACCTTTGTCCCAGTCTGAAGTCCAGAGCACTCTGGAGCAGGTTTTGATCAAGGATGTCTCTGTACATTGCTGCATTCATATTTCACTCGATCCTGACTAGTCTCCGAGTTCCTGCCACTAAAAAACACCCCCACAGCATGATACTACCACCACTATGCTTCACTCTATGGATGCACCTGAGCTCAATTTTGAGTGTTATGGCCAAGGCTGTGAATACTTATGTACATGTGATTTTTTTTTTTTGTTTTTTATTTTAATAAATTTGCAAAGATTTCAAACAAACTTCTTTCACAATGTCATTATATGGGGCATTGTTTGTAGAGTTTTAAGCAAAATAATGAATTTAATACATTTCAGAATAAGGCTGTAACATAAAAAAAAATTGGAAAAAGTGATGTGCTGTGAATAGTTCCTGGATGCACTGTATGTGTTTGAAAGCCCTTAAAATGTTTATCCAGACCTGCTACTGCAATGGAATTGTGAGCTAGAAATGATACGGGGTTGTTTTTCAAAGTGATTTCTCAACAAAATAAAGCATGGGGACTTGAAAAGATGGGTGAGTTTGCTTTGAATATTAAAAATTAATTAAATAGCGTTGTCAGCATTTGGTGCTCAGATACAGTTGAGTTCTGATTTAATTATGCATCTCTATTACCTTGAGTAATAAATCCATCTCAGAACTTTGCAAACTGTCGCACTTGACTGCCCAGGAATACAGATACACATGTATGTAAACCTATTTCAGAAACTTTGCAAAAAGAGACGCGACCTGATTTGCAACCAATTGTGTCACTAATTTAATTGATAAATATGTCCCATTATACTTTCCAGTTAAGGCAATTACATTAAGGTACCTTTACATATGCACAATCTATTGATTGAAACATAAGAAACACATAATTACCATCAGTTTTTTGTAGGTCATATTTGATTGGACTGATATTTGATCGTAATATTCCTTCGGTCTGTGTATCTCTGTTACACACAACATGTTGCTTCTGTAAACAAACAAAAAAAAAAAAAAAAAGGTACTATGCCTTAACATTCTCATCTATCCATGTCATGGTAGAATTAGTAACAGTTAGTCACATTCACTTGTTCTGTAATGTTCAAGATATTTCCCTGCTTATCCAAGTCGCTTCTTCAGATAAAGTGAGTGTTGGGAACATAATACATTGTCCCTATGAGGACACCAAAATGACAAGGTTGGTCTCATGCACAATTCCCATCAGATCACCCCTGGAGACAGGGCCTGCAGGGAAGATGGAGGACACAAGTACCTTGGTGCAGGAACTGGTGAATGGAACTCTGGAATGCTAGTATCATATGTACTGGAGTACAGCTGTAAGTACATCAAGGATGCTCAGATCTCAGACACAGTCAGGTCCCAGACAAGGGTCAGTAATGGATGAGCAGTGAAGCATCCCAACAAAAAGAAGATTCAAAGCTGGAAACACACAGAGGTCAGCACCGTGCAGACAGCAAGGTACAGAGCAGACAAGCAGAATCTTGATCAGGTGCGTGCAGGCTGAGGTTGGTACCAAAAATAATTGTCAAACATAGGCAGGCAAGGGACGTTTAAAGGGCAGGTCAGATAGATGCCTGGTCAGTAACGAAGGTCAAGTACAAGTGCAGAATTGCTAATCACAGATGTACTCTTAAGAATTATTCAGCACCAGCAGAACTGTAAAAAGCCTGCTTGGCAATAATTACTCAGGTGGAGGTGCATGCATTTCTATACACACACCGAGAGACACAAACATGAACGCATGTGCGTACATTTTTGGCCTTCTACATTTCCATGCTCAGAAGCAAGTACATGTACTTGTGAATGTGCTTGTGCTAATGACTGAGGGGGTCCTGATAGCTTCATAGAATCCAGTCACCATGAACCCCAACGAGCTAAGAACAATTCACACTGTCAGTCATGTAATTCAAACAATGAACACATGTTGCAGACTTCAAGGCTTCATGAGATGGGATTATGTAAACAATATTGTTTCACAAAATGTCACACCTTCTATCTTGTTCATGGACAATCATTGCATTTAACATTACAGAACAAGTCCAGCTGAGTGTGCCTGACTACTACTAGGAAGAAATAGGCAATATTTTTTCATAAAAGGGATTTCAAGGTATTCATTTTAGGACTTTTTTATTTTGAAAAGGAGATGAGGAGTGGGACGAGGGTTTCTGTACAAATCAGGAGAGCAGTCTAATGCCGTGTACACACGGCCGGACTTTTCAACCAAACTTGTCTGACGGAACAAATCCGTCTGACAATTCGACCGTGTGTGGGCTTCATCGGACCTGCAGCAGACCTTTTCTGTCGAAACTGTGATGGACTTTAGATTTAGAACATGTTTTAAATCTTTCCGACGGATTTGAGTCCGGTCAAAAAATCAGTTAGTCTGTATGCTAGTCCGATCACTGAAAACAGACGCTAGGGCAGCTATTGGCTACTGGCTATGAACTTCCTTATTTTAGTCCGGTCGTAGGACATCATGGTCGAATCCATCGGACTTTGGTGTGATTGTGTCCGATTCGATGGAAGTCCATCGAAAAGTCCGTGGAAAAAGTCAGACGTGATTCAGTCCGTCGAAAGTCTGGTCGTGTGTACACAGCATAAGAAGACAACACTGCTCCTCTACAGATAGAGTGTTGACAATGAAAGCACAATTGCGGCAAAAGGGTGGGACTTTAAATGAAGCTCATGATGACAAAATGAATGTATTGGTGGTAAATGAGATTGAGATGAGAACGCGTCAAGCTACTTGACACTGTGTCCATCAGCCACACGTCTACCATATGTGTTCATAATAATTTCTACCTTGATAGGGTTCCAAGGACTATTGATTGTGCAGATGCTATCCTTTTAACTTATATACCCAACCTTGAATTATGGTGGACCCCTCAATATTATCATGAATATCCTTGTTTGTAAACATGTGATTACTAGCTCATATCCAATTGAAATTGGCACCATGTTATGAATGCATTTCTTTGTGTATATATGACTCAATGTTGTTAAACATGTTTTTTTATGTTTTATTAAACAATCTCGTTTCCCACCAATACATTAATTTTGTCATCATGAGCTTCATTTAAAGTCCCACCCTTTTGTCTCCTTGCTGCCTCCTGCCGCAATTGTGCTTTCGTTGTCATAGTGACAGGGATGGAGGCACATGGCTTTACCCAGTCATGGCCTCATTTAAAGTCCCAATTTGCCCTCCCCCATTTTTTAGATACAGAGTGTTGTCAATCTAGAGCAAGAAGTGTGTTATTGGAAGGATTTCCTGGTGAAATTAAAGGGAGTAGAAACCTAAAAGAAAACAAATGCAGCCACCACATCCAAGAACTGATATGTTACATTTTTGTTTTTAGGTTTAGATACACTTTAATCATCAGTAATTGTTATTCACAGGATTCCCAACAATTCTGCACACCAGTTGTCTTCACAGGAAATATTAACAGCAACAAGATGAGGTGGAAAACACCTGTTTTACTTGATGAAAATGACATGGACATTTGTCTTAAAGTGGATGTAAACCCCAAAAAAAAAATGTTTTTTTTTTTTATTTCATACTGTAGAGTATACGATTTCCTATCATTTGAGCCCAGTCTTGCCACACAGAGTTAATCCATCTCTGAGCAATCCTCTTTTATTGTTCAGTGAGATAAATCTTGACAAACTGAGAAAAACTTTGTCAAATCCTCCCCCTTGCTGTGAGTGACAGCCTAAGACACAGGCATGATTTTTTAATTTCCACCCCCACTCCTTTCTTCAGCAGCTTTGCAAGGATTGGCTGTTCCACACCTCACCATGATTTGGCATGCTGAAGTCATGTGGTTACTTTCCTGTCTTTTCACTGGATGTTAGAGATCATAGCAGAAGTTCAGCAGAAGTTCAAAGTTAGAAATACACAGAGAAAAAGAATATTGACAAGGGGAGTGTAGAGGTGGGCGGGGAGTCTACTGACATCACGACTCCACCCACCGAGCTCCAGACAACAGACCCACCCACACAATATGCAGTTTTTCGGGTCTCATAACAGACAGAGGGGAGACATTTGACAGGTAAAGATACATGCAGGAGGCATGTATATCCTTATAGATAACCCCTATGGCTGTAGTTTAGAAAGGATGACATTGGGTTTACATCCACTTTAAGCAAAGAACATTTGAGTTTACTTCCTCTGTAATATATCCAATTACTGACCTGCTTCTGTTGCTGGGATCCCTCCCTTTCTAGTATGACTCTCCGCTGAGGTTTCACCCTCTCTTTACTGTGGACAGTCTTTGGAGTAGCGTCTTGTTTAAGGTCCTTCTTCTTGCCCACTTTTTTGGCCGATTTCTCCTTAGGTGAAGTCATATTGTTGATGTGATTCAAGGAGTTTCTCAGAGCCGCCCACAGCTCCTCCGGTACATGGCACCTCTGGCAAACATCAGCGTCAGAAAGGCAATACAAACAGTTATTGGAGCTGGGTGTAAGACTTGATTCTTCAGCCTGACACTGGGGATGTTTATAACCAGTCCCTATGAAAGGGAACCCAGGGCAAGACTCCATCAGCTTCTTCCGGGCTTCTGGCGGGATGTGGAGCTCCAGAGTAATGCGGTCACTTAAATCCTGTGGGATCCAGATGGCGAGGCCAGCAGGAACTTGTTTGGTCTTTCCATTCCAGAATGCTACGAGAACTCCATTACTATCAAAAGCTAGAGAGTATTAGATGTGTTATTTTTATTAGGTCATTTTATTTAAACAGACTTTATTATTAAAGTGGAACTAAAGTTCTGCCAAAAAAAAACACTAGGAGAGGTGGTAGAATTTTTCAGCAGAAGGATATGCAAAAGTCTCTTTTGCAAAAAAAACTTTACCCCAGTTACTGGTAATACTTAGAGCTGAGTGCTAAGGACAATGCAACACATGCACATATGGGCCAGTGGAGCATGAAGCACTAACATGTTCTTGGACTCATCATCTCTGGAGGAAAGCACATTAGGAGTTTTGTGTGCCATAATGTTCAATTAAAGCGGGAATCCACCCAAATTTTGAACATTATCTCTATACATTCTCTTCCTTGCCTAGATGCTGACATGCTGTGTAAAAAAATTTAAATCACCGTAATTACCTTTTTTTTTCTAATCTTCTTAGCACTTCCTGGTTTTCCTCCCATGGGAGTAGGCGTGTTTCTAGCCTCTCCCAGACCTCCCACAGTCCCCTGGGAGCTAGTCTCAGGCTTCCCAGCATGCATTGTGCAACAGTGTCATCACAACATCTCGGTGAATGCTGGGAGCACAGCATTCACCGCATCCAGGAAATACATGCTTGTGGGCTTCAAATGCCCACAATGAAGATGGAAACCGCCTGCAGTGAATTTTATAAGTTATTCTTTACAACGAAATCGGACACAGGCGGACTTATTACACAGAACATGTGAGTAGATAATCATGAGAAGAAAAGTTTGTGAATGAACTCCAAAAAAAAAAAAAAAACACGATAGATAGGTGGACCCCCGCTTTAAGCTCTGCACTCCCAAATATTATGGCAACAGCTCATCCACACCAACGAATATTTAGTTATGCTTTAAAATGTATGCCAAGCCAAGACTTTATTTCCTAGTTTTGGATAGAGTTTGGAGGGGTTAGAACCCCCATTGTTTTTTTACTGCTATCCAGGAATTTGTAAAGAGTTTTTCCCTCACTTCCTGTCCTGTTGACAAAAGTTTACCAAAAGCAAGATGGGAACTCTCCAACAGCAAGATGGGAAGAAATAAGGATGCCTTTTTAAGTAGAGTAAGGGAATGAGAGAACCCATATCACATTTTTATTTCAGTCTGTGTCTCTGTTGCATATTTTCTCCACTTCCTGTCTGCTAAAACATTGTTGGCAGGACAGGAAGTAAAATTATGGTGCCCCAGGTAACAGTTAAAAACAGATAGGGATTCTAATCCTTCTCCATTCTAAAACGAAGAAAACAAAGACAGAAGAGAATGCAATTCAGGTTATCATTTGCCATTGGAAGTCATAGTCTATTAATATTTCTTGCTTCAACTACAAATAGTTTCCAAGCTGGTATTTTTGGCTCCACCACAAATCTGAATGTGTTCTGATCATTCCCAACCTCATTCCATGATATTTCCAAGACTACAAGATATTTCTTCAGAAGACCGCATTTCCTGGAACTCTCTTACTCAACCTATTAGAAAGGTACTTGACCTAAAGTGATTCTGTGCTTTGCTTAGGAGGACAAAGCAACAGATTCACTTTAATTTCCACCCAACAGCTGAATATAAACGATTTACTTTATTTTTGCCCAGCACTACTCAGTTTATCCAGTGAAGTGAAATGAGAAACTTGGGTTTAGGAAGTTAGCATAATAATATACCGTACTATTATCTTTATTATTAATATAATAGTATAATAAAAAAATATGGCCGAGCACTATTCACATAACCTATGCTCCAGTGCTGTTGCCGGCATTGTTCCTTCATCCAGCATTCAGTCCACTTCCTGTGAGCCTTTTTTGTCTTATCTATACATCTCCACACAAAATGTACAATTTTACTACTACTAATTTTACTACCAAAAAGTTTATGCTGTACTAAACGTTTTATCCAATTTCTATATCACAGCATTTTGTAGTTTTAAGGTCCCTTCTTTACTCTTAACAAAGACACTTGTGAAAATACTCTTCTTGCTTTTTAAATTCAAAAGAAAAACAATACCCGAGCCTCTTTCTCGGTTCTCTGCTCCTCTTAAAATGGTTCCAGGTCCATACTGCTCCATGCTGGTATTTAGTGGAGCCAACACATGATCTCCAGGAATTAAAGGCCTCCATCGTGCATCTTCATAATGGATGATGTCACATATCGGTGTCTCCTGCATACGGAACTGAGCTTTTCCCTTAAGAACAGAACATTTTTCAAACTCCACAAGAAAACGGTCCGGAGAGCCCTGATTGGTAAAAGAAGACAAAGAGACAGAAGATTAGGTTCTATAGTTAAGCAAGGAGGATGGAAAAGTTTTGAGATCACCTGAAAGTCAGGTTTAACCTGGAGATTAAACACAGTTCAATGACTTACCTCCACTTCACAAGCAATGTGCCCCATGTAATACAGCCCATCTCTGTCCCTGCGGGCCAGGACTCGGGCCCCTCTCAGAAGACTCAAAGCTGCTGGAGTTTTGGTAATTTGGGCTGAATTTGATAGATAAAGTCCTGGAGTTTTTTTGCAGGTCACACTGCAACTGGGTGGTGGGCTGTAAAATATATGTTTAGTATTAGCGGGAAGTCATCACTACAAGACAGCTCAATCAATAAAAAATAGAAGTAGAACAGAGCTACCTATATGTTTTTAATCATCAATTAAAGCAGAGGATAATTGATTGAAACTGGATCATCCAGGATCTGGAGCATGCTTCTATCTTTCATTTTCTAATCTTAGCTGAACAAACTGAAGATAGAACATGGATGGTTGCCATGTACAGCTGCTCCAGATTCTGTCTGCTCCAAGTCTGATACATTCCCCAATGTTTTTGTCAATGTTTTGACCAGAGTTGGACTTCAGGCAAACATCTAAATACACAAATTGTATACTGTATATATAGACTGATTTACCTGCCAAAGGATTTGCATTTCTGTCCATTGAGTCCTGAGATTTACACAGCCCTGTCTGGAGCCCTGATTTATCTCTGCTGCAATTAAAGTGGTTGTAAACCCTTACATATACCCAAAGTGCCTAGCCTCAGGTGATACACAGAGAATAACCAAATCCTCATACATAAGTTGTACCTGTTTATGTGCCATCCTTAATTCTCTACATCCATTCAAGGTGCAGAATTTATACAGCATTTCTGAGCTTTCAGAAATCACAGGGTGAGGAACTGAAGTTACTCTGCAGAGCTCAGTGAAAGCTGATTGGAGGGAAGGGACACACACCCTTCACACAGCACGCAGGAACAAAGCTAAGGCTGTCAATCACAGGCTGTGTGCTAGAGCTCCCTCCCCATCACCTTTTTTTCTTGTCCCGTTGTTAGAAGTGACTCATGCAGATAGGAGAGGAACAACACGGCAGACAGACACTTAGTGCTCTGGATTGAGACAAGTACACACTATAGAGCAGGGATATGCAATTAGCAGGCCTCCAGCTGTTGCAAAACTACAAGTCCCATCATGCCTCTGCCTCTGGGTGTCATGCTTGTGGCTGTCAAAGTCTTGGTATGCCTCATGGGACTTGTAGTTCTGCAACAGCTGGAGGTCTGCTAATTGCATATCCCTACTGTAGAGGGATATGCTTTGTTCATATTTCATGTCACAAGTTTACAACCACTTTAAGTAACACTCACAGAGATTAAATTTAAAACTGTGCATCTGTGCAAAAGTAGAAAAATATAAGTTAGTAAAGCAGCACACACCAAAGAAGATATCCTTTCTACTAAATGTAACTAGAAAAGTAATGCGTTGCGTTTAACCAATAAACATAAAATATAAGTTAGAAACAAAACATATACACTGTGCATAAACCTTTATGATGGGTTCACACATGCTGTGGCCGCGGCTCACAGCAGGAGGTCTGGTACATCCCTGTTCACCGATTCAGGGGCAAATCAGGTCCGCATTTCTACTTGAATTCACACATGATTCGGAGCCAAAGACGCACGGTACCCTTTCCAAATCCGGACCACAGCTGCCCCAGAGGTGTGTGAACCGGCTCGATTGAGTCGGTCACACTCTCCTGTCATGCGAACTGGATGCGGAGAAATACGCATCCATTTTGCATAAGTGTGAACCCAGCCTAAATATCAAAAATAGATTTCGATTTATAAAAAACAGGCATAGATTGTAAATGATAAACTTGAATAAAATCAAGTAATATAACCCCGGGAAGACGTCTTTTGATGGCGAAATGCGTTGGGCGGAGCCTCCTACTGACTTCATTGTGTTCCAGGAAGTGGATTTTCTATGCCAGCTGGGTGTTCTTTTTTTTACATGAGCTTTTAGTGTATTTCTTGGTTTAGTAAATGTTTTAAGAGATTTTTTACACTGTGGAGAGGCCTTTTGTTTATAGGCTGTGGGCACTGTGCAGGGCAGATGAACCATTTTCATATTACTGGGTTTAGTAACACTTTAACAAGTACAGAGTTGCATTCATTTGTGTTTTTTCTGTATATCTGCCTAGAATCCTTCTTTCATTAACATATAACTATAGAGGTAGACATACCGAAGCTCCAGAGAGTGAACTGTAGAGGCAGTGCAGGGTGAAGGGGTACGACAGCAGTGACTCATGGTTGTAATCTCAGTGCTTTTTATCTAAAATAAAAAACACACAAATATTGATTTACTGGTGCAGCTTCTAAAAAACTGAACAAAGCCATCACTTTGATCACTTAAAATGTATGTACAGCCAATACATTTTAGTTTTGGATAGAGTGGTAAGGGGTTTAGATACCCGGTCATGTTTTCCCTGCTGTCTCTGTCCCCGTTGGGGGGAAACATCTCTCTATTTGTCCTGGTCACCATTGTCACTGTGATAGAAATTTTTCATATGTCACTTGCAACAGGAGGTGAGGAGAAATCTTCTAATGTTCTGGTGACTGAAACTGTCTAAAAGGGGAATCCTCCTCACTTTGAAAAGATTTCCTCTTGTTTCCCGTTGTGTCTCTGTAACAGGAAATTAGGAGAAACCTCCCCAATGGGACACAGACAGCACACAGAAAACTGGGCAAGGTTT
Organism: Lithobates clamitans; assembly: GCA_037952925.1. Lineage (NCBI taxonomy): Eukaryota > Metazoa > Chordata > Amphibia > Anura > Ranidae > Lithobates > Lithobates clamitans. The sequence goes on along the minus strand of JBBGZY010001622.1, from coordinate 994,470 downwards.
TACTATTCCCTACTCTAATAAAAAGAAAGAAAGAAAAAAAACCTTTGGCTAGAGACACACTTATAATTATCAAAATATATACGCCAAAAACATAAATGTTCTATGCGTTTGCATGGAAATGTTTAAAGTATTTGTATTATCTGTCTTACTCATCCTTGTCTGTATTATACTGTACAGCATAACATATGACGATGGTGCAATATAAACCCAGGATAGCAGAAAAACTTGAACCAGCTTCTAATCTTTCCCCACTCTATACAAAACAAAATCAAATGACTGAATATAGACTGTAACCCCTTCTGCGGATGGGGGCAAGGACTTTAAGGGTATGTTAATGTGTGGGCTTCCTGATTAAGTGATCACTGTTACGTAGTCAATCTGGTTGAAAAAAGACCCAAGTTCATCCAGTGCAACCAACAGAGAAAAAAAAACAAAACAACACACACAATTAGAAAACCTCCATATACACTATCTAATACCCACAGTGGATCCAGAAGCAGGAATAAAAAAAACAAACCAAAACAATAAAGCATGATCTAATTTGCTCCAGCAAAATTCCTTCCTGATACCCTAAGAGGCAAATGGAAATTCCCTGGACTAACTTTGCCTATAAATATTAGTATCCAGTTATATTTAGTGCATTTAGGAAAAATCCAGGCCTTTCCAAAAACAATCTACTGAGTTGGCCAGAACCAGCTCTTGAGGGAGTCTATTCCACATGTTCACAGCTCTTACTGTGAAGAAGCCTATCCATACTTGGAGATGAAATCTCTTTTCCTCCAGACGTAAAGCTTGCCCCCTTGTCCTCTGTGATGATCTTAAAGTGAATAACTCAACAACAAGTTCACAATATGGACCACTTGTATTCATACATGTTGATCATATCCTCCCCTTAATCTGCTCTTCTCCAGAGAGAATAAGTTCAGTTCAGCTAGTCTTTCCTCATAGCTGAGCTCTTCCATTCCTCAAACCTGTTTGGTTGCACTTCTCTGTAATTGACTGTCATAGTCCTACTGGCTCCTGAGTGTAAACAATAACTGGGAGCGGTCAGTGACATGACAGTAACAATGATGGAGAGCGAATTAGGGTTTACATTATAGAACATGAATGGTGGCTGTACACATATATGTGGCAGTACATCAATAAATCCCATAGCCACGCTGCCACGTACATATGTAAGGCCAGCACGAAGGGATTCATTGACAGCAAAATCCCGAACATGCATGGTGACCATTCCTGTAAAACATTTTGCCTTAGTGTCCATTCATGTAACTTACCATACTGGATGGTCCAAAAGGCTTTAGGTTTATCTCACGGAAAGACCCTTCTGCCTTGCTGTCATTGGGCTCTTCTGTTAGATACACCACATTTACCGCACAGGCACCCTCATTCCGGGATAGGTAACTGTATATATTGGTCAGCACATTTGGCGGCAGGGCATCTATCACTAAGTATACAGCTTTGCACTCAGGATCCTCCAATGCTGCAGCCAGGGCACCAGTAGGGCTCGCTCCGGACCCGCAAGCCAGACCTTGGGTCCATGAAACGGCTTGGGCCACAGCCTCCGGCCTCCATGTCACAGCGCTATCGCACCACTTGCTAATCTAGTAGAAAAAAAACATTAACTGAGACTCCATTGCAAAGGAAAAGTATAGTCTTATCAGTTGTTATAGGGTATACATGAAAATAGGTCAGCTTGGTGTAAATAAACTTATCGATATGTGTTAAGATTTTAAAAGCTTTGTTACTATGTAGTTTGTATATATAGTTGTGTGAAAAAGTATTTGCCCCCTTCCTGATTTTTTTTTTGCATATTTCTCACACTTGAATGATTCAGATCATCAAACAAATTTTAAATATTACACAAAGAAAAGCTGAGTAATTCCAAGATGCAGTTTTTAAATTATTATTTCATTAATTAAGGGAAAAAAGCTGTTCAAACCTGCCTGGCCCTATGTGAAAAAGTAATTGCCCTCTCCCATGCTGAATCATGAATTTCACTTGCCTGGGCAAAAATGGCATCCATGGGAGAGTTTCAAAGCCACTGCTAACCAAAAAGAACACAAAGTCTCATCTCACATTTACCAAAAAACATCTTGATTATCCCCAAGACTTTTAGGCAAATATTCTGTGGACTGATGAGACAAAAATTTTACTTTTTTGGAAGGTGTGAATCCTGTTACATCTGGCATAAAACTAATACAGCATTTCATAAGAAGAACATCATACCAACAGTCAGACAAGGTGGTGGTAGCGTGATGGTCTGGGGCTGCTTTGCAGTTCCAGGACCTGGACCATTTATCATAATTGATTGAACCATAAATTCTGAGCTCTACCAGAAGATCCTAAAGGACAATGTCCATCAGTTCGTGACCTCAAGCTCAAGTGCACTTGGGTTATGCAGCAGGACAATGATCCGAAACACAACAGCAAGTCCACCTCCAAATGGTTCAAACAAAGCTAAATTTAGGTTTTGGAGTGGCCTAGTCAAAGCCCGGACTTAAATCCAACTGAGATGCTGTATCATGACCTTACACAGGCCGCTCATGCTGGAAAACCCTCCAATGTGGCTGAATTAAAACAATTCTGCAAAGAAGAGTGGGCCAAAATTGTCCACAGCAATGTGAAAGACTCATTGCCAGTTATCGCAAATGCTTGATTGCAGTTGTTGCCGCCAAGGTAGGCACAACCAGTTATTAGGTTTAGGGGGCAATTACTTTTTCCCACGAAGCCAGGCAGGTTTGGACAGCTTTTTTGCCTTAATAAATGAAACCATCATTTAAAAACTGCATTTTGTATTTACTCGGGTTGTCTTTGTATAATGATAAAATTTGTTTGATGATCCGAGTCATTAAAGTGTGACAAATATGTAAAAAAAAAAAAAAAAAATCAGAAAGGGGGCAAATACTTTTTCACACAACTATATATATATATATATATATATATATATATATATATATATATATACATACATACATACACATGGAAGCAGCCATGTTTCTTCAAATCTACAGTAGTCATGCTTAACTGCTCAATCTCACAATGCAAGTCTATGAGCCTGCACACCCAATAAAAACAATGCACTCCTTGTGTGGCTGATATCTTATCTCAGTGGCTGTTCAAAGCCCAACTGCTCTCTTCTCTAAAAATCAACTTGCCTCTGCGCCTCTTCTTTTCTGCATCTTCTGCAATGGTGGGCAGTCCTCAATCATGTAGGGTGCATGCAGAGGTCAAGATATCACAGTCACTATGCATGAAACTGTGATTGCAAGACACACCTACTCAGGGGTGAGTCCACGATGACCTGTATTCACAGTATCTCCTCAGTCTTCCAGGCTGAAAAATGGGTTGACTGAAGACATCTTGTGACAGAGAAGAGGAAACGGAGAGTAAAGCGCTGGATCTGGATAAGAGGTGAGTACAGTTGGACTTTTTCTTCTTTTTTTTAGAAAAAAAAACACTCGACATACAAAGTAAGAAGTAAGAATACAGTATTGTAAAGTGCAAAAATTCATAGTGAGAGGAGAGGACAGCGCCAGCAGGGGACTGAAAAAGAGGAGGTAAGGGACCGCTCTGAGCAATATCGTTGCACAGAGCAGGTAAATATAACATCTTTTTTAATCTAATAAAATAATATGTAACCTTTACTATCTTTTTAAGGTGATGAAGCACAGTGCACCATAAACAATAGAATTTTCAGCCACTTCCTGTCTACATGGACAAGAGGTCTTTGGACCAGCTTCCAGAGAGTGACAACAATGGACTACACCTGAATCCAGCACTGATCTGTGAATGGAGGAGGGAGGTGGGAGCACTTACCACATGGGAGAAATGGATAATATTGAATGCAGTTGCTCGGAACCCATGGATGAGACTATACAGTGCTTTACAAACATAATCCTTTAAGAAATGTAACTTCACAGGGTCTCCATCCAGGGCACCCAGCACAAAGGTGACTCCGCCTGAATAGCCGTCATGACATGGAGACCAGCAGCAGCTCGAGAGGAGTGGAGCAGACATGACTCCTGATAAGAGAACAAAACCGTATCCATGAATATGACAGCATGGTAAATACCATCTAATACTCATAGCTCGTCTCTATGAGGACAGCAAAAACACAACAATGGACAACACAAACAAATCCAACACAATCTTTTATTCACCAAACATTCTTTGCCCGTATCACTAACTTTTCACAGCTGCATGAGATATCACATTGTTATTATTACACAGGATTTATATAGTGCCAACAGTCAGCACAGGGCATTACAATATAAAGAGAGACAGAGGACCCTGTACCTCGCAGCCTACACTCTAAATCTAAATACATTTAAAATATTAATATAAATGAAATAAAATACAAATATTTGTTTTTTCTGCAATAAATTAACAATATTATTTAGAGCTTACACTCTAAATCTAAAAAAAATTAATTAATATAAATGAAATGAACTACAAATATTTGTATTTTCTGCAATAAATTAACAATATTAATGTATAGTGTACACTCTAAATCCTAATAAATTGATAATGTTAATATAAATTAAATAAAATGCAAATATTTGGATTTTCTGCAATAAATTAACAATATTAATGTATAGTGTACACTCTAAATCCTAATAAATTGATAATGTTAATATAAATTAAATAAAATGCAAATATTTGGATTTTCTGCAATAAATTATCAATATTAATATCAATTAAATAATCAAATACAAATATAACTTTGTATGTATTTATATTTTCAGCACTACAGTATGTCCGGCAGTAGTTGCCATTGTTGGTGATAATAACCTTGCACATGTCGATAAGATATGTTTAACCACTTCAGTTCTGGAAGATTTTACCCCCTTCATGACCAGGCCATTGTTTTGCAATTCAGCGCTGCGCTACTTTAACTGGCAATTGCGAGGTCATGCAACGCTGTACCCAAACAAAATTTATATAATTTTTTCCCCCACAAATAGAGCTTTCTTTCGGATTTAAAACACATCCAATAAAAAGAAAAAAAAATTATCATAAACTTAGGGCAAAGTTTATTCTCCTATGTGTAAAAAAAAACTCCAATAGGTGTATATTGATTGGTTTGTGTGAAAGTTGTAACATCTCCAAACTATGGTGTATATACTTGAATTTTTATTTATTAATTTTTTTGTCCTAATAATGTATACCAACACAGGGCTCTCTTCTGTCATTCGCTCAACCGTTTAGCTGGTTTTGGCCATAAATCATTGGCTGGAACCCACTGAACGGCTTTTGCTCTAGTGAATGACATCACAGCCGGGGCGACGAGCTGTCGCGCAAGCCTCCCCCTCCCCCTACCCAGAAATGCAACTCACATATATTTACGTGATCCTGCACAGCTGAGCCGCCCTGTAGCAGTAAAGCTATAGGAGACGGTCGGCAAGTGGTTAATATACAGTATATGTTTGTGTCTTATTAATAGGGATGCGTGAATCTGCCTGGGTTCAGTACATTAACTTTTTTGTGAATCCTGTCTGAAATTCCCAAACTTTGCAGTGAATCCCATTAAAGTCTGGGGGGTGAATTTTCCTATTCAGTTCTGGCTACTTAAAGTGCATGGGAAGCCACTTACTGCAATAAGGATGTGTACCAATGTCTTAATTTAAACTAATAGTACAATATGCCTGAAAAGTCATTCTTTCCAATTCCTATACTGTATATACATGGTAATTCTAGGACGTGGCATAGTATATTACTAATTGTTTGTCCACAGTGCCACCCTGTGGTGACAACACTAACATATCCATATGTTAAATCAATGGGTTTAGTTCCACTTAAATATATGTCAGTTTAAAAAAAAAAAGACACCACGTCTAATGTTTGGTAAGCGGCAATATATTACAATTCTGGTTTTGGGTTTATTACCACTTTAAAGCAGACCTTCACCTCCAAGAAGGATTTTGCATTCTGGCAACCCTCCACAATTTAAACAGCAGATTCACCACTTGCCGACCAGCTGCCGTCATTATACTGGGACAGGTCAACTCGTTCCCGCAAATTGCTGTAGGTGTACGTCGGCTCCTTTAGGAGCCATAGCAGGTGCGCGCGCCGCCGCTGCACGGCGGGGGACTTGATGCACGTGGCCGGCTGCCACGATGTCCACCGGTAACCGCGATCGCGGGAAAGAGAGCCAGAGCAGGGATCTGTCAATGTAAACAGACAGATCGCCGTTCTGACAGGGGATGAGAAAAAGATCTGCTGTTCCTAGTGATTAAGAACAGCGATCTCTCTCCTCCTCCGGTCAGTCCCATCCAGTAAGAAACACCTCCCAGGGAACACATTTAGCCATTTGATCGCCCCCTAGTGTTAACCCCTTCCCTGCCAGTGACAATTACACAGCAATCAGTGCATTTTTTTAGGACTGATCGCTGTATAAATGGCAATGGTCCGAAAAAAAGTGTCAAAAGTGTCCAATCTGTCCACCGATATGTCGCAGTCCCGCTAAAAATCACAGATCGCCGCCATTACTAGTAAAAAAATAAAATAAAATGCCATAAATCTATCCCCTATTTTATAGACTTTATAACTTTTGCGCAAACCAATCAATATACGCTTATTGCAAGTTTTTTTTTTTTTACCAAAAATATGTAGAAGAATACATATTGGCTTAAACTGATGAAGAAATTTGTTTTTGTTTTTTTGGCATATTTATTATAGTAAACAGTAAAAAATATTGTTTTTTTTTCCAAAATGTTGGTCTTTTTTTGTTTATAGCACAAAAAATAAAAACCGCAGAGGTGATCAAATACCACCAAAAGAAAGCTCTTTTTGTGGGAAAAAAGGACGTCAATGTTGTTTGTGTACAGCGTCGCACGACCACGCAATTGTCAGTTGAAGTAACACAGTGCCGTATCGCAAAAAATGGCCTGGTCATTAAGGGGGCAAATTCTTCCGGTCCTTAAGTGGTTAAAGCTGACCTTCACTCCCAAGAAGGATTTTGCATTCTTGCAACCCTCTACAACCCTGGAAGGCATTGTCCTCCGCACAGCACCTGGAGAGGGGGGGCTAATCTGCCATCAGAGGGCCCGCCGCAAGAACCAGGGACACACAGCCAGCACCTGATGATGTCAGAGGAGAAGAGAGCAATACAGGACCTGGTGTGGGTGAGTGCAGGACAATGCTGGGTTATCTGGACATGGAAGTATGTTCATTGAGGATAACCCAGCCATAAAGGTAAAGAAAGCTCATAGTTCCTCTATAATATGACCAATGCCAGTGATTTATGGCACAGGCGCCCGGATTTGCCCCACTCTCATCCCCCTCCTTCCCTAACAGGCAGACTGTACTAAGAAATAACCTCATTTTCTGCATTAGATACAATAAGTAACAGCTCCGCTCACTCACCTGCAGCTGGATGGACGCGCCCGGTGCTAGGACCCACGTGTTCTCTGTATAGATCACTGTTTACATGGAAACCATGACAACCGACTTTACCACTACAGCGTGGGGGGGCAGCTATTTATATTAACTGCTAGTTGTCGCCATTTCTGCACACAGATACATATCTAATTTACACCTAACAGCGTGTATTTTATACTGACACAGATAAAGCCAGACGCTGTATTAATATCCGTCCGCTTCCCTTAATTAATAATCTAATCAGTGTGTTCTGTTCTCTAAATAAAACGATACGTTAATAAATGACCTGAAATCTTCTTCAGTTTTGAGGACGTTGTGGTTGTTAAAAATTACAATTCAGATGCTTTGTATTAAAAGTTATATGACCCTCCTCCCCCCCGCGATGTAGTAGAATCCTGCACATGCGCTGTGTGTATATCGTGCGCCGCGTTCCTGAGAACCATGGCAACCGACCCTACCACCCAAACTTTAGGGGTGTCACTTCAGTTTAAAAGCGGCTGTTATTCTAAATTCTGCACAGAAAGAAATATAACCATCTATTAATTCAATGTTGTTTTTGTTCAGAGTAATGTTCTTTTGTTTTTTCAAACTTATTGTTGTTTTTCCGTAGCAGTTTAAATCTCAAAATAAAAGGATAGGTCAGTAAATGCGGTTTATTGATACCATATTGCTGGGAAATGTGGCAACAAAACGTGTTTTTAATGCGGTTGTTTTGCGATGGAAATGACATGTGCCCCCCCTCCTATGTAATAATGGATTCGCTCGCGCAGTAGTGGGCCAATCAGCGCGCTCGCACGGAAGGTGACATTGATCCGGTGTCATGGCGTCTCTGGTTCGGCTCGGGGGAGCTCTGAAGGCCGGAGGACGCCTGTTCGGGGCTGTGGCGAGGAGACAGAATGGAGTCCGCCAGTGAGTGACGGTGGGGGGGGATTATAATTCCCAGCATACCCTGCGAGGGCTCTGTAGGTCCTCACAGAGCTTTGTGTGTGGAGGAGTGACAGGTCCTCATTGGGCCCAGGCAGGTTTTCACTCACAGTCCCTGTATGATGGAGATCTGGGGGGGGAGGGGGGATGTTTCTGGGGGTTTTATTTTCTGAAGCTTGTTAACCAGTTCGGCTCCAGAGCCATTTTTTTTTCTTTGCCACATTCATGTAAAAATCTTAATTTTTGGCAATAAAATGACCTAAACCCCCAGAACAATATACATTTTCTGAAAGCAGAGGCCCTGAAAAATAAAAAGATGATAGTTGCCAATTTTTGGATCACACAATATTTCTGAGACTGTTTATTGAACACAAATTTCCAGGAAAAAATATAATGATATGAATTTTAGCGCACCATATACCTATTTTTGGTTAAAATATAAAAGATGAGGCTGCATCTAGTAAGTGATGCCGCGTACACACGAGCGGACTTTACGGCAGACTTTGCCCGGCGGACTTTCTGAATGAACGGACTTGCCTACACACAATCAACCAAAGTACGACGGATTTGTACGTGATGATGTATGACCGGACTAAAACAAGGAAGTTGATAGCCAGTAGCCAATAGCTGTCCTAGCATCGGTTTTTGTCCGTCGGACTAGCATACAGACGAGCGGACTTTTCGACCGGACTCGAGTCCGTCAAAGATTTGAAACCTGTTTCATTTCTAGGTCTGTTGTACTTTTGGGGGAAAAAAGTCCGCTGGAGCCCACACACGATCGAATTGTCCGGACTCCGGTCCGCTGGACCAAGTCTGCCGTAAAGTCCGGTCGTGTGTACGCGGCATTAGATACCAAACATTCCATGTCTTATAATGGAATGCGCCGGGGATATCTTCAAAAACTATGGTGCCCAAAAATCACCATAGGTGACACTTTAAAAGCCTTTACAGCTCATCAGTTTAGAGTTAACCAGGAGCTCTTGTGTTAGAATTATTCTTCTCACTCTGAGGTTCGTGGTGATGTCACATGTGTGGTGCAACCGCGGTTTACATACGCTTGCACTTCCTGGGCTTGCGTTTTGCGGGTGTGCAGGGCAATGGGGGTTTCGGCAATTTTTTTTTCTTGATTGCTATCACAAATGGTTAATCCCTATGTGATAGAATTGGGCAGGTGACAGGTACTCGTTATGGAGACATTAGGGATCTAATAGTCCCCAACGTCTCCCCCTGCCCTTTATTCTGTCCTGGCCATTTTATAGATAGGCAACTCCTATCCTCATATTGATTAGTGATTCCAAATAACTACTGCAGTAGGGAACAGACACAAAAGATAAACTCTGCATCTTTCCAAATAACTATTCTGCTTTATTATGACGCAATTGAAGGTTTTTATACACATGATTGCGTAGGTATTACATTAATATTACAATTGTACGTTTATTATTAATTATTATTATTAAATAGGATTTATATAGCGCCAACAGTTTGCGCAGCGCTTTACAACATGAGGGCAGACAGTACACTTACAATACAAATCAATACAGGAGGGATCAGAGGGCCCTGCTCGTTAGAGCTTACAATCTAGAAGGCAGGGTCAAGTGGAAACAAAGGTAATAACTGTGGGGGGTGAGCTGATGGAGAAAATTAAAAAAAACAGTTGTTAGGTGTGGGTAGGGTAGTCTTCTCTGAAGAGAAGGGTTTTCAGCGATCATCTAAAAGCCAATAGAGTAGGAGATAAGCGGACAGATTGGGGTAAGGCATTCAATAGGATTGGAGAGGCTTTAGGTTTATGGTAATAAAGGGCGTAACATAGGCAGACTAATTCTAATCAGGACTCGAAAGAATGCAAACATGTACTGAAAACATTAGTGCCGTGTGCAATACATACAAAATAGAATACAATTATATACAGAACTTACAAATTTCCGTTACAATACCACCTAACTGGGCACAGATCAGCTCGGTTAGATGTCTCCTGGCATCTGATACCAGACATCACTTCCAGTTTCATTGTTTGCATGTGAGATCAAGGTGTGCATTTGCACCGGTCTCCCTGCAATCTCTCTCCCCTAGCTGGCAGCTGTGTTCCCAGGCTTTGGTAATAGCAGGAGTGGCCGGTAACCATAGAAGGAGGGCACCAAGCTGCCGGCTGCGTGAAAGTAATTAGCAGCTATGGAGCTGCCGTGTCACTTTAAAGCCGTGAGCCGGCTGAACATAACCCACACAAGCGGATGACTGCTATTGCTAAAGGTTCACCCTTTGGACATAATACGTAGTATGTGCGCCCAAAGAGTTGAACTGGTTAATGAAATCCTGTCACCAGATGACTTTACCAGTCTTCTCATAAGATTGTACACCAATCAGCTGTAACATTATGACTACCCACCCAATATTGCGTAGGTCCCCCATTTACCATCAAAACAGGCCTGACCCATTAGGGCATGGATGCCACTGGACAAAACATCACACTGCCTCTGCCAGCTTGTGTACTTCCTATAGTACATCCTGGTGCCATCTCTTCCCCAGGTAAGTGACGCGCATACACCCGGCCATCCACATTTTGTAAAAGAAAATGTTAAGCATTTTTGACATAATGTGCTAGTATGAGCCCTATACTAGCACATTATGACAGATATGCCTGCAAACTGAGCCTTCCAGTGCAATGATGTCATGGCTCCCCTAGCACTTCCATCCTCACCCGTTCTTCCTTCCGATTTCAAAGCTCTGGCTGTTTTAATGGCTGGGGCAACAATGACATCACTCCCGTGCATACACGCTGGAGCCGTGGCACAGCACTCTGCATTGCATGGCACACTGTATGCCCTGGATGCAGTGTCACTCACTGCACACGCACGGGTGACATCGGCTACTGCCGATGTGAGTACCTCCTAAATAGTGCACATACCTGTAGGTACACGTTTAGATACAGACTTTACTACCACTTTAACTTTTTCAGCAATCTGAGTTACAGTAGCTCTTCTATTGGATTGGGCCATCCATGACCCTGTGGCCGGTTTGCCTTTTTCTTCCTTGGACCACTTGTGGTAGGTCCTGACCACTGCAGACCGGGAGCATCCCACAAGAGCTGCAGTTTTGGAGTTTTTCTGACCCAGTTGTCCAGCCAAAACAAGTTGGTCTTTGTCAAAGTCGTTCAAATTGTTACGCTTGCCCTTTTTTTTTTTTTTTTTTTTTTTCTTGCTTAAAGCACATCAACTTCAGGGACAACATGTTCACCTGCTGCCTTATATAACCCGTCCACTCTCAGATGCCATTGTAATGGGATATGTTCTTCACTTTACTTGTCAATGGTCATAAAGTTATGGCATTAGGAATATAATACTTCAAAGAGAAGTTTGGGAATTGGGGATAAAACAAAAGTTTTATAGTCATCTAGGTGGATGCGGCATCTGTCTCCCGTCGCGGCCAAGGCCAGGAACTTGGCGATCAAACACCACTGATCACTCAGCTCTTGGTCTTGAGAGAGCAAGTGACTGTCAGTTACCATCTCTCTGCTCTGCCCCTCCAGGGCTCACTGGAGTGCCGGGATGTGGAGGGGATGGGTTGGCGCCTGGCTCAGTCACCCAGCTAAGCACTGAGAGTGTGAGCCAGCTGCCAATCCAGACATCTGGATGGGTGACATTAACGTCTGGATTGATCCAAAGCCTGGACTGGCTGAGTGACCTCAGCCGATGGCGGACTTTAGCCTGCTGTCGGCTGAAAACAGGTCCCAGGAATGCAGACCGACATGCACTTATGTGAGCTACAGAAATGTTTCTCAACTCCAGTCCTCAAGTACCCCTAACATGTCATGTTTTCAGGCTCCCTATTATTTTGCACAGGTGATTTGATCAGTTTCACTGCCTTAGTAATTACCACAGCTGTTTCATTTGAGGGAAATCCTGAAAACATGCCCTGTTGGGGGTACTTCAGGACTGGAGTTGAGAAGCATTGACCTACAGGAAAAGTAGGGCCTAAAGAGCCTTGGCCCTACTTCTCCTATAACATATTTCAAGCAATTTATTTACCTTTTTAAAATCCTCCCTTGTGTAAACATCGAAAATTCTTGAGACTGCTGCTGGGTGCCGCCATCTTGAATGTGATGTCAGCAGACTCTGAACTGTCACTCAAAGACACTGTGTGTAGTCCCCTTCACTTCTTGTCTGGCACTTACATAAGGGAAAATTGTATGGAATACTTGCCATAATTTTCCTTTCCTGGCTCCAATTCATGGCAGCATACATGTGATAGTATTCCCACCTACTTCCACCCACTGGACCAGTGCATAGCTAGAAAGTGACACCCACACATCAGCTCATTTCCTTTACAATGCTGGGGAAGGCCAGTGTTCCGCCGTGGATTGATGCCAGGAAAGGAAAATTACAATAAGTATTTGCTACAATTTTCTGATTGCCCAATATGGTAGCATACATGTGGTCAACCAACAACTCACTACCAGGGTGGGAAGCCTAAAGCCAGCTTTGCTATCACTGTATACAGTTCCTTTTGGGTCAGGCTGGCAGAAACAAACAATTCCCTCTACTAATTGCTGCACCCGCTGTCTGCTCTGTTTATACTTTATGTAGCACTAGATATACACAATATACAGCGCTGTGTTCCGGCAGCAGTATAGGGACTATTTGCCTTACTCCCAGAACAAAATTGAGATGGGCTGAGTGCTAATAAGTCATTCAGAGGAAGCTTTGTATTTTTATGAATGAATACATAGACACACAGGTCGGGAGTGCGCAGTCTACACTCTCCCCATAGTCAGAGGCTGGCTATGGTAGTCCTAAGAGGAAGAGGAGCCAAGATTGCTTCCGGAAACCAGAGAAGAGGATGATCAGGGCCGCTCTGAGCAATACCACTGCAGAGAGCAGGTAAGTATAACATGTTTGTTGTTTTAATTTTAAAAAAATATTTGACTTTAGTAACACTTTAAAGAGGGAGGGGATGGGGATGTGCAGTAAAAACACACGGATGTTTGCTCCCTCCCCTCTACCCAGTATCAAATCCCATGGGATCCTGGGTCCACAGATGGGACAGAGGAACCTGGGACACATGCTGTAGGTGGCACACTAAAGGGTGCATGGAAGCAATTGACCTTTTCGGTATATAATAGTATATACCTTTTTGCACACCATAATGGAATCAACCATATGCTTCTGAGGATGCATAACGTGGAGAAGATATGTTTGTTGTCATCACATCGACAAGCTTGATTCAAAGTTTAACTGGTTCAGATCTGCGCTAAAGCCGAATGACTGCTACAGCACGGATCTGCTTTGCCAGGAGTACATCTATTGACGTCCTCCCCTTTGCTTGCTCTCTACACCCCCCCAAAGGGCGTGCGCGGCGCTCGCTGTGATCACCCGAGTCAGTGAGACTCGGGTGATGACAGATCCAACCAAGGGGCCAATCTCAGCCAATGACAGCTGATCACGTGATGTAAACAGAGGATCGGTAATCCTTCTTCCTTTTTTTTTTTTTTTTTTCTTCCCGGCTTCAGTTTGAAGGGACATCGGTCCCAAAGAGGAAGAGCCTCTGTGCCCACCAGTACCACCTGCCAATGCCAGCAATCAGTGCCCACAAGTGCCACCTATCAATAACCACCAGTGGTGCCCTATCGGAGCCCATCAGTGTAGCCTCATCACTGCACATCAATAAAGGAGAAAAATTACCTCTTTGCAAAAGTTATCAACAAAATATAAAACAGTTTTTTTTTTTTTTTTTGGAGGGGGAAAAAAATGATAAATTTCATTTGGGTACAGTTTTGTATGACCGCGCAATTGTCATTCAAAGAGTGATAGCGCTAAAAGCTGAAAATTGGTCTGGGCAGGTTTGGGTGCCCAGTAAGCAAGTGGTTATAACTCTTCTGTATTGCACGATCACATGGGCGACGCTTTGGCACCACACATGTTCATCAGGCATGAATTGTGATACAGTAAACAAGTGCAAACATATATAGAGATCATCCACCAAAAGGAAAAGAGACATCCTAGTGCCCCTCACTTTCCCTTCAAAACAATCAATTTCCCTCATTATATTGTTTGCACTATAACTGGAGCAGCTGTACATGGCAGCCAACCTGCCTCTAGCGTTCATTTTCAAAACTTAACAGAACCAGCTGAAGATAGAAGGTGATTGGTTACTATGCACAGCTGCCCTAGATTCTGTCTGCTCCAGTTATAGTAAGCCCTCCTATGTATGCAACTGTAAAATATAGTGTGTGTGTGTGTGTGTGTGTGTGTGTGTGTGTGTGTATTCACATCAGCCATAACATTGTGACCACTGCCAGATAAAGTGAATAACATTGATTATCTTGTTACAATGGTATCTGAAAGTGGGTGGGATATATTATGCAGCAAGTGAACATGTCCCTGAAGTTGATGTGTTGAAAGCAGAAAAAATTGGCAGGCATAACGATTAGAGTGACTTTGACAAGGACCTAATTCTAATGGCTTGATGACTGGGTCAGAGCAACTCCAAAACTGCATCTCTTGTGGGATGTTGCCATTTTCCAGTGGTCAGGACAGACCAAAAAGAGGTCCAAGAAAGGCAAACCAGCCACAGAATCCTGGGTGACCAAGGCTGATTGATACACATGGGGAGTGAAGTCTGATCCGTGTTGTTTGATCCAATAGAAGAGCTACTGTAGCTCAAGTTGCTGGAAATAAAGCTGGGTCTAACAGAAAGGTGTCAGGACACACAGAGCATGGCAGTTTGTTGCATAGTATAGAGCTGTGTAGCCGCAGACTAGTCAGGGGGGCCATGCTGACCCATGTCCACAGCCAAAAGTGCCTACAATGGGCACATGCGCATCAGAACTGGACCATGGAGCAGTGGAAGAAAGTGTCTTTGAGGTGTTGACTTGGCCTCCAAAATCTCCAGCTCTCAATCCATTGACAGTCTGTGGGATGTGCTGTAAAAACAAGTCCAATTCATGGAGGCCCCAACTCACAACTTAGAAGATCTGCTACTGACCGCTTGGTGCCAGATACCACAGCATATCTTCAGAGGTCTAGTGGAATCCATGCTTTGAAGGGTCATAGCTGTTTTGGTGGCAAAAGGAGGACCTTCTTAATATTGGGTGGGTGGTCATAATGTTATGGCTGATCAGTCTGGGTAAATATAACAAACCTACACAGGTAACATGCACTACTAAGAAAATAAATGCGCAGTTTGCTGAAAGGATCAGCAGATACGGATGTGGAACTTCCGTCTGAGTGTATGCACATGCACTTTAGCACCTCTGGATAAATGTACAGTGCGCAAGCTGACTTGTGTTTCCAGCAAGTCTATGCAGATTAGCATCTCAAGTCTGCAAGGGCATTATGCCACTCACAGTAAGACCTCTTTCACATGGGTGGCAAAAAACGGGTGATTGAGCCACGGTTTAACCACCCACTTAAAGTCTACAATACAGCTGGAGGGGGCTGTTCACATGCCGTGGCAGATTTGATGTTGCATTTTGAGTTGACAGGCAACACTGCCAGTCAAACTTGGCCATTGAAGTCAGTAGGAATGTGCAGCAAAAATGTTTGGCTTGCACTGTGGAAATTTGACACTTTGTAAAAAAAAAAAAAAAAAAAAAAAAAAGACCTTTATGTGCCGGTTCACACAGGGGCAACCCAACTTACAGCGCGACTTTGCAAGGTGACTTGAAGGCGACTTTGCATAATTTACAACATGACTTAAAGGTGACTTTGGCTGTGGCCAATCACAGAATAATCGGCTCTGTGGGAGGGAGGGGGTTGCCTGGGTAAACATGGGGATTTTCTTTTTCCTGTAAAGTCGCTTCAATATAGATGGAGATCCGACTTTGAGGCGACTTCCATTGAAATATATGGGTACAAGTTGCCTTGAAGTAGTACAGGAACCTTTTCTGAAGTCGGAGCAACTTTAGTAGTGTACATTAAGACGGCTCTCATTCACTTCAATGGAATTTCTTATGTCCGGCGACTTGAGGTCTGACAAGTCAGATCCCAAGTCGCTGTAGTGTGAACCGGCACTCAGGAGGTGGCAGCATCGCTTAGCCATGCTGAAAAGTGATCCACCATGGATCGCTTTTTCAGAGAATGGGCTTCTGTAAATGTACCCTAAAGGGGGTATAGTTGATCAGAATAATTGTACTAAAAAAATCCACATCTTAAGAGAAGCAGCAAGGGAGGAAAGAAATAGGGACAGGGGAGCAAAAGGGGGAAAGAAAATTAAAAATTTAAAAGGGTGAATCCCTATAGATGTAGTTTGTCTACTTTGGGTCAGCCTGAATATACATAAGTATCCTATGGCATTGAAGCTTATAAACCTAAAATTGTGTGCCCGATTCTGAACAGATATTACACAGTATGCATTTAATCGGGTTACATTGGATTGTACCTGCCAGCAACATCCTGGGTACATTGCAGTAGGTATTCATGTCCATGTGCACATCCTAAAGTGTAAATTGCTTCAAGGTAAAAAGTAAATCATAATTATTTTTTCATGGGGGGTTGGGGGGGGGGGGTGGAGGCCTGCATAAGTGAATTCTGACCTTCTCCAGGGAACTGGTTTACTGTTAATGTGTATTCTCTTTCTTGTAGAGCTGGAGGCCATGCAGAAGCTCGTTACAGACAACTGAATGAAGTGGCCAGAAAACCGATTATCATATCAGAGTTCCTCAGTGGCTTTATGTGGTTTTGGATCCTGTGGCATCTTTGGCACGAGCCACTTGATGTTTTTGTAAGTGTGTTTTGTTTTTTTTGTTTTTTTTGTTTGTTTTTTGTTTTTTACCTAAGAGTATAAATGTTTCAGCACAACAGATCATAGATGAACCCCACAGTCCAAGGATGTGAAGGCTTGCACTCCCCCTTTGTTTTATTGCTATTGTTCACCTCTGTATTTCAAGGTCAGTCTCCCCCAAATCATATTCCAGTTTTTAGTAGATGCTGAATAGTTCAACCACCAAACGGGGTCTGATATCTCTCCAGTACTCTATTGGTAGCATTTCTGGAGTGGAGAAGCCCAGTATAGGGAGGAGCAAAGCAAGGAACTGTGCTGGGGAGGTGAACTCGTCTTGCAATCAAGCCCCAGTGTTGTATGCAGAATGAAAGGATATCTAAACTCAAAACCAAAAATGTAATATGCTGCAGATTACTAGTCCTTGGATGTGGTGACTATATTCGTTTTAAAGGCCATATACACTCACAGGCCCCTTTATTGGGTATACCTGTTCAATTGCTTGGTAACACAAATTGCTAATCGGCTAATCACATGGCAGCAACTAAATTCATTTAGGCACCTAGACGTGGTGAAGATGACTTGCTGAAATTCAAACCGCATCAGAATAGGGAAGAAAGGGGATTTAAGTGACTTTGAGCGTGGCATGGTTTTTGAGTTCAAAAACTGCTGATCTACTGGAATTTTCATGCACAATCATCTCTTGGGTTTACAGAAAATGATCCAAAAAAGAGAAAATATCCAGTAAACGGCAGTTGTGTGGACGTAAATGCCTTATTGATGTCAGAGGAGAATGGGCAGACTGGTTCGAGGTATTAGAAAGGCAACAGTAACTCAAATAACCACTCATTACAACCAAGGTATGCAGAATACCATCTCTGAATGAACAATACATGGAACCTTGAAGCAGATGTGCTTCAGCAGCAGAAGATCACACCGGGTGTCACTCCTGTCAGCTAAGAACAGGAAACTGAGGCTACAATTCGCACAGACTCACCAAAACTGGACAATAGAAGATTGGAAAAACGTTGCCTGGTCTGATGAGTCTATATTTCAGCTGCGACATTCAGATGGTAGGGTCAGAATTTGGTGTAAACATGAAAGCATGGATCCATCCTGCCTTGTATCAACGGTTCAGGATGGTGGTGGTGGTGTAATGACCATGTCCATCCCTTTATTGACCACAGTGCACCAATCTTCTGATGGCTACTTCCAGTGGGATAATGCACCATGTTACAAAGCGCAGATCATCTCACCACTGGTTTCTTGAACATGACAATAAGATCACTGTACTCCAATGGCCTCCACAGTCACCAGATCTCAATCCAATAGAGCCCCTTTGGGATGTGGTGGAATGGGTAGCCGGCAAATCTGCAGCAATTGTATGATGCTATCATGTCAATATGGACCAAAATCTCTGAGGCAGGTTTCCAACACCTTGTTGAAGTTGGGGGGGGGGGGGGCTTGTTTTATTTTTGGAGAAATCATATGTACCTAGGTGGATGCAGCATTAGTCCAATGCTGCAACTGTCCCCCGCCGGCTCTAAGACTGAGAACCAAGCATTCAGACGCTGCTGATCACTCAGTTCTCAACAAGTGCATTGTGAGCAGAGAGCTGGTGACTGTCAGTCACTGCTGTCTGCTTTGCTTCAGCCCACTGTCAGCTGAAAACTGGTTACAGGAGTGCAGAACGAACTGCACCCCTGTGATTTGGCTGTACTGTACTGTACTACTATAAATCATGTTATACATGGAGGGTTTAAAAACACCTTAAAGCTGAACTTAACTGCAATTATAGTTTAGGCCTATGCACCCCTGCTGATGATGGCAGCAAACTGAAGAGGGCCAAGATGGCAGCGCAGGACACAGGCGGTGACACCTGAAGAGTAGGACAACACTGGATCCACTGGGCAGGTGAGTGCATTTTTAGGAGAATCCAGCATAACTGGTAAGGGGAGATGGTGGTGTTCTTCTTTAAGGATTGGGAGGCTGTAATATTGTATGCTTTATTTTGTGGATTTAGATATGCTTATATGAAAGAATTCTGTAGTATTACTGAATTCAGGGAGCAGCTCCATTGGCTGATCGGATCAGTGCTTTGAATAGGCTGTGATCTGCTGCTTGCTTTAGTTAAAACATTTTGTTGTTTTAGGGCCACTTTCCTTATCCTGACGCTTCTCAATGGACGGATGAAGAGCTGGGCATCCCTCCAGAAGATGAGTAGATCTCTAAATTCACAGTAAGTGTATCATACTTCTTTTCATTATTGGGACACAAAATACAAAAAAATAGAAAAGTGATTTTAGGAAAAGTTCAAGATCATTTACAGTACAAACAGTGCACCAATGGTAACATCAAATATTACACAATATCTATCACCAAAAGCTGGTAATCCAAAGTGCTACTCATGGTGAGTTGAACTCAATTTGAATTTCACAGCATATATCCCGACATGTTTCAGAAAATCGCATTGGAGTGTACTTTTCCTTTTTCAGAGGTAATTTTATAAATGGGTATATTATTATTGTATCCAACACAAATGTGTATATGTATAATACAAACGTAGTATTTGTAGTAAATGCATCAATACCGTACGTGTAAGTACTTTTTACATAATTATTTTTGTAATACGATACAATAGGCTCTAAACTACGGTATTGATGCCTTTACTACAAATACTATGTTTGTATTATACATATACACATTTGTGTTATAGATACAACAATAATATACCCATTTATACATTTCCCCTGAAGAAGGAAAAGTACACCCTAATGCGATTTTCCGAAACATGTCTGGCTATATGCTGTGAAATTCAAATTGAGTTCAACTCGCCATGAGTAGCACTTTGGATTACCAGCTTTGGGTGATATATATTGTGTAATATTTGATGTTACCATTGGTGCACTGTTTGTACTGTAAATGATCTTGAACTTTTCTTAAAATCCCTTTTCTATTTTTTTGTATATTAATAAAGTTGGCACTTTTGTGCCTTTTTAGACTCATTTACTCCCTATTCATTCCTTCCTGCTCTTCAAAGTCCAAGGGGGCGTCCACTCAATGCATTTCCTTGCATTTCTTCCTTCTAAGGCTATGTAGGATGTTGGCAGGCCAGCACACTATCCAATTCTTATAATTTGGTAATTTTTTTTATAATAAACTGAAGTGTGATTTCCAATAACCACACAGGAAATGGGAAGGCCTGTTCGTTACAGTGAGAGAAGACTGTAGACACAGGCTGCAGTGAGATGACCTCTACCACTGTAGGCCTGGGGATATTATCCTAACCCATGCTCGGCCTACAGCAGCACTATTCTCCTCTCCCTCAAGCTTTGGTGTGTAGGTGGTCCCTCTGCGTGTTTGCATACAATGTAGGAAAATTAACCCTGCATTGTACATAGAGAAAGGAGTGTGACTGTGTTCTCAGGGGGGACTGGTTGCACCACTGGAAGGGCCATGCTGGACCAAGTAGTAAGGTGTACCTTATGCATGCATCCCTTGCAGTGCGGGCCCCGCTACATGGGGGTTTTTTTTGTTTGTTTTTTGTTTTGTTTATTTATTTTTCTTTTTGTAAATTTTTTTCTTCTTCTTTCTTCTTTCTTCTTTCTTCTTTCTTCTTTCTTCTTTCTTCTTTCTTCTTTTTTCTTTCTTTCTTTTTTCTTTCTTTCTTTTTTCTTTCTTTCTTTTTTCTTTCTTTCTTTTTTCTTTCTTTCTTCTTTTTCTTTCTTCTTCTTTCTTTCTTTCTTCTTCTTTTTTTTTTTTTTTTTTAAGGCCTCTGGGTAGGGCTTTCATATATATCATCATGTTTTCTGCATGCAGTGTATGTTACATTGAACGCATGCTTCTAATGATGGCTGATCTTTCAAGCCCTCAAATAGCTGGTGCAGCATGATGGCAACTGCAGATCTAAACAGAGGCTAATTTGGGTTTTAGTTCTGCTTTAAATCAGCTAAATACTGTATATTCCATTTGCATCAAAACAAAAGGTGCAAATAGTTTTACAGTTCATTTTCTATAGAAACCAGCCACAGTCTTAGTAGAAAAGCTTGTTTCCTGTTATGTGCAGCAGAGAAGGACCCTTGGTCTCTGTGCAGAGCTCAGATACACGCCTGTAGAGTCATAGGCTTTGCTGCATGGAGAGCTCTACCTGTTACTTAGCATGGAGCATGTTGGACCTCTGCAGAGAGCCAACTGATTTAACACAGAGAACAAGAATCCTTCTCTGCAGCTTGCTGGCAGGGAACAGACTCCTCTGCTCAGGCTGTGGCTGTTTTTGTTAGAAAACAATCTGTATGACTTTGCACACCATTTTTGTTTTTCATGCACCTAGAATGTATTTAGCTGATTTTAAACTGAAAGTTCAGTTAAACTTTAAAGTGGGGTTCCACCCAAAAAAAAAAAAAACTACATGAAAAATCCTAAAAAAAATTACAAAAAAACATTTGGATATTTTTTTTTTTAACTTGCCTCTAAACGCCTGTTGCTAGGGGGTCCCTCATAGTCTGCCTCTTCCAGTGCCTGGGCTGGTGTCATCACTTCCCCCCTCGGCACAGGAAGGGCTCAGCTCTGCTCCCTCCCTCCTGTCAATCATCTGGGACCCATTGGAGGTCCCAGGTGACTGAGCGGCCAATCACGGCGCTCGCACATGCGCAGTGGGTGCCAGGCTGTGGAGCCACAGCCCGGCGTCCACAGTTGCAATGCCGGCGCCGCCGAACGGAGGGGGAGATGAGCGGGGCTTCGATCCCCCGCATCGCTGGACCCTGGGACAGGTAAGTGTTCAATTAAAAGTCAGCAGCTGCAGTATTTGTAGTTGCTGACTTTTTTAATTTTTTTTTTTTTTTTTTTTTTGTGACTGGAACGCCTCTTTAAGGACATTTAAGGCTTTGATAAATCCTTTTAATAAAAAAAAAACGTTTTTTAAAGGCTGGCACTTTTTCTTTTTTTCAATTTATAATTGTATTTTTAACACTGGTTGCAGCTGATGATTACAGTTTTAAACAAGCTGAACTCCAGGCAAACCATATAGGGGGTCTGTTTCACCCGCCAAAGGCAGGAGACCTGTGTGGTGTGGTGTGTTTTTTTTTTTTTTTTTTTTTTTTTTTTTTTCCTCCCCCCCCCCCCCCCCCCCCTCTGCAACTGCACACTTTTATAGGTCCTATCCTTCCTCCAGTAAAGTAAAAGGAGAAGCTGCAGACTGGTGACCTGATCTCTCTTCCCATCAGCATATTCTTTATTAGTGTATATAAAAAATTTGCGCCAACTCATAAGAGAAAAAGCAGCCAACACAACAACTTGACCTGTGTAAATGTAAATAAATATAGAAATAAGGTGTGGCGCTAAAAATGATATTCCACAGAAAGTAGTATTAACCCTATTGGGTACATATATATAGGAAAGAAATAGAGGGGTTCAGAGGGAGGGAGATATCACCTTCCCTACCCACACTTCCCCATAGGTGAATGCAACCTGGAAGGAAAAAAGTGCAACAATATATCTATGTGCATGTGCTAAGTAGCAAATATAAGGAGTGAGTGTTCTATGACATGAGAAGATGGAGAACACCTAACAGGATGATATCTGGAGGTGAAGATCCAGTTTCTAGTTTTACATCAAGAGAAAAAATAACAAAGAACAAGTTATTAACAAGGTTGATACAATGATGTATCCAAAATAATAAAATGTTTAAGGGGAGCGGAAAGTGAATATATATATACTAATAGGAAGTCCATCAAGATCATAAGTGTACATATATTTGGAGTCCGCTATCCTAGGTATAGGGTTGCCAAATATCGATCATGATATGAAAAATCAACAGGTAGTAGTAAACCGGGGCTGCTGGACGTATCTATATTCAGAAACAGGATTCTTCCCTTGGAGTGGTGACTTTGGCCCAAAAAAACAGGTATGTAGTGCCCTTACCGGATCAGGTGGACTCACAGGCCCTTGGCGGTGAGTCTAACGAGCTTTATACCGTCAAGCGGTGTAGAGTTGTGAAGCCGTATGTTGTTCCCGGGTGGGATATCCCTAGGAGGCACGTCTCTGGCTCAGTTAGTTGTCCCAGAAGTCATCTGGTGGTACGTCCTTGGCAGGAGGCAGCTGGGAGCCGAGGTCATCCAAAATCTTCAGATAAAGGAAGCCTGTTTCTCAGTAGCCAACACCATTTGAGTGGGTGGAACCAGAAAAAAAGAGAAACTTCCACATGGTGTAAATCTTTCACAGACGTGACAACATTTATAAAAAATTTTTTTTTTTTTTGACAGGATACAAAAAAATATTTTGGGCAGTAAAAACTAGGCTCAAAAAATAAAAAGTCACAAGGTTAAAAAGTATGCGCAGTAGGTGATGGTAGGGGTAAAATCCACAGGAATCCGACGCGTTTCGCCTCCAAAGGCTTCTGCCAGCAGAAGCCTTTGGAGGCGAAACGCGTCGGATTCCTGTGGATTTTACCCCTACCATCACCTACTGCGCATACTTTTTAACCTTGTGACTTTTTATTTTTTGAGCCTAGTTTTTACTGCCCAAAATATTTTTTTGTATCCTGTCAAAAAAAAAAAAAATTTTTTATAAATGTTGTCACGTCTGTGAAAGATTTACACCATGTGGAAGTTTCTCTTTTTTTCTGGTTCCACCCACTCAAATGGTGTTGGCTACTGAGAAACAGGCTTCCTTTATCTGAAGATTTTGGATGACCTCGGCTCCCAGCTGCCTCCTGCCAAGGACGTACCACCAGATGACTTCTGGGACAACTAACTGAGCCAGAGACGTGCCTCCTAGGGATATCCCACCCGGGAACAACATACGGCTTCACAACTCTACACCGCTTGACGGTATAAAGCTCGTTAGACTCACCGCCAAGGGCCTGTGAGTCCACCTGATCCGGTAAGGGCACTACATACCTGTTTTTTTGGGCCAAAGTCACCACTCCAAGGGAAGAATCCTGTTTCTGAATATAGATACGTCCAGCAGCCCCGGTTTACTACTACCTGTTGATTTTTCATATCATGATCGATATTTGGCAACCCTATACCTAGGATAGCGGACTCCAAATATATGTACACTTATGATCTTGATGGACTTCCTATTAGTATATATATTCACTTTCCGCTCCCCTTAAACATTTTATTATTTTGGATACATCATTGTATCAACCTTGTTAATAACTTGTTCTTTGTTATTTTTTCTCTTGATGTAAAACTAGAAACTGGATCTTCACCTCCAGATATCATCCTGTTAGGTGTTCTCCATCTTCTCATGTCATAGAACACTCACTCCTTATATTTGCTACTTAGCACATGCACATAGATATATTGTTGCACTTTTTTCCTTCCAGGTTGCATTCACCTATGGGGAAGTGCGGGTAGGGAAGGTGATATCTCCCTCCCTCTGAACCCCTCTATTTCTTTCCTATATATATATGTACCCAATAGGGTTAATACTACTTTCTGTGGAATATCATTTTTAGCGCCACACCTTATTTCTATATTCTTTATTAGCACAGGAGTACTTCACCACAACTGATTGATTGGCTCCTTGTGCTTCTTCTCCCTTTCCCAGTCTGAGCTCAGCTGTACAGGGACTTCAAGAGGCTGATACAGGTCAGATTTGGGTATTTATACTGCTTGTATTTAAAAAAAAAAAAAAATACAAAGCTGTATTCAATGGTGTCTTATTTATCAGCCTGGAGTTCAGGTTTAAATGCCTTTTTTTTATAGACCAATATTTTAGTTTTGTATGTAAGCCAATTAAATGTGGATTTTATGTTATTGCAATGTTTACATGCCTTATGTGATAACCTGCATTGAAATGTTTTTTTTCTTTTTTTATCCAATTATTAATTTATTTTTTTGTTTTTGTTTTAGGTGAAACTACTCTGATGCGTTTGTCACAATACTTATTGTAAATAAATATACTAAGACTTCCAGTGTTTCTTTTCCTTTGTTTTTAAATGTCATTTTGTGTTTTATTCCTTTTTATTGTACAGATGTATGCAAAAGTTGGGGGACCCCCAATCACAAATGTTTTGTGGATTTCTTTGGGGTGTTTTGTTTTTAAGATGATTCAGGTTAGTATGTTATATTACTCCATTCCCCCATCATGGTTGGTAACAAAAAAACTTTTTAACTCTGAATTTACAATCCTTTGCAAGGATGAGACCAAAATGTAATTTACCAGTTAAAACCATAAATGTTTTATGTTTAGAGATCGTTCATTATAAAAAGGAGCATGCCATCCCCACTGTAAATCTCTGTTTTTTTTAGGGATGTACAGGGAATTTAGTGAAAATGAATGGCAAGAATATTATCAGAAAATGCTGGAGAAAAAATTGTATTCATCAGCCTGGAAGCTGTGCATGGCAAATACTTGGCATATACTTTGGGACTTTCCAACAGGACAAAAGTCCAAATCATAAGGCCAAGCCAACCCTTCAGTGGCTGCTGCAGCAAAATAAGTGAAGGTTCTGGAATGGAATTACAATTGCCTGGCCTCAATATCATTCAACCATTTTGAGGAGATCTCAAATATGCAGTTCATGCTAGACAACCAAAGAAATGAAAGGACCCGGAGGCTTTTTGCACCTTAGGCATCATGTACACCAGACATTTAGTTAACTGTCCTAGTAGCCAGCAGCGTTTTTGCAGAAAAAAAAAAATGCCTGACTCTTGTAAAACTGTCTAAAGCTTTTACAGGTGTTAAACCCTATAATATATTTTTTTTTTTTCCTGCCTCTAAAAGCTCCTGCCACTGCTGCTAAAATCGAAAGTGTGTATGGACACATAAGCTAACGTGAAGGGGCAAAAAAAAACAAAAGGCGGGCACTGCAAGCATTTATCCACTTGCATGAAGTGGTCATTCATAGATCATTCACAGTGGAGGGTGCTGTTAACGTAACCAAAAGCATATATATCACAAATAATAACCCAGTATAGAGCACCAGGGAAGTGTTAGAGCCCTTTTACACTGGGGCGGTTTGCAGGCGCTATTGTGCTAATAATAGCGCCTGCAAACTGACCCGAAAGTGCCGCTGCTTGCATTCCAGTGTGAAAACCCCGAGGGCTTTCACACTGGAGCGATGCGCTGGCAGGATGGTGAAAAAAGTCCTGCCAGCAGCATCTTCAGAGCGGTGAAGGAGTGGAGTATATACCGCTCCTTTACCGCTCCTGCCCATTGAAATCAATGGGACGGCGCGGCTATACCGCCGGTAAAGCGCCTCTCCAGAGGCGCTTTGCGGCCGCATACCGATGGTAAAACGCCGCTAATAATAGCGGCGTTTTACCGCCGACCCCGCCCCAGTGTGAAAGGGCTGGACTGAACTGGAGTGGGTGGAGTAACTGGGTGGAGTGGCTTGAGTAACTGTTGTGTGGTTGGAGCTCCTGTGAAAAGTGTTTAAAAAGCTTAATATTTTAAAAAGTATAAATAGTAGTAAAAAAGTTGACGAAGTCCCATCATTGGCTAAAAGAGCTGAACATTATTTTTCAAAAGAATGTGTTTTTTTTTTTTTTTTTTTTTTAAACATCCCTTGTAATAGAAAAAAAGCATGATAGGACCTCTTAAATATGAGATCTGGGGTCAAAAAGACCTCAGATCTCATATTTCCACTAAAATGCAATAAAAAATAAACATTTAAAAGTCATTTAAAAAAAAAAAAAAGTCTTTTTAAGAGCATTGGGCGAAAGCGACGTCAAAACGTCGCTTCTGCCCTGCAATGATATGGAGACGGGTAGGGGCCATCTTCCCCTCACTCGTCTCCATGCCAAGCAGGAACAAGGACCCAATCGCCTCAAGGCCCTCTCCCGCCGCCGATAAAAGTGATCTGGCGGCGAATCCGCTGCAGAGACCATCATTTTTATCGGAAAGCGGACTGCCCACTGAAGAAGAGGATACCGGGCTTATGGTAGCTAGCTGGCGGTCCGGAAGTGGTTAAGGCTCCATTAATACTATAAGCTAAAAAATGGCAGAAAAATGCTGGATGAAAAACGCTCATAATAGCGTTTTTGTGCCAGTTTTTAGCAACAGTTAGGAGCATTCAGCATTTTTTTTTCTGCCAGCAAATCGCTCTCAAAAATGCAAAAAAACATTTTTTTTCTGCTCCTAAAAGTTAAAACTTCAAAAATGCTTTTAGACTTAAATAGTGTGCATGGACACATAAGATAACACTATTTGCTTCTAGAAGCAGAAAAAAAAAAAAAAAATTAAAAGTTAGCCTTATCGGTAACGTCTTTTCCAGTAGTCTTTCAGGACAGCCACAATGAGAGACCTTGGCTCCCCCCCTTCCTAGGAAACACTGCGACAGCCCATAAAATTACACTTCCCCCTGCCGGACTTCATTTTTTTTTTTTCTAAGAGCACCTCCGGCCAGCTGGGGAGACACAAGAACACATTAATAACATACCATCACATATTACTACCATGCCTGTGTTGAGGTCCTTCTCAAGACCCCCTATAAATTTGGGTGGATAATTAGTGCTGTCCTGAAAGACTACTGGAAAAATAGGATTTTTTTTATTACAGCTTGCCTGTAAAATCCTTTTCTTGGAGTACATCATGGGACACAGAGCCTCATAGTAATTACTAAGTAGATTATAGTTCGCCTTCAGGTGCTGGACGCTGGTGTAATCAATTAAACAGGAAGTTCCCTCCCTATATAACCCCTCCCATACCAGGAGCACCTCAGTTTTTGTAGCAAAGCAATAAGTGTCCCACAAGCAATATATATCTCCCAATAAGAGGGGTGGGAGCTCTGTGTCCTGTGATGTACTCCAAGAAAAGGATTTTACAGGTAAGCTGTAATAAAAAATCCTATTTTCTTTATCGTACATCACGGGACACAGAGCCTCATAGTAATTACTAAGTGGGATGTTCCAGAGCAATGCCTACAGAGGTGGGGGGGAAGACACAAATAACGCAGACCGCCATCAGACGTGAGGACCTATACTGCTGCCTGCAGCACACTGCGCCAAAAAGCGGCATCCTCTTGCCATCTTACATTCACCTGATAGAAATAAGTGAACATATGCACAGACGACCAAGTTGCGGCCTTGCAAATCTGAGTCATAAAGGCTTGATAATGCACCACGCATGAAGCGCTTACTGTCCTGGTAGAGTGCACTCTAAAAGAAAACAGAGGGAAACCCTCTCTTTAAACCACAGGCTCTTCTGGCCGAGTTGGCTAGGGCCATGGTTCTGGCAGACTCTGCAGACGTATCCGCTATTTATGCCACTCCTCGCAGAATAGTAGGGAAGGATGACAATATAGTTTCCTTGGCGGTTCCTGCTTCAACATGAGCCTGAATTTGGGAAAGCCAGTGCTCCAGGTTACGGGCCACTACTGTGACAGCTATTTCCGGTTTTATGATTTCCTATGGTTGACTCCCATGATTTCTTTAGGAGGGAATCCATTCTTTTATCCATAGTATCTGCTAGAGCTCCCATATCTTCAAAGGCCCGATCTGTATGTCTGGAAACCTGAGAGAAGGCAGTGTCCAGTTTGGGGTTTTTATTCCAAATTGAACGATGGATCTTCTGAAAACGGAAACCTTCTTTTCAAAGATCTAGAGAAAAAAGGTTTCTGTTCAGGATCCTGACACTCTTCTTTTACTGTTTCCACCCGGACATCATGGACTGGGAAAACTTTTTTTTCTGTTCCCCCATGTCCATGTACATCTGGTCGTGGAGTGTCAGGGGTTTTTTGTCCGCCTGAATTCCAAGGGTGGTGTAAATTGCCCCCAAGAGGTCCTCTACCTCTTCCAGGGAAAGCTTATAATGTGATGGTTTCCTGGACTCCCCGTCCCGGTCCTCCCCCTCTAATTCCTCTTGGGAACCTGAGGTCACACTATCCAGCTCCTCCCTAGTCTCCTACCTGGAGGCCCCAGGAGGTCCTTCCACTGTGGCAAGGGTGGCCGGTTGGAAAGGTGCTGAGCCCTGTGCTTGTAAAGGGGTTGTAATCTGGGGTGCAGGTGAAGGGTTTGTAGGAAGCTGAAACCCTTCAAACAAGGATTTAAAGCGGTTTTCCACCAAAAAAAAAAATATTAATAGTCAGCAGCTACAAATACTACTACCTTCTTCATCGGTTGGATAAAGATGCTCTATTACAGGCCCAGTGGTAGGCTTAGAATTAATAACGAACTCTCGGATAAGATTGAGCTTGAGAGGGGAAGAGACAGGGGTGCCCTTTGTCACCCCTGCTTTTCGCCCTAACAATGGAACCTCTTGCCATTTCTATAAGATCAAGCTCTGAGATAACTGGGTTTCAGAGGAAGACGGGAGATGAAATAATCGCGTTATACGCGGATGATATCCTTCTCTACCTGGGAGACACGGGGCAATCCTTGACAAAAGCAATGAGCATGGTCGAGAAATTTTGTAGCTTTACAGGGTTAGAGATAAATGGATCCCATTACTGAGTTAACAATACCAGGAATGCCTCAGCTGGTAGTAGTGGATACATTGAAATACCTGGGGATAGCCCTGACGAAAGACCCTAATCAATTTATAAGTAAAAATCTTATACCATTGCTGGCCAAATTTAAACAAAAAATAGGCATCTGGAAGCGGTTTCCATTGTCAGTGGCAGGCAGATGTAGCCTTATAAAGACGATCTGGATGTCCCAATTTTGTACCTGCTGCATAATTCTCCAGTTTGGGTATGTAAGAAATGGTTCAACAAAATTGAGTACCTTTTCAGGGAACTAATATGGAACGGGGGACAAGCCAGGCTCCGACTACGAATGTTACAGCTCCCGGCAGGGGAAGGAGGTCTGGCATTACCTCAACCTGGGTGTTATTATCTGTTGTCACAGTTGCAGCACTTAATGGGATGCGACGTTCCGAGAGGAGGTACCCCTAATGGAAGAATAATATTAACTGGTGCTTTACATAACACAATTATTGATGCACTAGAGACAGACTCCTTTTGCTATAGGTATCCAACAATAAAAATGATAACTAAAATATAGAAAACAGTTAAAAAACAGATGGGATACAATGGGCTAACTGAATATACTCCCCTTTGGAATAACTGCAATTTGCAGGAAATTCTCCCGATAGGAAAAGCGAGAGAATGGGAAATACATGGCATTAAAAGGCTGAGTCAACTGTATGTGGGTAATACTTTTAAAAAATTCTCAGACTTGAGAAGAGAGTTCAACATACCTCAATGCTCATTTTATATCTACTTACAGTTGGGGCATGCCCTTGAAGCCCAATTTAGATAATAACCCCTAGTGTGGAATAAAATGCCCCATTTTTATAGTATACTCCAGGTAGGCTCAACTAAGGGACTTATATCAGAATTATATGGACAGATAAGCAAAGAAGCCAATACTGAGTGGAAACTCCGCAATGGAAAAAAAACTATGGGAGGAGGATAGAGGGGTAATAACAAAGGAGCAGTGGAGAAGAATTCTAGAGATGGGTCCGATGGTATCGGTCTCACCCCCCGCAGAAGGTATCCCACCTGATGTTGATAAATAGAGCTTATTATACCCCCAAGAGGCTGTTTAAGTTTGGCAGAAGATCAGATGACAAATGCCCCAGATGTCAGGGAACCGGCGATCTCATACACATGGTGTGGAGATGCCCCAAGGTGTTTTGGTACTGGGAGGAAGTGCTTAATATCATAAGTGATATATTTGAAATAACACTGAAGATGAATGCTGTATTATGCATACTGGGGTATAGGAAGGAACGGGGGGGGAGGAAAAGTACCACAATTGCAATATTAAGGTGTGTGTTTCAAGCCAGGAAAATTATTGCAACTAGATGGCAATCCAGAACACCCCCCACAGTAAGAGACTGGATCAGGGAAATAAACGAGACCATCTGTAAAGAAAGAGCAGTGTACACAAGGAGAGGCAATCTCAAGAAATTTGATACGATGTGGAGGCGTTGGTTGGAAAAATTGGGTTCCCTCCTATAGAGTGAAAAAAACGAATAATAGATTGGAGATCAACAAAAATTAGATTTATTGACAGGAAAAAGACATACCAGAAAAATTAGATGTAATAAGATTGCTAATCTTAAATGTAAAGCACGTGAAATTATAGAAACAGAGCGATTTGATCAATGAATTTATCTATGAGACCACTTGAAGGGTAATGGGAGGGGTAGAAAAGAGGGGAGGAATTAAGGAGCAACGCTAAGTTTATAATACTGGAAATAGGTGAAGTGAGTGGGATAAAAGGGCTCTTTGATCCTTTTGGTCTCTCTCATCTTATTTTTTCCTAGCACAATGTGTTTTTATTTCTTGATGATTTATTAATTCTATTGTGAATATATCTTCCACCACTTTTAGGTGGGTGCTAGTAGGTAAGTGTTAGGTAAATTGCCAGTGCCTTACCCTGTTTGTTCAGGCCCGGTTGGTTAATTTAGTTGGGAGATTTGATAGAATAGAGGAGGGTGTGGCCACCTACACTCTGCCCTGAAGGATTTCTCTTATGGGGCGTACACACGGTCGGACTTTTCGGCTACAAAAGTCCGACAGCCCGTCCGACAAACTTTCGACGGACTTTTGGCGGACTTGCGGCGGACTTTCTAACGAACAGACTTGCCTGCATACGATCCCACAAAAGTCCGACGGATTCGTACGTGATGACGTGCACCGGACTAATATAAGGAAGTTGATAGCCAGTAGCCAATAGCTGCCCTAGCGTGGGTTTTTGTCCGTCGGACTAGCATACAGACAAGCAGATTTCTGGGTCCGGCGGAGTTACGATGTAAAGATTTGAAGCAAGTTCCAAATCTAAAGTCCGTCAGATTTGCGACTGGAAAAGTCCACTGAAAGTCCGGGGAAGCCCACACATGATCGGATTGTCCGCCGGATTTGGTCCGTCGGCGTCCGTTGGACTTTTGTAGCCAAAAAGTCTGACCGTGTGTACGCCCTATTACTTTCCCTAAAAGGTTCTGGATGGTAGGTGGACTGGGCAGCAGAGTGGAAGGTAGTTCATGAAGACCGCTCTGAGCCAATCATTGTTTTGTTTAGACAGAGGTGGGACCATATAAAAACTAAGGTCACATGCTTCCTGGGAGTTGGAAATGGGAACTGAATCCAGAGAAGCAGCAGAAATGTAACCAGCAAAGAGCAGGCTTGAAGGCCTGGAGATGCAATGCCTCCAGCGCTGGACAGCAGGAACAAAACCTGAAGGCCTGGGGGTTCAGAGACCTCAGCGCTGGATGGTTCAGCACCAATTCACCACAAGAAATTCCGGGAGAAGTGGACCGGGCATATAAACCTGGGATGCACCGGACCATGCGGAGCGGGAAGTAGCTGCCAAAAGGAGGGAGTAGACTGGGATCGGCTTTCTGTGGAAATCATGGACTGTCGGTGGGAGAGAGCAAGGGTGTGCAATGGTGGTACTCAATTCATCCAGAACTTTCCTGAACTGACGCGGGAGGACTGCAAAAGTCAAGATAGGCAGGTGAGGCCTGGGGCTTCCAGCATCCACATACCACAATGTCTTTCAGAAGGGCATTGGTCAGTTCATTATGGGAAAGGACTTTGAATACACTAAGGAACCAGAAACTAAGAGGCAGCTCATATTTCCCTAAGCAATCCTGTAACCTACTGCAAGCAAGCAAATAAAGTTCTGTTTAAAAGTTATTGAACTGTCTGCTGATGTGATTCGTGCAGGGGTGGAAGAACGGAAACAGTTAACAGAAAGGTGTGAACACACCCAGCAGCTCCCAAGGGAGTAGTGCGCTACATGAAGATAATGTTTATATGTTAATTTTTAACTGAAATGTTAAGACTTGAAAGAAAATTTAATAGAGAATTTAGAACAAAGAAAAAAAAAAAACAAATACTGCAGCTGCTGACTTTTAATACATGGACACTTATCTGTTTAGGGCGCCCGCAATGTCGGCAGCTGAAGCCGATCTGTCTGTCGGCTCTCGGGTGCTGCCGCCACCATCTTCGGTAAGGGAATCAGGAAGTGAAGCCTTGCGACTTCACTTCCTGGTTCCCTACTGCGCATGCCGAAACGCGCTGCACGTCCACATTTGTCCCTTCTGTCTTATCGGACCTGTGCGTCTCCCAGAAGACAGCGGGGGGGACAGAGTAGGCGTCCGGGTGGCGTAGGTCACCGCGATCACTGCGGGGATCTATGCCAGGAAGTGGAAGCAAATACCTGTATTACACAGGTATCTGCTCCTTCCTCCCCGCTGAAAGGTGCCCAATGTGAAACCAGAGGGGGGAGGATTCCAAAAAGTGGAAGTTCCATTTTTGGGTGGAACTCCACTTTAAGTGACTGAAAGGTGGAGGAAAGTTCCTTCACTGAAGCCGCTAATCCCGATTCCTGTTCTGATGCCCTTTCTCTGACTAATGCATCTATACTGTCTTTGCATAATACTTTTGTCCAAGATTCCCCTAGGGCAGTGATGGCGAACCTTGGCACCCCAGATGTTTTGGAACTACATTTCCCATGATGCTCCACTACACTGCAGAGTGCATGAGCATCATGGGAAATGTAGTTCCAAAACATCTGGGGTGCCAAGGTTCGCCATCACTGCCCTAGGGTATGCCTACAAGAGGCGCACTTTGTCTTAGAGCAATGTGAGGATCTTGATTTATCAGTAGCTTTCTGAAATACATGTAAGAACATATAAATAACATCACCTTTCGCCCCCCTTAGTTCAGACAGGTTACAACCCTGGGGAGTGCTGCAGGCCTTTAAAAGGTAAGGACCTAAGCCTCCCCCCCTCTGACCACGCAGAGGGACCCCCCCCACTACTAAGAACCATCCATGAAGGGGGAAAATCCTAGATGAAGAGGACCCCTGCCCAGGGTACCCCTACCTTGGGATGGCTGGAGCTAGCATTGCTGTGCCCTGTCTGGGTATCCGCTTCAGACATGGCTGCGCTTGTGGTTGCTGTGGAGTCTCATGCTGCTTGTGCCGTGTATCCGACTCCTCTTCAGCCTGCGTCCAGCCCGCTATCAGCACTGCAACCCAGAACTGGAAGTGGCGGGGAAGGCAAGCATCCGTCCTCCACCGGAAATTACGTCACCCACCACTCGGCCCGCACCAGTGTACCGGGAGAACGGAGCTGCCTCCCTGCTGCATCCCTGTGAATGCGATGACGGGCCCCTGGATCCTCCATCCGCACTTGGCGAAGGTGGGGTGGCGGACTGTGTGGTCAGGTATGTACCCTGCTGCATCCCTGGGAGCGCCCTGCCACCCCTACATAGCCACGGTCTCCCTGACTATCTGGCCAGGTTCCTAACAGTGTCTCCCCACAGGAGGAAACACAAACAACTGAAGTCCAGCAGGGGGAAGTGGAATTTTATGAGCTGGCGCAGTTTCCTAGGAAGGGGAGGAGCCAAGGTCTCTCATTGTGGCTGTCCTGAAAGATGGCGAGGGGGAAAAAAAAGCTCATAAGCTTCTGCTAGGAGCGTTTTTTAAGCTATTGTGCATAGACCCTTAGTAGGAAATCCCTTTGCACATGCATGCCTTTCCTGCTAACCACTGGGTGCAGACTTAAGCTGTCCACTCTGCTGATCATTGTCTTGAGCATAGATGTCTAAACCTACCTTCCTCATTATTCCAGTTGCCCTGAGTGGGAACCCTATTGTTCTGAGTGGATGTCATATGATGTTCTCCCCAGAATGCTCCTTGCCTGGACCCGACAGGCCACGCACCAGGACACAATGGATGACAGATCAGTGTACCGGCCCGCTGCCGGTACCATGTGATTTCTGTGACCAATCACAGCAGATCACATGACAATTGAAAACAATGAATGGTTTAGAATTATGCCATTTATTGTGTACTATTGTGTTGATCTCTGTGATTGGTCACAGTGACCACATGGTACAGCAGGGCCAATCACAGTCCATCTGTACTATGTGATTAGCTGTGGCCAATCATAGCTAATCACAATACACACTGAATAAATCCATTCTATCTAGTACAAATGCATGATTATAAAGGTGAAATGCACTGCCATAAGCAATCATAGTGTGCTCACCACCATACCATATGACAAGTCTGTACTGCACTGGTGACAGTATGTAAAAAAATAACAAAAAAATCTGAAAAAAAAGTAATTTCCTAATTTAACCCAAAAATTGTGACAAAAAATTACAACTTCAAAACAACCAGCCATGCCTCTTACTAAATACCTTGGACTGTCTACTTTCCAAAAAGGGGTCATTTGTGAGATATTTGTACTGTTCTGCCATTTTCAGGCCTCAAGAAATGAGATTTTCAGATATATACCATAGTTTGTGGACTCCCACAGATCAAATAATAAACACTGATTTGGGTTATTTTCACCAAAGAAATGTTGCAGAATACATTTTGGCCTAAATTTATGAAAAAAGATTATTTATTTGCAAAATCTTACACCAGAAATGAAGAAAAATGCTTTTTTTTTTCTCGAAATTTTCAGTGTTTTTTGTTTATTTAGCAAAATAAAAACCCAGTGGTGACTAAATACAGCCAAAAGAAAGCTCTATTTGTGTGAAAAAAAAATTCTTATGGGTGCAGTGTTGCATGACCGCGCAACTTTCATTTAAAGTGTGACAGCTCTGAAAGATGAAAATTGGCCTGGCAGGAAAGGGGGTAGCTTCTGACTTTTAATAAAAGGACACTTACCTGTCCAGGTATCCAGCATTGTTTTTTACTAACCTTTGAGTTCCCGGCACCGGCATCTTAACTGTGGGCAGCCAGCTGTGCTGCTTGCGGCTTCACAGCCAGCTGCCCACTGCACATGTGAGAGGTGTGTTGTGCTTTGTCATACCTACCAACTTTCTGAGATGGGAACAAAGGACACCTTTTAGCAAATGTATGTAGGCATAGGACACCTGACACATAACCCTTAAAGGGAAATTGTTCAAAAAAATGATTGGTTAAACCTGCAAGTGCATTTTTACCACTGGTATTCCTTTACATTGGCTTTTGGAATTTACAAATGCAGAAATTTAGAAATTGGATGAAAGCTTAAGCACTGTAAAACACTGATAGATAAGTAGTGCATTTTATATATAACTATATAGATCAGACTAAAATGAGGGACTGATGAGGAGACAAGAGGGACTTTGTTCCAAATGAGGTACAGTTCCTCAAAATCAAGGACAGTTGGAAGCTATGGCTTTGTGAATGGTCTCACAGTCTTCTGGGACCTGTGATGTGTCCCAGAAAGCTGTGGGGAGGGAGGGGGAGATTGCCTAGGTTAGGTGACCTGAGCAGAAGTGGGAGTACTGTCAAAAGAGGTACCCCCCCCCAAAAAAAAAATGTGGCAGAGGAGGGGGCGGAGGAGGACTTAAAGTGGAACTTCCCATTTTGGGTGAGGCTTCGCTTTAAGGACTATGGACCTGCACATTTTTG
This sequence comes from Lithobates clamitans, assembly GCA_037952925.1. Lineage (NCBI taxonomy): Eukaryota > Metazoa > Chordata > Amphibia > Anura > Ranidae > Lithobates > Lithobates clamitans. The sequence goes on along the minus strand of JBBGZY010001622.1, from coordinate 958,129 downwards.
AAGGGGACCATTTTATTGCTATAGTTTAATTATTGTTCTTTTCTTTCTCACCTTTCATAACATGTTGCACCCATATTTAGGGTGTAACATGCAGGGCTTTTTTTTCAGTGGAAATGCAGGGGAACGCAGTTCCGGCACCTCCAGAACTGAATGTATGTAGTGGCAAGGGGTGCTGGATTTTGCTACAGTGTCTATTCACGCTGGCTGCTGGGAGATATATTGTTGCTGGAGGGGATATATTTGTGGGGGGGTTATTTTGCTGTGGAGGTCTATTGTTGCTGCTGTGGGAAGAAATCTATTTTTGCAGGGAGGGGAGGTCTATTGTTGCTGAAGGGAATATTTTTTAGTTTTTGTTGCTGGGGAGGTCTATTGTTGCTGGAGTTGGTCTTATGTTGCTGGATAGTTAGTTGTTGCTGGGAGGGATCTACTGTTGAGGGAGCAGTCTATTGTAGCTGGCTGCAGGAGGGTCTATTGATGCTGTCTGCGTGGAGTTCTGTTGCTGCTGGGGGGTATTTTGTTGCAGGGTGTCCATTGTTGCTGGTGGGATCTACTGTTGCCTGATAACTTAGTACCGCAAATGATGATGTTGTTGTTCTGTATTCTTTAAAAGGAGCGGTACTGAGAGGTGGGTCGGGGTGGAACCAAGGAACGGTTCTTGGAGGTGGGTAGGGGGGTGAAACCAAGGAACAGTGTTCTGGAAGGTGGGTAGAGGGTGGAACAAAGGAATGGTGCTCAGAGGTAGGTGCGGGTGGAGTCAAGGGATAACTCTGAAAGAGGGAGTTCCTGCACCTATCTGAGAAAAAAAGCCCTGGTAACATGTAACGTGTTATAAAAAGACCCCGCTCCCCCACCCCCCGCTTTGACAGCAAGCGAGGGATCTTCTCCCCCGCAAGCTGTCACAAATTTTAAAAAAAACGTTCTGTGAATGGAAAACTACAAGTCCTGACAGCCTTAGCAATGCTGTGGTAGTTCATTGAGTCTTCCTGTCAGGGTGTATCAACTTGCTTGTACGAGGTACGAACAAGCAGATACACCGACAGGTCTGCAGGAGACCTGCATGGCTACAGTGATCTGTTGCTCACTGGTGCAATGCTTTACATGATCCTGCAACAAAAATTTAAAAAAATGAGCATTTTTTTACCTGCATTATTTTTTGTCAAAAGGTGAACTTATCCTTTAACACAAAAATATGTTTGTTCTGATAACTCATGTTTTCCTAAAAAATGGCCAATTTCTTAGGACTCTTAAGAACGAGCGTAAAATACTTTGTGTTCAGCTGCATAAAGCAAAGTAGAAAAATCTGCTAGAACTAATTATGACCATATTTGATGCAGTATGCATGTAAAACATTTGTGTGAACATTTATATATGCATTATGTAAAGGAACATTACCTAATACACAGCCACAACAGCCTAGTGGAGGTAGAGATGAAAAACATAAACAATGAGTAGGCAGCTATGCAGGTGCAGAATGAGTAAAGGTCGAGATCCAGCTGCACAGCTGCCAAATCATTGCTGCCAACAAGATGCTGCGTAAACACATATGCACGTATGTATGGGGCAGTGCTGGGACAAGATCATCTAGAGTCAAGGACAAACATACCAAAATGCGCCCCCCGCCAAAACGTATGAGAGCATCATGTGTTAGCAAAAATCACCCCCCCCCCCCCAAAGAAAAATATGGAGCAGTAATCAAAGTTTCCCCTCCTCCCGGCACAAATCTTCGCCTCCCCCCTCTAAGCTCAAATCCTCCTTCTCCCCCCCCCACAAAAATCACCCCTCCTAGCACAAATCCTTTACCCTTCAAATTTACCCTCTGAGCACAAATTTTCCCCCTAATCCCCTCTCCTGGCTCCTAAGCACCTGCGCTTAGTGCTTCAAAAAAAAAAGTCTCAGTAATTGTTCACAGCAGAACTCAAAAAGATCTAAAAAACAAGTGCACAATTTAGGTCTGAATATTGTTGCACTGTACTGTTAAATAAATGTGCTAAAAATAGCATGTGGACAATCGATTTTATTTAATTTTAGCATTTTTAGACGTATTTGGTAAAACACAAAACTGTAATAACACATTTACTTTAAGAAGAAACAGTACTCAAAGCCCTCTGAGATATAACCAGTTGACTCTTAGACCTCCTTCGCTTGTACGAAGTAAAAAAAACATCAGTCCAGCACCTTCATGTATTGTACACAGATACCTTTTAGGAACTTTTAATGACATGGTTTAAGCAAGAATCATGATTAAGATAGTGTAAGATAGTGATCATATTTAAAATTCAAATGACATTATATAACACAGAGGCACACGGGGATTATTTCACGATAAGAAGAAATTGTTGCACCACCAGGAGGCTAGAGGTGGTATTACATCTGTGAGCAAGGTTCAAGTTGTGGCGGCATATTTGGGACAGTATTTTCTTTGGCTCAAACACTCTTCTCACAGGAGTAGAACTTCCAGCGTCTGTCCCTAAAAACACAATACAATGATAAATACATGTAAAATGAGAATGCTACCCTTCCCCCAATTTGTGGTTGAATCAGTGAAGAGTAATTCTATTAGAAATCCCTTATTGAAGCTGTATTTATTAACACATGATTCTATGCATGTTTTCAACCTACATTTGACCTGGTATCTTGCATTCCCTGTTTAGTAGAGATTAGCCTGGGAAAGCAGCCTGCCAGGTATCGGTCACTGTTGTGTCTGTGCTTCTCCCTCACAGCGTGTGGCCATTCCGGAATTTACATCCTCCACTCCGGTTACGGGTTTTGTGGCTTCCCACTGGTTTCCATCTCCCCGCCCTTCCACAGCTCCTGGGGAAGACTACCGTGTTTCCCTGAAAATAAGACCTACTCCGAAAATAAGACCTAGCGTTATTTTCCAGGATGGCTGCAATATAAGCCCTACCCCGAAAATAAGCCCTAGTTTAAAATGCTTGTAAAATCCTATAATCCACACTATTACAGTATTATATAATGTACAATGTGAGTGTTTCTGTAATATAAGCTGACCTCCCGCTGCCCTCCTCTTCTCCCAGCTGTCAGCGGGGGATCTCGCCCCCCCCCCCCCACGCAGGGTTCGGAGAGCTCTGACGGGTCACGGAAGCTATAACAAAGGTATATGGCACAATTTTATTACAGAAGCACACACATTGTACATGATGTACTACTGTAACAGAGTAGATTATAGGATTTTACAAGCATTTTAACTCAGTTCACACTGGGGATTCCTGGCGGGAGAGGGGGAGAGAAGACATCACATTACATGGTAAGACCTACCCCGAAAATAAGCCCTACTGTCTTTTATTGCCAAAATTAATATAAGACCCGGGCTTATTTTTGGGGAAACACAGTAGCTTTGTGGCATGACCGGCAGTGTATGCATTTATCCATTTACTTTTATGGACATTCTTTTTTTGAAATCTTCTTTATAAGTTTAGGGTAATATACCCACTTATTTATATTCATTCATTTTTTGATCATTAAAAAGAGTCATCTATACCAGCTAGTAGGCCAGGAGTCTTCCATTAATCACATCGATTTGTGCTTCTCCCAAAGAAGCGAGACTCCTCTCGCGAAATGCGTCGAGACCTAGCACAGCCATCCTAGACTACTGACAGTTATCTGCAGGACATTTTCAGATCTCAGGTAAAGGTCTATGACAAAAATGCAAAATTGATTTACATGCTGATATTTAATATGTTTTTTTTCTTCTGTATTAATTGTTGTTTTTAAATGTCTGTTAAATAAATCATTAATACATTTTACTTGAGGTGTGCTCCTTAAAAGTCCCATGGGCAATTTTGTTTTTTGTTGTGTGCATACTATTGGGGACTGAGTATCGCCTCTACCCATTTTAGGCTAGCTCTACTTTTTCTTTTTCATTAACCTGGGGTAGGTAGAAGCAGCACAAGAAGCCAACCAGTTGTGCTGCCATGATCATATGTTAACAAGGGGCATGCTGATAAGAGGAGAGAGCAAAGTGACAGAGAAATCATCAGTCTGCAGTGTCCAGTCACAGGCCTGTAAGCATACCTCTCAATTTTCTGAGATGGGAATGAGGGACACCTATTAGCAAATATATGAAGGCATAGGGCACCCCCTCTGCCACGCCCCCCTTAACCACATGCCGACCAGCCGCCGCAGAAATGGCACGGCACGGCAAAATGGCACGGCTGGGCGAAACAACGTTATGTAACATCGCTTTGCCCTGTGGCCACTAGGGGGCGCATTCGCGCCGCCGGAGGTGTCCACACACACACCCCCCCCGCTCGCCCCCTGAGCCGATGCTAGTGCCCAGCGGTCTCGATCACCGCCGGGCTCCCGCGATCGCTCGGGGCACGCGGAGAACCGGGATCTGTGTGTGTAAACACACAGTTCCTGGTTCTCTGAGGGGAGAAGTGACAGATCGTCTGTTCATACAGAGTATGAACAGACGATTTGTTATCTCCCCTAGACAGTCCACATCCCCCTTCAGTTAGAACAGTTCCTAGGACACACATTAACCCCTTCACTGCCCCCTAGTGTTAAAACCTTCACCGCCAGTGACATTTTTACAGTAATCAATGCATTTTTAATCGCACTGATCGCTGTATTAATGCCAATGGTCCCAAAAATGTGTAAAAATTGTACGATGTGTCCGCCATAATGTCGCAGTCACGATAGAAATCGCTGATCGCCGCCATTACTAGTAAAAAAAAAAAAAAAATGGCATAAAACTATCTCCTATTTTGTAGATGCTATAACTTTTGCGCAAACAAATATACGCTTATTGCGATTTTTTTTTTTACCAAAAATATGTAGAAGAATACGTATCGGCCTAAACTGAGGAAAAAAATGTTTTTTATATATTTTTTGGGGATATTTATTATAGCAAAAAGTAAAAAATAATGTGTTTTTTTTCCAAAATTAACGCTCTTTTTTTGTTTATAGCACAAAAAATAAAAACCGCAGAGGTGATCAAATACCACCAAAAGAAAGCTCTATTTGTGGGGAAAAGAGGACGTCGATTTTGTTTGGGAGTCACGTCGCACAACCGCGCAATTGTCAGTTAAAGCGACGCAGTGCCGAATCGCAAAAAGTGCTCTGGACTTTGGCCAGCCAAATGGTCCGGGGCTGAAGCGGTTAAAAGGAGAATTGTACAGAAAAATGATTGGTTAAACCCACAAGTGCTTTTTTACTGCTACTAATTCTTTTATACTGGCTTTTGGAATTTACAAATGCAGCAAATTAGAAATTGGATAAAAAAAAGTTTAGCACTGTGAAACAATTTTTGAGAGATAAATAGTGCATTTTATATACAGCTATATGGATCAGACCAAAATGAGGGACAAACGAGGACGAAAGAGGGACAAAGGGACTTTGTCCTAAATAAGGGATAATCTCTTGAAATCAGGGACAGTTGGGAGCTATGCTGTAAGTGTTACCAAACTGCAGAAGAGAAAAATCTTCTGCCCTGCCAGACAAGGCTGTGCTGTGTGACAGGACTGTGTAAGTCTCAGGACTGGACAGACAAATACAAATCCTTTGGCAGAAATGACAGCTCTGTATATGTATATCTTTGGTGTATTTAGCTCCTTGCTTGGAGTTCAGCTTAACCAATAAAGATTATTATTTGAAGAGAACTAAATCACCATTGGGCTTAGGTAGAAATCTGAATATTCAAGTCTTTATTGCAACTAACCAGGATCATGAAATATTTTGTGTGCCCCTATTTAGCTTTACTTTGACACTTTAAATGACTATTATCCACTAGTTGTAAGATCAGGAGCTTGAAAAAGCACAGCTTTTAGAGAGTGAGAAGTAGGTGTGAAGGGTCAGGGATCAGCTATGGGGTTAGGGTTACAATACATAAACTCAGGGCTTTTTGTCAGAGAATAGGCACAGGAATTGACGCACCCCAATGACTCCACCTCCTTGTCACTCTCCACCCTGATGCCTCAGGGCGTCATGCACAGGGTGCAGAGTTCAAGAGCGTGTTACGCATGGAGTTCAAGGCTCATGAGTGCATTACGCACAGGGTGCAGAGTTTAATCCTCTTCCACAGCTCCTTACCTCTACATCCCCATACACATTTCACTTTTGTACCCTTACTCAGCTCTGACCTCTACACCATCACTCCTCCCCTCCCTGGCCTTACCTCTTCACACACACCCTCTCTCCACTGCCCTCACTTAAACCCCCCCTTCCAAAGCTCAACCATCTTCTACATTTGCACGTACCTTTCACCATTCAGCATCCACCCCGACTCTATTATCTTTTTTTTCCCACAGTGCACTCTGTGTGGAGCCGCTGGGAGAAGGGCGCTGTCACTTGTAAACACAGAAGCTGGGCTTTGTGCGCACAGCTTTTAGTGATTCTGACTTGTATTATTTTGTGCTGTCTTGTTTCTCACCCCTGAAGAAGGGGGAGTGAACCCTCTGAATTATGTTTGCTTTGTCTTTTGACTCTTACCAAAATTAATGCACACATTACTGGACTTGCCTTATAACCAGCTGTCGGTGTTGATGTTCCATTGATAATCATTGGCCACGTACACACGATCGGAAATTCGGCCAGCAAAAGACCGATGAAAGCCTTTGGTTGGAAAATGCGACCGTGTGTACGCTCCATCTGACTTTTGCTGGCCGAATTCCAGCCAGCAAAAGATTGAGAGCTCGTACTCAATTTTTCGGTCGGAAAAAGTTCCTATCCGAAAATGCGATTGTCTGTAGCAATTCCGACGCGCAAAATTCGACGTATGCTCGGAAGCATTGAACTTCATTTTCTCGGCTTGTCGTAGTGTTGTACATCACCGTGTTCTTGACGGTCGAAAGTTCAGCAAACTTTTGTGTGACCGTGTGTATCTAAGGCAAGCTTGAGCGGAATCCCATCGGAAAAGCCATCATATCTTTTTCTGACCAAAATCCTGATCGTGTGTACGCGGCATTAGATTGGAGATCAGTGTAAACGTGACTGCTTACAGTGGATGTCAGTGAGACGTTGCCTCCTTTACTTTGGTGGCCATTGTAGGTGGAATATCAATCTGCCACGGCTCAAGAGATCTCCAACTATATCAAACCAAAGCCTCGTAGGGGGCCTGTACACTCAATATATGCTCAATGGCTCTCCTTAGTAGAGTTCATAATCTTAGCAAGAACTGTATTATGATTAGAAGCTGAGTAAAATACATACTCTCTTTTGTTATCATGGTAGCTGTGTGCACCAGTCAGGTATGCATTGGGGGGCGCATCCCATCTCAAGTAGGCATCAAAGTCATTGACGTAAGCACTCCATTTGCAGTTACGGGTAACTGGTGCTTCTCCTTGGCAGCAAAAGAGTTTCCACCTAAAAATTAAAGATGTTACCATTGTTCTGGGACATGTAAAAACAATTATGTGGAAGAGCAGAAGTTCAAGGAAGTTTACCCAAGTTAACCACACAGAGTACTTGGTATCAATTTTGTGTTGATGAGCCCGTCTTTGTAAATACCACCACCATGACCCTCATAACAGTATGGTTATTGAAATTGTTACTGAAAACTGTTTCTGTTAGCATTTAATGACGGCCAGAAGAGAGGTGAGGAGGTCGCTGCGGAAAGTTGACCCCCAAAAGACTGCAGGCCCAGATAATAATCAAGGCTGGGTCCTTAGAGACTGTGCACATCAGCTTTCAAAGGTGTTGATGGACATCTTTAATAACCTCCTTTCTCAGGTGTCCCTACATGCCTTAAGACTAATACAATTGTCCCTGTCCCAAAGAGCAAAACAGTGTTAGGCTTCATTTACACTTTGCTTTGACCGCCGGTCACGGGAAAATGCAAAACGCTGCAAAATGGAACCGCGATTTTGCATGTTTTTCAACTGGCAATCAAAACGTTCCTATCCTGAACGCACTTCTTCCACGTTCAGGAGATAGAGGTTAGTGGAGGTTAAACCTCCTCTAACCTCAGCAGCTCCTAAAGGATCCTAAAAGCCTATGTGTACATAGACACGCCTATGTGTACATAGACACATAGGCTTTTATAAAGTTGAGTTTAGGAGCTTTGGCAAAAAAATGCCAATAGCTCCTAAACTCAAGTTTAGGAGCTGCCAATGTACATGAAGCCTTAAAGTGGTTGTTAAGCCACTCTAACCTGTATACACCATTAGCACTGCCTCCTATTGTAGTATCCCCCTCTGTGTATGATTTATAAAAATAAATGCTGCAAATACCTAATTTCACTGCCAAGATTGCGATCACATGACTGGCCTGCTTTCTCCTTTTCTCCTCTAAAAGATGCAGTGGGCGGGGCTGAGATTTCCCTGCTGATGTCAGTCTGGAGGGGAGGAGGAGAGGAGGAGAGAGCTGGCTGGTCATGTGATTGCAATCTCAGCTTTTTTTTTTTTTATCAACAAAAAATATTTTTTTTTGGAATAGAACACAAGGTATTACATGGTATACAATCCATAGAAAACAGGAGTTGTAATCCTCATAACAATAAATGAATGGTAGTAACTGTATAGCCAACTTATCTAACAAAGGACCGGGAAGCATGACATAATACCCTGAGTTCCAAGCACTCTTGGAAAGAAAAGTGCAAACAATTGAACAGAGCAACAAACAAAGGAAAACGTAGAAAAGAAAAATGAGAGAAAAAAAAGGGGTCAGTCCAACTGGTAGTATACAGCAGTTACTTTGTGTTATAGAGATCCAAATTCCATCACACTAATGTCAAGTATCGCATAAAGCAAATCCCCATCCGACAGGCCACCTATAGTCTCATACAGTCACTTAAAGTTAGTGCAGAAAACCATCTAGCCCATTAGTAATCTGTTTAGAGCCAGCTGCGGTGGTGCCACCTCTGGCGAGTTCAACCAACTCTGCCAGATGTTTATAATTTTTTAGGCGATTTCCTGTTATAGTAGGTGTTTTTTTTTTTCTCGGATAAGGATAGTATTAACCATTTGGATCCACTGTGCCTCTGTCGGGACCTCTGCCAAAAGCCAAAGTCGGGCAATCAGCTTCCTAGCTAAGTATAAGAGCCTTGTGAGAGCGATATACACCAGAGGGGGGTACAGTTCCCCAGTGAAACGTCAACGGGTTCACCGCCAACTGAACCTGGTATACATTGTTCATTTTGGTGACAATTCTGCTCCAATATTGCACCAAATTGGGGCATCTCCAGAGCACGTGGATGAGGTCACCCGGGTGAGCCTGACATTTCGGACATATGAAATTCTCTCGTCTACCCCATTTATGTAGCTGTACAGGTGTACGATAAACTCGGTGCATTATAAACAGGTGTGACAGCCTCTGCGCCGCAGATACTGACACCAATGGTCCCACTCCAAGAATCTGATCCCATTGTTCACCATCAATGGGACCGATATCTCTCTCCCATCCCTCCCTGCAGGGTAAAAAGTCAGAGGCTTATATATGTGATAGTACATGGGTATATGGACTTCAAGAACGTGGAATCCTCCAACTTCAGATTAGAGTGTCTACGCTGGCAACCAGTGGCGGCTGGTGCTCAAAATTTTTGGGGGGCGCAAACAAACTGAAAAAAAAATCCCTCGATTGCAGCCACTGTGGCCGTCAAATGCCGCTACTGTGCCCATCAATTGCCGCCACTGTGCCCATCAGATGCAGCCACTGTGACATTTCAGGCTGTCAAAGGTGAAGGGTGGAGGGACATAGATGTTTGCAATAATACATGTCAACCTTGCTAGCTTGCATAATAAAAAAATGTGCCATCCCTGATCATCAACCAGGGAGTGCAGCAACTGAAAGGAGACAGTATGCGAAATGAATAAGCTGTGTGAGTAGAGTGGAACTGGGTTGGATAAATATGGTGCTTAAGTGTAGATATGGAGTTAGCTTGTAAGTGTGTTTCCTGTAAGCACAGCACAGCAGGTTTGTGGGCCTTCCCTGTAGAAAAAAATGCCACCCGCTTCACTCCATCACCCAGCCCCCTCACATTCCACAAAATCAAAGAACACACATTAGACATAGGATAACAGAATGGTAAGTAACTTGTAGGGAGAGTTCCAGGTGCAGAAAGTCATCAGGGGACTCTGCACATCTCCCCTTAGTAGCTGTGAGCAAAAGGATTCCGTAGACAAAGTCTAGGTGATTAGGTGACAGTGTCTGCCAGAAAAAAAAGCCAATTTCAGTTGGACAAACACAAAAAAGCAGAATGTCCACCCTGCAACCAGCAGGGGTCAGTGTTGGTAAAGAAAAGAAAAAGAAAAACAGTAGGTAACCAACAAAAAAAAGGAAAAAGGGCCTTTGCATCCTAAAGAAGCCAGGTAACATAGTACATGTCCACGCAGGACGATGTTAGGGGGGCCCCAACGTCTCAGTTCAACTCTGATTCAAAGGGACTTGCAAATCCAAATCATTGGTAAAATGTAGTGCAAACAACTTATGTATTCCCCTCTGCCTAAAGGAAAGACTGAGAAAATTAAAGCAACATGCTCAAATCTTCTTCTAAGGTATTCTCACTCAGCGGTAGTAGAAAATAAAACACAATTAGGCCATGGGTGCTGGTGCTTTTTAAGGGTGTGCTCCATACGATCCAGCCAGTTGGACGCATTAGCAGGATTATCAAAAAATTGCGTCTCGCCATTCAATGTATTTCTAAGCTTGGCAGGATACAACATAGCATAGATGACATCATATCTGTGGAGACGCTTCTTCACTTTGGTAAACTTGGCCCTGCGACGCTGTAGGTCAGCAGAGAAATCAGGGTAGAATGATATGCGTACATTATCCATCTTCACGAGGGCACCTCTGGTTCTGGCCTGATATAGTATGGCATCCCGATCCTTGAAATTAAGCAATTTGAATAGGAATGGCCTAGGAGGATCTCCAGGTTTAGGCGGCCTGGGTGGGACTCTATGAGCCCTTTCCACAGCAAACATGGGGGAGAAGGAGTCCTTGCCAAATGTGTTAAGGAGCTAGTTTTCCATAAACGTCACAGGATATTCCCCTCTGTCTTCTCCGATATATGCCCACCGCATGGACATTTTTGCATCTTTGCCTGTTCTCCATGTCTTCCAAACGGGCTGAGTGGCCTGTGATAATCAATTGCATATGGAAAACTTCTCTCTGCAGTGGCACATCATCCTCCACATTGCTCACTATGTCCCCCAGGGCTGCAGTACGGTCGCGCAGTTTCTGCATATCTTGTCTAACTAGATTCAGCTCCAGTTTTACCCCTTTAATCTCAGTAGTCAGGGTAGTAATAGACATGTTACAGGAGGTGACTGCTGCAAAAATGTCTCTAAGGGTTGGTTCAGAGACATGCAGCTCCTGGCCTTCTGGAGCCCTGGCTGTGTTAGCAGGGGCTGGAGTACTCACTGCGTCCCATGATGTGGCAGGCTCTGAATCTTCTGGCCATGCAGTCTCCGGATCCTCTAGCAGGGGTTCCTGGTCAGCAGATTCCAGGAGGAGGGATGGTGTTTTGGACAGGTTGTCCTTTCCCAGAGATTTGCCAAACAGCTTCATGGCCGCCTCCTTAGCTGAGCAATGGGCCCGGGCGCCATCTTGCCCACCATGCTCTGCTGCAGGCAGAGAGTCTTTTCACCCCTTGCGGGACATGTCCGCCGCTGGATCGCCGATTCTGCAGCACCACTGGTCCAGGAATGATGAAGGGATCCCTCCAGAGCAGGTTAGGAGTAAAACTGGTGTATCAGGATGGCAATAACAGAAGAAAAGCCCGGATTCTCGGCAGAGCTAGCACACCACGCTGCCTACTCCATTCGCCGCAAGCCATGCCCCGCAATCTCAAGTCTTAAATGAGGTACTTACAGTATTTATATTTATAAATCATTCACAGAGGGGGACACTGCAATAGGAGGCAGTGCTGATGGTGTATACAGGTTAGTGCTATGAGAACAGCAGGAGGGGGGAGGGGCGGCTCACACACAGACAGAGAGGGGAAGGGGGAGGAGGACACAGGAGCAGAGACAAGAGCAGATAGCAGGCTGCTGATGAGGGAGGTATGTAAATTGACCACGGTGTCTGGTCTCAGCAGCGATGATACACCGTGGTCAGTTTACAGAGGGGTGGGGAGAAACTGGAAGGATCAGCCAGGTTTTTTAGGTGTTACAGGGGGCCAAATGACTCAGGACAAGCACTGTGTCATATAACATGATTTAAAGGAGCAAGATCCATTTTTTTTTTTGGTTTAACAAACGCTTTAAGTCTGAATTACCAATGCCCAGCACTAACCCCAATAATTATCAAGTGCTTTTAAAGGCTGAATGTGGCACATATCAAGAAGACTATCAACTATCATGGAGTGGAACCCCATCAATATACGTACAATCAACTGATCCACTGCAGATGCTTTCTCCTTGGTGATTCACCTAGCTCTTACTCACTTAAAGGATAAAGACTCTTATATTAGATTTTTTTTTTTTTTTTTAATTTTAAAGCTGCCCTAAATACTGTTATGTTACTAAATCTGTTCGATAAACAGACACTACTAAGAATAGGCTCAATTTTTGTGCAACTGAGTACTAGACTTTTTAACAAATAGGCCGCAGTCTATTAGAATTCATGTTTCATCCTCTTCCATCATCCTCAATATCTGCTTCTCCAGGGATGCATCTTGCGCCCCTTACTGTACACACAGTTATTCTACATTTGCTACCAAGTATCTGTGAAATTTAATGAAATTTGCAGATGTTACAGCAGTAGTACAGGCAGGAAGTACGTGTACAGGCAGGAAGTGTAGAATTGGGAAGTCAGGTACAAAGTTAACAATTTCTTCATTAACATAAAATATACAAAAGAGATGATTGTTGTTGGACCTTAGGGAGAACGGCACCACTCTCCCATCTCTCTATATCAGGGGTGCAGCTGTTGAGATAATCTTTTTCTTTCAATATCTGGGGTTGTAATCTAATAACCTATGCTACCAACATAGTGTACAAGGCCTATCAGGGACTTTACTTTTTGAAAACATGGAAGTGTGTAGGCAGGTGCAGTACACTTTCTCCACTGCAGGTGGTGCTCTTCTGCAGGTGGACTGCAGTTGGAAAGGAAGTCAGGAGTAAGTCAGTTCCTCTATGGTTTCCTGGGTCACATCCAATTGGCCCCATGTGACTCTGGCAGCCATCTTGGGTCAGGCAGAGCCTAAGGCCCTAGCTCCCAGGTTTGTCATGCATTTGTGAGTTGGTAGAGTACAGACAGGTACCCCACCTGATAGTGACAGTACTAACAGCAGGGAAAGGTTTCTGATGAAGAGGGAAAGCGTAGGACTCACAACGTCTCTGGACACCTGCCTATTGGGCACAAGATGACCAGGCTGCATTCTTCCCCTCTCTACAGACGTGACAGTCCGGCTGCACTCTGCTCTTTATACTCTGTTGGAACTGTAAATGTTCCTTGTTGGGCTACATTTCCTTGTTGGGTTATTTGTGAACTGTTTATGCATTATTTCAATACAAGTTCTTCACTGGGACTGAGTATGTTATTCTACTCCACCGCACTGCACACCACCTACAAGTGTGCTACCCTTGGTACTGAAGTCTGTACCTGATTCAAAAATGATAGTTCTTGTGCAAGGAGATAAATGTGTTAAAAGTAAAGATCAGAATAAAGATTATATATAAAAAAAAGTAAAAATCAGAAAAACTTCTTCACACCCTTATGCTCTATTTACTACAAACAATTGTGCCAAATTGTTTTTAAGAATATTTATAGATAATTTATGTCACTTTAGACACCTTCTGAATACAGTATCACTTTGTATACACATTTCATTATATTGCACACTTTTTTGGGCAATACAGCTATTGTAGAGATAGGGTTTTAGGGTTAGACGTGGCACTCTGTGTACATTTACCAAAAAAATATTTTGTTCCTTTCATATATACCAACATGTTTTTGGAATGACGATAAAATATAATTATCCTTAATTACTAGTGTGATTCACCTTCTATCTTCTCTCTTGTTATCGTGGTAGCTGTACATGCCATTTATGACAGAGCCGAATGGACAGATGTAACTGAACTCTAGGTCAAAATCATTGATGTATCCGGTCCAGGAACAAGAAGTTGCATTGCTAAAAGTGTTCTGACAACCGAAATCCCAAACACGGTCTTCACGCTTATTGTCATGCGAGCTAGGAGATGAAACAGAAAGTCAATGTATGGTCCTTCCTTATACTGTATACAAATAGCATCAAGAAATAAAAAAAGGTTAGTTGGGGCACATGTTCTCTGTCTAGAGAGGATATGTACCAGTTTCAAGGGAGATGTTTGACTTCAAGCAGCAGAAGATTAATATTATCCGTAAAAGAATAAAAATACAAAAAAACAAAACCTTAAGAGCACCCACTGCTTCAACATTCTTTGTAATGCTTCTGTGATGCCTTTTAAGCTTTAATAAAGCATGGCATATGCCGTGTGTGTGAGTGTTGTTTTTTTATTTGTTTTAAAGGGGCCCAGGCGAACCCTGGCTCAGTAGTACCCCCATTCCGCAGAACCCCAGCTTATTAGTACCCCTGTTCAGCAGATCCCTAGCTCATTGGTACCCTCATTCAGCAGATCCCCAGTTTACTAGTATCGTCGTTCAGCAGACCCCCTGCTTAGTAGTACCCCAAGCTCTGCTAATGCCCAACTCAGTAGTACCCCAAGCTCTGCTAATGCCCCACTCCGTACCCAAAGCTTTGCTGATCCCCTGCTCAGTAGTAACCCGCAGCTTGGCTGATCCCCCGTTTGGCTAGTTCCCTGCACAGTAGTAACGCCCAGCTTGGCTGACCCCCCCCCCCCAGTAGTAACCTCAGCCCAGCTGATCCTCTGGTTTGCAGATCCTCCTCTCTCTTTGGTCCCCACTGACCTCCCACGCCGTGCATCGCATGTAACATCTGCTAGTTTCTCTTGCTCCAGTCCCCCAGCTCTTTTCATCCTCCGCCACTCAATGCTCTCTCTCTCTTGTCCCCACTCAGCTTCCGCTATAGCGTTCCCATGTTGTAAACCACGTGTGCCCTCTGTTAGTTGCTATGCTCCAGTTCAGACCCACTCACCTTCCTGCTGTTCCACGCTGCACACCAGATGTGAGGTCTTCACTAGACACTTCCAGAATACTGTATATACACATGAACCGGAAGTGACTGCTGATGACGTCTTTCCAGGTCAGTTGTTGGCTTCCCAGTGCATACTTGCATATGTCATAATACCTGCAATACCTCCAGAACAAAGTGTAGCAAACAAAGTGTAGCTAACTCTGAATAAAAGCCCCTCAAAAGTTGCAGGTGCTGTGAGCGAGCTTTGTCACTTTGACGCACCAAGAAAGTGATATGGGGTAACATTTTTGAAGCAAAGCAAACGCAAGGTGTGAACAGGACTGTAAACTCACCATATATTTAGTAAGAGGTGCTTTGATTGGCATTCTTTGCTTTAAAACATGTCTAAATGAGCCCTAAGGGCTAACTTACAAAGCCGCTCAGCCCCTTATAGTGTGAAGAGCTGTGTGTTTGTATTTTTGTACTTGCAGAAAGCTATTTGCAGATGGGCTATATTAGTAAGCATCAGGTGTATGAACTCATCTGCACAGCAGAGTTTGACAGTTGTAGAGGGATGGGTGCATGAACCTGAAAGTACAGACTCTGGGGGTTATTTATGAAAGGCAAATCCACTTTGCACTGCAAGTGCACTTGGAATTAAAGTCGCTGTAGATCCGAGGGGGACATGCAAGGAAAATATAAAACAGCATTTTGCTTGCACATGATTGGATGATAAAATCAGCAGAGCTTCCACTCATTTCAGATCTACCCCTTAGATTTAGAGTGACTGCACTTCCAAGTGCACTTGCAATGCAAAGTGGATTTGCCTTTCGTAAATAACCCCCTCTGTGTTGGGGTGTGTGCACCAGTTCCTGTGTACCTGTCAAACTCGGCTGAACTGGTGAGTATATAAAGCCAATGCTTTTTAATTTACTAGAATGCAAGAAAAACACACTCTTTATGCTATACGGGGCTGAGTGCCTGCGTGAATGAGTCCTTAGAAAGTTGCCATCATCAAACATTGGACTCAACCTCCGTGACAATTCTTGTATGTTGCAATAAGAGACTTTTTTTTACCTGATGATCATCTTGATGCTCTGCCGGTTCGGGCACTGATAATTGAGAGGTTGGTCATAATCATTAACCCATCGTTCTGAAGGAAAGAACCAGGATTCCAAATTATTAACATGAACCAAAAAAAGAAAAAACTATGGTTGCCCTTATATAAAATGGCTCAGTGTGTCACTTCTGAAGAGCATGTATGAAACAACTGTTAGAAGAGATATAAGTGACATCTTTGTGAAATTTTAGAAGGTTTTGCAGCGTACACGCGGTCGGACTTTTCGACTGGACTTGTCCGACGGATGCTGGCGGACCAAATCCGGTGGACAATCCGATCGTGTGTGGGCTTCACAGGACCTTCAGCGGACTTTTCGAGTCGCAAATCTGACAGACTTTAGATTTGGAACGTGCTTCAAATCTTTACGTCGTAACTCCGCCGGACCCAGAAATCCGCTCGTCTCTATGCTAGTCCGACGGACAAAAAACGACGCTAGGGCAGCTATTGGCTACTGGCTATCAACTTCCTTATTTTAGTCCGGTGTACGTCATCACGTACGAATCTGTCGGACTTTGGTGTGATCGTGTGTGGGCAAGTCCGTTCGTTAAAAAGTCCGTCGAAAGTCCGCTGGAAAGTCTGTCGGACCAGTCCGGTCGAAAAGTACGCCCGTGTGTACACGGCTTTAAAACCTTTATATCACAGCAGAAAATTTATAGGGTTATATAAAACGATTGAGCAGATTATTTCAAACAAACTGTAATGCCACGTACATACAAGCAGACTTTTCGACCGGACTGGTCCGACGGTCTATCTGACGGACTTTTGGCGGACTTCCGACGGACTTTCCGAACAAACAGACTTGCCTACACATGATCACACCAATGTCCGATGGATTCATATGTGATAAAGTACGACCAGGCTAAAATAAGGAAGTTGATAGCCAGTAGCCAATAGCTGCCCTAGCGTCGGTTTTCGTCCGTCTTACTAGCATACAGACAAGCAGACTTTTCTGACGTAAAGATTTGAAATATGACCGAAAAAGTCTGCTGCAGGTCCGATGAAGCCCACACGCGGTCGAATTGTCCGCCAGACTCGGTCTGTCGGACCAGTCCGGTCGAAAAGTCCGCTCGTATGTACGCAGCATAAGGGTTCGCTCGTATGTACGCAGCATAAGGGTTAAAAGCACATACATACATCATTGGATAGAGGAAGGTACAAAGCTTTTTGGTCCTTGAGGTTGTATGCACCATGTGTTGCGCAACAAACATCAAAACGGTAGACCATTTCTTGCCACACATGAATCAAATGCAAACTAGTGTAATTGAAATGACAACTTCAACATTTCAATGTCTCAGATCTTGAAGAGTAGCAGGCATAGGTGGGACAAACACTTTTATTTTATGTACCCCCTTCGACGAGTCTCTCATGTTCGACGACAATGCAAGGATCTTTACCCAAATTCTAACACTAAAGCGATTAACCTTACCAGAGAGATGAAATGTTGATTCATCCAAAAAAATTAGTCGTTCAGAAAAATTGTCCTCTTCCATATCCTGCAGAATTGCAATGCAAAATTTGAACCCTCTGCTATGGTCACCAAGATGCAATAGCTGCAGTAACTGCAACTTGTATGGCTTCATATGCAGATGTTTTTAGGAACATGCCATACCACTGTTTGAGGAATTCCAAGTTTAACGTTTGCCTGTGTTATGGATTTCCTAGGGCTCTCTTCAAACGCACCTCAGATACGCTCAACATTTTCACCTGACGTGCGAGAATGACCAGTGCTTTTTCATTTGCATATGCAACCATCTTCAACAAATTTTATGAGCCAATCGTAAATTTGCTAATGACGAGGTGGCTGTTTGTCGAACCGATGGCAGAAGTCATGTACTTGAACAATAGACTCACACTTCACAAACTGCAGCACACAAAATAACTTCTCTTGTGGTGTCGCCACATCCAATCCTGTTCCAAAGTGCGATGTGCGGTGACCGTTTCCCCCAGCCTCTCACCTGTAGTAGCGGCCCCCAAATGGGCTGAGTCACGCTTATACCAACAGGTGGGTAGGGATATCAGCACTGGAACGGCTCCCCAAAATGGGACTCCCAATCTAGATGCCAGCTCCCTTGGGAATGGGATTGGAGCAGGATGGAATGATATGCTGCTCCAATCCCACTTCCAAAGGAGCTGGCATCTAGATTGGGAGTCCAATTTTGGGGAGCCGTTCCAGTGCTGATATCCCTACCCACCTGTGGGTATAAGCGTGACTCGGCCCATTTGGGGACCACTACTACAGGTGAGAGGCTGGGGGAAACGGTCACCGCGGTCACCGCACATCGCACTATGGAACAGGATTGGATGAATCATTTATAGACGTTTGTTTCTATCACTGCACCAGCACTTTTTTCATCTTTAGAAGATTTCTGCCTTTCCACCTTTTGGAGCGTTATTAGAAGTCGCACTCATAGGTGTCTGGACTGCACCTGAATATTTTTACTTCTATATCACCTCACTTTGACACATGAACTCACAGTCAATTGGATAGTTTATTTATTTTATTTCTCACTGCATATTATTTAATTATTCATTATGCACATTGCACTTTGTTAGAAATTATATATTTTTGTTGTATTTAATCATCACATGTGCGAATTGCATGCTTGTGGAATTTTGAATTATATGCACATTAGATTTTGTATGAATTTCAATATTATTATTATTATATGCACATTGCACTTTGCTAGAAATGATATATCCTTACAGTCGCATTTATTATCGCATCTGTGAATCGCATACTTGTGAAATTAATTATTTTTAGCTATATGCACATTTCATGTCGCAATTTTTTTTTTTGCTTGGAAGTTGCAGTTGTGAAGTGTTTACTTGTGATTATGTGGTTCCTCAGCTATTTTTCTTGATCACGCACACTGCACTTTGTTAAATTGTGGGAAGTCGCATTATTACATTATTGCTTTATTACATCTGTGAATCGCACACTTGTGAACATTAATGCTATTAGTATTCTTTAGTTTTGGGTGCTTTTATTTATGTCAGATGCTTAATATTGATTGATTGGACACTTTTTGAGACATCATTTACGATTTATTCATTACACCTTGCCATGTGAGGTTGGATTTTCCACTATATTTGGTGTGAGTTTGGAATATTTTTTTTGTGTTTCACTTTGCACTTTATATGTACACATTGCTGTACTGAGCCTTACCTGTTTGTGTTCATTTTGGCTTTGGGCGTATTAGTTGAGATTCTTTTACGTTGGAACTGAGGTAGCGCTACATATTTTTTATCAATACCTGAGTCATTGCTTCTCAAGGTTTTTAGCTAAGATCAAGTGTAGTATCTGTTCTTATCAGTTGCCAGGAGGTGGTGCTTGCTTCTGTCCCTGATCTACGGCGAGGTGGTATCAGGGATGGCGGAGGCTATGCAAAACCTGCTGGTGTAAAGGTAACCTGGAGCGGTTCGTAGCTGAAAGGGAAGCCTTCTGATGGGGATGGAGAACCATTGGGTCTGGCCAGAGGGTCGTGTCCCTGACCTTCTGGCCCAGATTGGAGTAGCTCTAGCTCTGGTCAGTTTTTCGGGAGAGAACACTGGCTCCTCTTTCCCACCGGGGGAGCAGTTAGTATTTCCAGAATGTAATTAGGTAGGAGGGATGGGAGCGACGGTGAGGCCTGATGGTAAAGGGCTCTCACCAAGCTTCCAGAACTTCAGGCCTTCCTGGCTGGGGTGGGGGCTGCTGTGGTCTGGGTTGCATGAAAAGCCAGTGGTGAATGTACCCCTGAAGTGGCAGTTCAGGGGTGCCATACAGTCACAGTGTTTAGGCACTTGATTTATGGCAGGATGGTCACTTCACCACAACACACGTTTCTCACACCTGCCTCTAGGGCCGAGCCTTTTGGCTAGGACCAAAGGAAATTTTAATTTCTGGCCGGAGGGCCGGCCATTGTATTACACAATGGTCACTTTTCACTCTCTCCCACTTCCTTCTCCCCACTTTCTTTTTATTTATCCCCGTGTTTGTCACTATTTTTGTCTTTTTTGGTTGATGTTGCACGTTGTCACAGTGTGATGAGTAGGGTGTGGGTCCTCAGGCCTACTCTGAAAGTCTTGGGAGGGGGTGGACATAGGCCTTCTGGCTTGGTTCGCCCTCTCTCATGGGGTCTCCCTTCGGGGGAGTTCCACCTAGTACTTGGGTGGGTCTGTTTTGGCAGACCTTCCAGAGAACGGGGGTCCACCTGGTTTCGGCCAGATTGTCCCATGTGAAGTACCTCAGTCCCCGTCTGAAGCCTAATGCCCTGGGGGATCAGGGTAAGGTCCTTCCCTAGTGGGGGATCAGTGTAGCACCCGTTGCACGTTTTTGTGTGTCACTCTTTATGTGTGTTCACTTTTTTTGGCACCGGGTGGAAGTTTTTGGGTGTGTTTTGCACTCCACTGGCTTTTTAAAAAAAAAAACAAAACAAAAAAACATGAGTCGTTGTTCCAGAGGGGAGGAAGTTGTATCTTAGTGGAGGCACCCAGGCTGGGTGCCAGGCTGTCCGTCACAACCAGCCCCTCCCTTTTGCTAATGAGCACAGTAAACCCTGTTTACTATACTTCAGTTTATGAATGAACAGGAAGGCTGTGCAGAGTTCTTGTTTATTCATTCTGTGCAGCTGAGACTGCTGAAAGAAACTGGGGAATGTCTTTCCTCCATCCCTTTCTCTGCCTTAAAATTGAGACTTCAGGGGTCTAATTAGACCCCTGAAATTTTGCCAATTTTAAAATAGTTAAAATTGTAAAAAATAATTAAAAAAATTAAGGGCTCATTCCCACAGGTTTTCTGGCCCATGAATGAGCAGTTTGTGCAGCTGGAGCTGCATGTTAGTCTATGGGGATGCAGCGGCTGTACAAACACAGCCTCATGTCCTAATTTGACAGGTGTGAAGATACAGGTGAGTGGCCCTGAATGCACACTATCTGAGTTTGGGGCACCCACATGCCTGTCAAATTAGGACCTGCGCCAGTGTGGGAACTACCAGGGTCATAAAGGTGGCACTTGTGACCGGCCCTGGCATTCTGCCATCGCGGGGGGGAGCTCCAAGACGGCAGGAAAGGGGCCCGCTGTAGAACATGTGAAAGAGTTCCACTGGGGGATCGGAATAAAGGGCCCCGGCCAGGGGTTAGGGGGGCCCTTCATGGTTTCTTGCATGGAGGCCCTGAAGGTTCTACCTCTGCCTCTGCATGGACTTCGCTAGACCTCTGAAGGTATGCTGGGCTATCTGGCACCAAGCCATCAGTAGAAGATCCTTTAATTTCAGCTCTGAGGTGGGGCCTCTTTGGATCAGACTTGTTTTTTCAGCACATACCCAAAATGCTGGATTGGACTGAGATTGGATTGAGATCTGGAGAATTTGGAGGTCAAGTCGACACCTTGAAATCATTGTGTTCCTCAAAACATTATTGAATCCATCAGACCAGGCCACCTTCTTCCATTGGTTTCTGTTCCAGTTCTGGTGCTCTATTATAGTAGCATTTGGCTGTGGATACAGGTCAGCCTGGGCACCCTGAATGGTTTCTTACAGATCTGTGCAGTAATCCAGTGTGAAACTTTGCCTGTAATCAAGGCAGCTCCAACACCCCAAGGCTTCCCTTGATGAGCAACAGTAGTGTAGCGACAGCTGACTACAACTACCAGTTATACAGACTACCCCCGTCATTCTCCATCCATTCCAATGTCCCTCTAGTGCTGGGCTCCAGTAACTGTCATCATATCTGTGAGCCAAACAGGGAGGACTGTGGGACTTGTAGTTTTTGGATCAGCCATTCGGATGTTGTGATAATACCCCCGGACTACACATTCCAGATACCCCTGCACAACACGAGCGGACCTCTGGGAGGAACTATGAAAAGGGTCAGTGAATCAGCAGCCCCGCGGTTGCTTGTTCCTGGGCCTTACCAAGTGCACAGCTCTCTGCTGCTAAGAGAGAGGGCTTTGGCCTACCACGCGTTGATCGAGTAACTCCAACCCGGCCTTGGAGGGCCCAACTCTGCTTGCTGTTCGTCAGACATCCACGCGGCATCAACTCATCAGACAGACCCAACGACCGCCTGTATCCTGCAGCTGGTGGGTCATCGCTGTTCGTCTTTCCCAAGGACATCCCATCCAGAGTCGCTGTTCCAGAGGCTTCTATCCGGTCCTGTCATTGGTGAGGGGGGAGTTGCCTAGTGGTTGCAATCCTTATCTGGTTATCTTGCTTGAACACTGTGTACAGATACCGTGCCCATGGAAACACTTTACTGCATTACATAATACACTGTACATAGACATCCTTACCCTAAACTACTTCAATGAATATCACTAGCCTGTTTAAGCTGTCTTGCTCCTCATCAAATCACTGTGCCATATATGGATATAATCTAATGAGCTCCCCTGCCGGCGAAGACTATTGCGGGCCTGAATTCTGGACATTGCTCTTGTTATTGGTTAAAGGGCCCTATGTCCTGCTCCTATTCTATCTGGTCTATCATTAGGATATAAAGGTTTAATAGGCTGGCCTGGGATCCCCCTTTAGTGTGGTAACTCATTGCAATAAATAGTGGATTCTTTATAACCCTTCCAGTTTACTCCCTAGTTGGTATTCCTCTGTACATATATGTATATTGTGCTTTTGTAATGTTGAATTGTAATTAAGCTGTATTCTTTAATTCCTCTACTGAGTTTGGCATTTATCCAGAACTCAGTTGATCAATTGCCCTTTATATATATATATATATATATATATATAGACAGACACACACACACACACACACACACAACTTGAGTGTCATTTAAAGGTGCCTGGGGAAAAAAGATGTCTAAACCCAGAGTGCCAGGTGGGTTGGAGCGTTCACAGGGTCAGGGTGATGTAGATGAACTGGTAAATCAAAGCAGCCCTCTAGGGGCTGTACTACAGTAGCTTAAACCATAGAAAGGCACTCCAGACCAAAACCGGATAGTTGGTATGTTGGCATAAAAAGTTATACAAAAATAGCATTTCTGTAGATGTGAACCAGGCATTAGGCCTGGTTCACACATATGCATTTTTTATTGCAGGTTCAGTTTTGCAGAAACATACTAGTCCATTTAACATGGTTCCCTATAGGTGTAGTTCACATTTGTGCATTTTATGGAAAGGGCCAGGGACTTTTTTCTGGTTTTTGGTTCCATAGACTTCAATGGATCAAAAGCGTGTATTGAAAAACACAAAATGCTGCAAACTGCAACCTGCATAGGTGTGGACCAGGGCTTAAGGCATCCCCTAAGCATGTTATTTTAAGGAATTCCATATTTTGAAAGGGACATCCATGACAGTGCCTGTGGGGGACCACCAAAGAGGAGGTAAGGGACCACTCTGTGCAATATCATTACAAAGAGCAGGTAAGTATAACGTTTTTTTTTTTTTAATGTTACCTTTAGTATCACATTTAACTCTACACTGCCAGGAGTGTTCATCTTTCAAACTGACTGTTGGCTTTCTCATTAAAAGGATGGGAAGGCTGTATACCAGACCCCCGGATGTGTGCCTAATTCTACCCCCCAAACATTGGTTCTCCCCTTACATCACTTCCAGTTTCAGGTGTCACTTTCTCTGGCCAGTGAGGAAACTATTGGCTTCAATTTAGGGCAGTTGGGACATCAGGGGTCTAAAAATCCCCTAATGTCCCATTAAAGAGAACCTGTCACAAAGACATTATTTCACAAAGGGGACAAAGGAGCCTGCCCTGCTCTCACAAACAAGCATATTCAAAAGTAAACACACCCATCGGGGCACTTCTGAAAACACAAGTGTGACAGCAATTATTCTAGGACAATTATTCAGGGCTAACTCTAAACCTGTAGGGGCTTTTAAAACGTTAAAAAAAATGAAAAATCACTGCGCTTAGGTGAAAACATGCAAGTAAACAAAAAAATTGTGATACTAAACTTCCACTAATTGTGTAAAAAAAACTTGCAGCGCTATAACATATTGCATATAATTAAACATAAAATCTAAAAAATTAATACTATAAACCTAAAAGTCCCCATGTGTTAATGAATCCATTGTGATTCATTAAGGGACGTGTGGTGAGGTCAGTGGCTGGTGAGACACTGGCTAGTATCAGAGCCTGATACACACAGGTTACATACCCCGCAAATGTTAGAGTGAAAGCAATAATGCTAGCACTAGACCTCCTCTGTAACTCTAAACATGTAACCTGTAAAAAATTTGTCGCCTATGGAGATTTTTAAGTACTGAAGTTTGGCGCCATTCCACAAGTGTGCGCAATTTTAAAGAGATACATGTTAGGTATCTATTTACTCCAGGGCCGTCTTTAAGGCGGGTCAAACAGGGCACCTGCCCAGGGCCCTGTCATTGTTGAGGGGCCCAACATCCTCATAATTGCTCCCTGTCACATAGTGCAGCTGCAGGGAAAGTGAAACAGTAAACGGCGATGTCCTTGCCTGGCAGCAGAACTGGCCGAGTGGAGAGACACACAAATGAGCAGTGGTAGGGGTCGGACTGGGAGTGAGAGAGGATAGCAATGACAATCCTAAGGCAGCATGAATGAGAAAAGCCGGTGGGCAGTCAGAGTTACGATCTAGAATGAGAACATGAGCATGACTGTTTAAGCCGTTAATCTGTTACTGCTCTTCTTCTTTACCTCTCTGCTTTTTAACAACATTACCAGCCCGTATATAACACTGGTTGGCATGGATGACCGGGCAGCTGGTATGTTGTGTGATTTACAAACTGAATTAGCTCATTTGCCTTGGCCTGCTGAGTTGAACTTTCACTTCTTTAGCAGCTAAACGATTATTGATCTCCGCTTGCTATGATCATTGACAGTACTGTTTTTGAATGTAATTTTGGTCGGCTTCATTAACCCCATCTTTTCTGCCCAAATTCTGCTGCAATGCAAAACAACACTTTTAATCTGGCATTAGGACTGCTTTGCATTTGTAGCATAATCTATCTATAATGTAGCAACCAGAGAGCAGTAAGGATGTGCAGTAACCTCTAGCGACCAATCAGTGAGCAGTAATAATCTGCTGTAACCTCTAGCAACCAAACAATGAGCAGTAATGATGTGCAGTAACCTCTAGCAACCAGTGAGCAGTAATGATGTGCAGTAACCTCTATCAACCAATCAATGTGCAGCAAGAATGTGCAGTAACCTCTAGCGATCAATCAGTGAGCAGTAATTATGTGCAGTAACCTCTAGCAACCAGTCAGTAAGTGGTAATGATATGCTGTAACCTCTGACAACCAATTGCAATCTGATCTGCTGCAGTAGACAGATTTTGAGTCTACCTGCTATTTATTGTAGGTCTCAGAGCAGGTGGAGAGAGAAATTGCATTGTGGGGGCCGGGGGGTGGTGGTGTTGGGCCAGGGGGGCCCCTGGAAACTGTTTGCCCAGGGTCCAATCAATATTAAAGAGGGCCCTGATTTACTTGGCACATCATCTGTCATAGTATACAAAAAAAAAAATTCGACTTTAGCGTTTACTATTTTTTTTTTTTCATGCAAGTTTCTTTCCAAAAAAAAAAACGCGTTTGAAAAATTGGTGTCTGAATTGGATTGGGTGGCAAGTGGTTATTACCATAAGAAATTTACAAATAATTATTATTTATTGTTTTTAAGGTAATTTACTGTATTTTCAAAATCTGTATTTAAGCCGGTGGCTTAATGGACAAAATTTCTAAAGTTATAACTTCAATAATTTAAAAACTACAATAATTTCACAGTAAAATAGATAAATAGCAAAATTATTATGTTATATCATATAGCATAATATTATATGATTTAGCTTGATTAAAACAGTACCTTCTCAGCAGCAGAAGGTTCTCATTCTCCCTCCTAACTGTGTGAGAAAAATATGGGATTATGGGTAAATCTTATACTCGTGTTTTTTTCCTTGTAGTTAAGAGGGCTGGGCTGAAAGGGAGTATTTGTCTTTTAGACACATGCCCCCTTCTATGACACTGCAGTGAGAGGAGAGCCTCCACTGCAGTATTTTTATTGGGGCCAATGGTACTTTACCATTGGTCCAAGGCTCCAAGCTGTCCATTGAGCTCAGTGCCTCTGACAAGAAAATGTTTGGTGGCCTCACATAGCAACATGAAATATGTTAAAATTAATACAATGTACCATCATCCGATTTTAATTGGGGTAGATATATGGGAGTAAGAGCCCCAAACCCGAACTCACCAGACAAGATTGCAAGCGGACTATTTCGGTACATAGAGGGTAATGTACAGTAATAAACAAAAAGAGTATATAAAAAAAAACACAAGATTTATTAATACAACAGACAAAAATGATATAAAAAGTACTAAAATTATGCACAGATAACATGGAGTTTCGACTAGTTTCGCGGAAAAACCGCTTCATCAGGAAATGTATCTGTAGATGAAATACAATGCAGTGAGATACACAAAATTTGAAAAAAGGAGCATATAGACACTATTGCAAAAAACATGATGTGGAGGAAAGATGAAAAGGAAATACATTCATTTCTAAAGGGGCTGCAAGGTTACCCGCGGCGACTGGGGAGGACAGGTATGGAAAATCACAGGAACCTAGCGTCTAAATGAAGTAATATGATATAAGATGATGCCCTTGGTGGTCAAAAAGGGGGGGGGGGACGATGTATGTGGAACACCAGTGAGGGTGGGATGGAAATGGAGAGAAGGGATAGGAGAACAAGATGAAAAAGGAAAAAGAGAAAGGTGAGAGGTGAAAAGGTGAAAAAGTGGAATGGATCCTAATACTGGGACAGAGGCCAGGCAGTGACCAGAGGAATGAGGAGCTGTGGCAATAATGTGCTGGGGCACAGAATGTGAAAACTCAGGGAAGGATGTGGGGGTGAAACAGGATGCGAGCGATGAAAAAGGAAGCCACACAAGAAAGAATTTAGGGGGACAACATTAGTGAAGGCTAAAATGGGTATATATATACCTATACCAGATGGAAGTAGGTAAAGAAGGGACCCGGGAGTAAAGTCATGTTAGTTTGGACAGCAAGTAAGCATGGATCCAGTAGGTAAGCATTCGTGGTGCAATTGTATACCTAACTGGATGCCAGGATATTAACAAGCCAGGACCGGAATCTAAGGAGTTAAGGATAAGGCGTATATTAAATATAGTAACAAGATGAGCCCGTCCGCACTCGGGGTAGAACAGATGCGGTCTGCAAAGAGGCATAAAAGAGAAGACTTACTTCGGAAAGGCTGTTCCTGGATGCATCCGGTTCCCTGACAAGAAGTGAGAGGCACTGTGAGCTCATCCTCTCAGTTTGCTGCAAACAGTGTGCCAGCTTGTATTTCAATTGGCCGCTCTGTATGTAGCTTCTGCCAGGCTGCAGAAGGAGCCCTGTATCTCCGAAACCATAGGTCCCAGGAGCACCAAATTTTGACCAGTGGTGGGGCAGGTCTTTGGCTACTGAGCCCGCAAATTCTCTGTGACCCCAGGTTGCCGAGCTACAACCCTTGAATGTTTTTTTTTTTTTTTTTGAATATGTTCATGGCAGGTGAGGCTCTTCCTTACTTGCCTCCCATGACTGCATGTCCCTGAAAATAAAAAAATAGAAGTGTGTTCAAGTCCTTTAAACCTTGACCACCACTGTGCAAGGTAAAAACAAATCAGGGCACCAGAGTTGAAACACACTCAATCTACTTAGCAGATCCTTTTGACCAATATGATTACAAATGCTCAATCAACACATGAGGGGTTAATGTCTCCCAATGGTTAACATGCCTCCTTCGAGCCAAATGTAGGGTAAACAGCCATGAAAACAAAGGATACAGAGGGCGATCCGATAGTATAATACTGGATAAACTATTTTATTTAAACTTTATTTTAACTCACAGAAGTTAAAAACATCCGAGCATGTAACCTATGGGAAAACAGTGCGGACACGATAGAGTCAAGTCCCTTAGACTTGTTTCCATGTCCTCTGCATGAAAACAGGGCAGCAGGTGCTCTGGCTATTGAGTCAAAATTTGAAATATTTGGCTGTAGCAGGAGGCATTTTTTGTTGGCAAAGTGTCAGCAGGCAACAGTGAAGCATGGTGGTGGAGGCTCCTTGCAAGTTTGGGGCTGCATTTCAACAAATGGAGTTGGAGATTTGGTCAGGATCAAATGGTGTCCTCAATGCTGAGAAATGCAGGCAGATACTTATCCACCATACCATACCATCAGGTTGACCCCAAATTTATTCTGCAGCAGGACAACGACCCCAAACATACAGCCAGTCATTAAGAACCATCTTCAGAATAAAGACTAACAAGAAGTCCTGGAAGTGATGGTTTGGACACCACAGAGCCCTGTTCTGAACATCATTGAGTCTGCCTGGGATTACATGAAGAGACAGAAGGATTTAAGGCAGCCTACATCCACAGAAGATCTGTGGTTAGTTCTCCAAGATGTGTGGAACAACCTACCTGCCGAGTTCCTTCATAAATGGTGTGCGAGTGTACCTAGAAGAATTGATGTGATTTTAAAGGCAAAGGCTGGTCACACAAAATATTGATTTGATTTTCTATTCTGTTCATTTACTTTTTTTTTTAACTCATTTTATTAATTGCTAAAAATAAATTAACACTTCTGCTTCAGGAAGCTTTCTTAATTTACAGCAATTTTTCACACCTGGCTAAAGCTTTTGCACAGTACTGTATAATTTTTAATTATACATGTTCATGGGGGCAGCTATATTTGTCCGTTACATATGCAGGCTCTGCTTCCTGCTCTGCAGAGCTACGGAATGGTTGTGCTTTACTGTTTCTTCCCACAATGAAAGTCACTGAAAAAATATTTACACTCCCTGTGATCGTTATCTTACCTGAGCGGCTGTTAAACAGTCAGGCAGAACCATTATAGCAGTGCAACTACTCTTCCAGTAATAGCTACGCTACAATTTTTTAATTTATACTGATATAATCAATATATGGAAAAGCAAGCATGTACAAGATTGTAGGTAATCAAAATCTACTTTTGAAGTTGAACTTTGAAGTTGAACTAGACCCAAGAAGTAAAACATAATATATTACAGCCTACTGAGCCTTAGATGTAGTGGCTGCATTCGTTTTCTTTTTTTTTTTTTCAAACAAAGAATGTTTTCAGCAAGTACAGGAGATGTGTTATTTGCAGGATTAACTGGTGAAAATAAAAGGAAAAATCGAAACAAAAAAAACAAATGCAGCCACCACATATAAGGACCAGCAAGTTGCATTATATTACATTTCTGTTTTTGGGTTTAGATACGCTTTAAGGAGAAAGGAAAAGGAAAATACTGCAATAATAGCTAAAATGTGAACTGGCTGAAAAAAATTATACTGTCCCTTTAAAGTTACCTTGAGGGGCAGCCATTGCCATAGTGACACTCAGCAAAAGGGCCAAGACCACCATCATGACTTTACTTCTGGAGATGTCTTGATAGAGTTGCTGGAATTTAGAGTACTGGATATTTTCAAGTTTGACTTGTTTATAAGCATTGCTGAGAAGTTTTCTTACACATTAACCACCTGTTCTTCAGATATTGCTGCCAATGACAGGATTGTGCCAGGGGTATCAGTCACAAATTACATGATTAATAATACAGCCCTCTGTTTACACATTAAGCCTAGGTTCACACTGACTGTGGCAATGAAATTGTGCGAGTTTAGCTGAACTCGCACGATTTCATTCCCGCTTGTCAGTCCTGACTTCGGGGGCGATTTCAGAGACATCTGTGCTGTTTTCTGCACAGATGTCAATGAAAATCGCACCCCGAAATTGCCACAAGTAGTAAAGGAACTACTTTTGGGAATCAGTGCGGCGACGCACCAATTTGCTGCCATTGCTGCTGATTTGGCATTCGATTTGACATGTCAAATCGCATCAATGTGAACCCGGGCTAAAAAGTGTGACTTTTAACCGAGCCGCAATGAAGGTTGCCGAATTGGATTTCAGGTCATAAACTTTGAAGGCCCATTTGTACCAGGTTGGTCTGCTGTGGTGCGCTAATGCAGTGTTGCACGCTAACGCCCATTGCATTAGGTAAGCTCTTTAATTTGAAAGGGCAGCCTGATGCTCTACAAATCGAGCATGCAGCATTTTCAACATATGAAATGGTCGGATTAGTGTTTATGAAATCAGTGCAACCTTCAATAAAATGGCATCAGGGTAACTTTAATTGCCCATGTAAAATATACTGATCACGGGGCTAGGTATGTAATTGCCATCATCCCTGTAATAATGAAAAATTGTGAAAACCTCTAATTTGGGATTTTTAAGGCAATAAAGATTTTTTAGAACAAAATTCTGTATATGAAAAATGTATTAGATATAAAAAAATAGATAGAAATATTCAACATGTTGCAATATGACACAAATATTAAAAACAATGCATGATGTATTGGAGAAAACTTTGAAGTGGCATTTCCCAACGACTTGCTATGTAGTCATCAGTAGGACACAAAATGGTCACGAGTAGAGGGATATCGAGTTTTGAATAATAATTGCATAAGCAGAATCTTCCTCAGGGATTAATACCACTTCTGAAAATACAAATTATAACATTTTAGAATTCATATCAATATCATACGGAAGGCACATCCACAGTGGCTGCAAATCTATAACATGAACACTTACATTCCAAGTACATTCCCTATTTTAGAACATAATACTAATGATCTTTAAAAGAACTGGGAAAGTAAATTTAATGATTGTTCAAGAAATTCAATGATGTTGTTGCAGAATGAATATTGGCAACAACTGGTTATTATGGACAAGGAAATAGATTCTCTGTATGCTAGACTTTCTTCACTAAAGGAATATGCCAATTTGGAGAAAAAAAAACTTAAAGAGCACTTGGAGGCCTTTGGCAAATCCATACTCATAACAAAAGAGAAAAAATACTGGAGACAAAAATGCATTCAGTGAAGGTCGAGCATACAGATGGAACCAAGATAAAAACAAAAAACAAAACAAAAAAAGAGTCGAAAAAATACGGGGCAAGCGAGCACTACTAAAAATAATGATTATTCATCAGATACACCCTCTTATGCCCCATACACACGGCCGGACTTTCCGACAGAAAAAGTCCGATGGGAGCTTTTGGTCGGACTCAGATATAGAACATGTTCTAAATCTTTCCGTCGGAAATGCCGACGGAGTTTAGCCTGTTCGCAAATCCGGCCGTGTGTACGCGGCATAATTCTTCCTCTTCAGTTTCTTCCCACACTGGCCGTCTCTTTGAGAAGAGAGATGACCCTTTTCCAAAACAGCAAGAAATGGAAGGAGAAATCCAACAGTATAATAAGCGCACAATGGAAATTCAACATATGGAAACATCACGTGGTGGTAAAGGTGGTGGGTACAATACTATGAGAAATAGTGCACCTGATGGAAATATAAAAAATTGTACTTCAACACGAGGTAAAACCAGAAGAGACCTTGGAGCTATTCCAAGGACACAGCAAACTCAACTAGATGATTTTTTTTTAGACAAAACAAATGCACCCCAATCACCCTTGACACAAACAGGAATAGAGCTCTTGGCAGTCAAAACTACATAAAAGGTGGATTGAATGTCATTAATCTGTCCTGACACAGGCAGAGCAGGATGTACTTTAATTGGGTCTATCCTTCTGTCCAAACAGCAGCATAGACTATTTTAAAACCATTAAAGACATCAAATTTATTTGCCAGAAAACTATTATTTAAAAGTATGTATGCCAAACTACCAAGGAGGTAGAGGTGGCTCCTAACCTTAGAGCAGCGGACTTTAGGGCTCTTTGAGACCTCAATCTGCTGCTACAGGAAAATTAGTCCCTAGATGGCATGTGGGAGGATGATCTGGACAGTGAGGAAAGTGATGAGGGATAATCCAATTAAGAAATTTAAGAGGAAGTCACACAGATTTCCTCCTTTAAATCAGAATCCAGCAATAGCGCTCTTTGTAAATAAATCACCAAGGAGATAGAAGTATTGAAAAACTATACCACCAATCAAAATCTGAGTCCTGAACATCAACAGGCACTCAGATCCTTAAAAGATAACACTAGGATAACTATCAAGGCATATAAAAAGGGGGGGGGGGGGGTACCATTGTCCCATTGGACAATGAGAACTATGAAAATATGCGTTTTAAAATCCTAAACAACAGTAAATGTTACCATACAATTTCCCCTACCATGGTTGATAGATTCAACCAGGAGATTTATTCTCTCGTGGATGAATCCCTCAATGAGGGTTTCATTATGAGAGATATGTGGGAGTTTATCCGAACTAGACATCCCCGATTGCCCACACTGTATGCACTACCTAAAGTGCACAAAGACATACATAATCCACCCGGAAGACTGATCATTTTGGGTAATGGATGTATTTCTGAGGGAATCAGCCAGGCCATAGATCAACACCTCAGGTGCCACCTCTGTCAAATACCAAACAATCATCACACCTCCCCCACACATGTAATGGAACTGCCATCCTATACAAAAGACACCATTCACTTATTGTAGATCCTAGAGAATCTGGTAATCCCGAATTCAGCCATATTAGTCTCAATCGATGTGGAATTGCTATATAATAGCATTCCACATGATCTAGGGGTTGCAGCTGTTGGACGAATACTCCGACAGAGGGCAACACAAGAATGTAAGTTTAAACCAATTTGTCCTACTGATGTTGGATTTCATTTTGAGACACAATATCTTCCTTTTTAAGGGCTCCCACTACCTCCAGGTACATGGTGTGGCCATGGGGACCTGTTGTGCCCCCTCCTACGCCAACCTATACCTGGGGGAGTGGGAGGAGGATTTCCTGTCAGGAAGACAATCATCTATGTATGCTCGTCACATTTTAATGTGGCAGATGTACATAGATGATAGGTAAAAAGGAAATGAATACCGCGCTAAACTAAAAATGAAAAAATAAATAAAAAATAAAATAAAAAATAAGTAGCTGCAGCTCAAATTTGTAAGATATATACAAACACAGTGATTAAAGGAAAAAGAAAAAGCTGCACAAATACATAAAATAAATGTGTAGTGATAACATACAGTATTTTGCAACAACTGATTACCCAATATGAACACCAATAGCATACAAGATAATAAATCCTCAAAAAAGAATAGATCAATATTTAAAACCAGTCCAGTGAAGTGAATAAAAGTAAATGAATCTTTCTGTACAGATGAAAAAACACCAATAATTGTGAACCTCCACCACACACAATGCGCGCTTACCAGAGGGCAAGCAATATCAAGTCTGTAATCTGGATCAGCATCCGGACATCAGACCAACAGCAGCAGCAAATCACCAGGACTACGCTGAAGACAAGCCAGGAGATCGCAACTCAGCAATTAAACTGACAGGCAATCCTCAGGGTCCTGCTTCCTCCAGGCTCCTAGGGCAGTGCACAGGGCTGAGCTTTGTCAGCTGCTTCAACCCCATTTGTCTTTTGGCAGCTGCTGTTGGTCTGATGTCCACATGCTGATCCAGATTACAGACTTCATATTGCTTGCCCTCTGGTAAGCGCGCATTGTGTGTGATGGAGGTTCACAATTATCTGTGTTTTTCCATCTGCACAGAAAGATTCATTTACTTTTATTCACTTCACTGGACTGGTTTTGAATATTTATCTATTCTTTTTTGAGGATTTATGATCTTGTATGCTAGTGGTGTTCATATTGGGTGATCAGTTGTTGCAAAATACTGTATCTTCTCACTACACATTTATTTTATGTATTTGTACATAGATGATATACTGATTATTTGGGATGGCCCAGTGAGTGGACTTAAAGACTGCCTCAATTTGATGAATCAGAATAGTTTTAATTTAATATAATATATATATAATAATAATTTAATTTAATTTATTTTTTACAATGAATTATGATTCATGTAAAATAGATTTTTTGATATTAGTATCCTCAAGGACGAAAGTGGTGGGCTCACCAGTACACTTTTTAAAAAGGAGACTGCCAGCAATACATTATTGCACGCG
Organism: Lithobates clamitans; assembly: GCA_037952925.1. Taxonomy (NCBI): domain Eukaryota; kingdom Metazoa; phylum Chordata; class Amphibia; order Anura; family Ranidae; genus Lithobates; species Lithobates clamitans. The sequence goes on along the minus strand of JBBGZY010001622.1, from coordinate 924,086 downwards.
GATAGTTTTCATCCTGAACCTCTGAAGAAGTCGTACCCTTTAGTCAATTTCTACGTATTAAGCAAAATTGTACTACAGTTGAGGATTTTCAGAGGGAATCTGATGAGCTCACTACTAGACTACTGGCCAGAGGGTACACTAGGTCTGCTCTAAGAAAGGCTTTTAACCGGGTTAATAACACCAAGAGACAGGACCTTATTTTCGAACCCAAAGGCAAAAAGAGGGAGGACGACGTTACTAGGATTATCATGAAATATTCCAATGAACACAATCAAGTGAGGAAAATCCTCACTAAACATTGGTCCATTCTGACTGAGAATCCTGTTTTGGGAAATCTAGTGGCAAAAAGTCCACAAATTACATATAGGAAGGCAGGATCCATTGGTGGGATGCTGACACAAAGTTAATACAAAGGCATTTCCAGGAAGGACCCCTGTAAGACCTGGGGTACATATCCCTGTGGATCCTGTTCACAATGTGCAGTTATTGGCAAGAGGACCTCACTGACATTGCCTAATGGGGAATGGTTTTGCCTTAGACATTTTGCGAATTGCAAAACACAGGGCGTGATCTACCTCATGCAGTGTCAGTGTGGTGCCTTTTATATTGGCAAGATATGGCAGCAATTGGGTAAAAGCATTGAGAAACATATGCACAGTATCATAATTGGTAATCTGTATTTACCCCTGGGCAGACATATTGCCAGGAGACATAACCACATATTACCTAATATTAATTTTACAGTGTTGGATAGGGTGCATGTTCCCATTAGAGGAGGTGACTGGAACAAGACTCTGTTACAACGAGAAATGCAGCGGATTAGTTATCTTAAGGCTACAACCCCTCCAGGCCTAAATGAGGTGGAAAACTTTAGGCCTTTTTTGGAGGGCTTTAGCTCAGGAAAAAATGACTAACCTCAGGGAACTTGATGGGAGTCCATATATGGATATATAAGGACTATATTGTCCCAGACAAATTTATTCCACCACTCTAATGGTGGGATATTTTTCATAAATAGGTGTTTTTCTTCCTTCTATTATTCCTTCCATTTTTCTACTTCTTCATAGATAGGGTTTCTGTGAATATAACTGGGTGTGGTTTCTCTCTTTTCTAGCCCCCCCCACTCCGTGAGACTTCTTTTTATACTTTGGCGGCTCATTTATTGATGGCACACCCCTGGGTTTTTTCTTATTTTTTCCCCTTTTTCTAATATTATGGATGCTGTTTCCCCCTCTGCAGTCTCATGTTATGTGGGATCGGGACACATGCGAGGGTTAGGGGAGGAGGCGACACATACAGTAATCATGTTATTTTGTTGTGTAATGGCAGAGGCATTTTCCAATAGGTGCAGATTATGTCGTTTGTTTGCGAGCTCTCATTTCTGTACACAAAGACCCCTATGTTTCTACATTGGGGCCTTTGTTTTTTCCTCTGGATGTATTGGGAATCCAATCACTAGAGGTCTATGTGTCGGCGGCTTTTGTTTCCAATATGGCCGCCAAACTAGGTCTCCAGGTGTTGTCATCTGACAGACCGGAAGTGACGTGGCAACGCAGATCACACCAGTGGAACATCTGGCACCATCGCAATGCGGACACGCTTTATATGGAGACGCCGGGAACTGCAGCTGGCGCCAATCCTCTCCTCCATATGGCAGTTGGAGGAGCCAAAATTCAGTGGAGCTGTGCTAATATTAATGGTGCAACTTTTGCTCTGGAACCCCTTTGAGTGTACAGAAAATGGCCTCAGTAGTAAGTATAAACCCTCTTTTTAGAGAGATCTTCACACTCTGATAGATTGATTCGGAATGTGAGGAATATAGTTCCTAATATGTATCCCTTTGTTTGGGACCATTTCCCTTTTCTTTTTGTAGTCTGGGGTTTCCCTGCGATTTTGAGTGCTATATATTTGGATCATATTCAGCAGTTCTGTACATGGTGAAGGGCATTTTATGCAGATTTGGGCGTTTTCTCTACAAAGATATGGGAAATGCTTCTGTCAAGTTTTTTCAAATATGTACTTGGAATGTAAGTGTTCATATTATAGGCTTGTAGCCACTGTGGACGTGCATTCTGTATGATCTTGATATGAATTCTAAAATGTTAGAATTTGTATTTTCAGAAGTGGTATTAATCCCCGAAGAAGATTCTGCTTATGCAATTATTATTCGAAACGCGTTGATATCCCTCTACTCGTGACCATTTTGTGTTCTACTGATGGCTACATAGCAATTAGTTGGGAAATACCACTTCAAAGTTTTCTCCAATACATCATGCATTGTTTTTAATTTTTGCATCATATCGAATATTTCTATATATTTTTTATATATCTAATACATTTTTCACATACAGAATTTTGTTCTAAAAAATCTTTATTGCCCTAAAAATCCCAAATTAGAGGTTTTCGCATTTTTTTCACTTTAATTACCCAAGGGCTATAAAAAAATTGGTTGCCAATTATTAAATGGTCTGATTAGCATACATATTAATTGTGCAGGAAATTGGTGAAATCATCAATAAAATGGCATCAGAGTAACTCTAGTAACCTGAGGGTTCTGAAAGATGGATGCTGTTACCCAATCTGGATTTCCTGAAGAAGTCATGTGATCAAATGCATTGAGCGTTGCTGAATGAAGTCATCTTAGATGTAGAAGTAATTGGAAGTGCAAGTTTATGTACCACTACATGTGATACATAAACTTGCCACACCACAATGCTGTACATTGAGCGGAAGTGCTTTTATTGATGTGCTTTACCTATGTACACTGAGGAATGATGCACTTATGAATGTGAGTGCCATTTTAAGGTTTTAATAAACATCATCTTTCTACGTAGTTTATTTTTGCTTGCCTTGAGCGACTAAGAGGAAGTGGACTTTGGTTAAGATCCCTGGACCATGGAAGGTTGTATATGACCTCTATAATGTACAGGTTATACATTTAAAGTGGTTGTAAACCTTAGACATAAAATCTGAACAAAGCATGTACTTCTATAGTGAGTAATTGTCTCAATTAGGAGCACTAAGTGTAATTTTTGTCCCGCTATCAGCATCAATCACTTATAGTTACATAGTAGGTGAGGTTGAAAAAAGACACAAGTCCATCAAGTCCAACCTATGTGTGTGATTATGTGTTAGTATTACAATACATATCCCTGTATGTTGCGGTCATTTAGGTGATTATCTAATAGTTTCTTGAAGCTATCAATGCTCCCCGCTGAGACCACCGCCTGTGGAAAGGAATTCCACATCCTTGCCGCTCTTACAGTAAAGAACCCTCTACGTAGTTTAAGGTTAAACCTCTTTTCTTCTAATTGTAATGAGTGGCCACGAGTCTTATTAAACTCTCTTCTGCGAAAATTTTTTATCCCTATTGTGGTGTCACCAGTATAGTATTTGTAAATTGAAATCATATCCCCTCTCAAGCGTCTCTTCTCCAGAGAGAATAAGTTCAGTGCTCGCAACCTTTCCTCATAACTAAGATCCTCCAGACCCTTTATTAGCTTTGTTGCCCTTCTTTGTACTCGCTCCATTTGCAGTACATCCTTCCTGAGGACTGGTGCCCAGAACTGGACAGCATACTCCAGGTGCGGCCGGACCAGAGCCTTGTAGAGTGGGAGAATTATCGTTTTATCTCTTGCGTTGATCCCTTTTAATGCATGCCAATATTCTGTTTGCTTTATTAGCAGCAGCTTGGCATTGCATGCCATTGCTGAGCCTATCATCTACTAGGACCGCCAGGTCCTTTTCCATCCTAGATTCCCCCAGAGGTTCTCCCCCCAGTCTATAGATTGCATTCATATTTTTGCCACCCAAATGCATGATTTTACATTTTTCTACATTAAACCTCATTTGCCATGTAGTCGCCCACCCCATTAATTTGTTCAGATCTTTTTGCAAGGTTTCCACATCCTGCGGAGAAGTTATTGCCCTGCTTAGCTTAGTATCGTCTGCAAATACAGAGATTGAACTGTTTATAAACAAATTAAATAGGATTGGTCCCAGCACAGAACCCTGGGAAACCACTTCTCACAGGTTTTCCTGACACCAAGAGAAAAAAGGTTATAGGGGAGAGTTAGCTGCCAGATTGGCAGCCACAGCTCTGTTCCTGTGTGAAGGGGTGTGTCCCTTTCTACCAATCAGCTGTCAGACTTCTCCTCACTGAGCTCTGCAGAGTGCAACTTCTCTGCCCCATTTTATTAAATGCTCAGACAAGCTTTAGCAAGTCTGGACTTTAAATGCATGTAAAGAAGATAAGACTACAGATAAACAGTTACAACTAGGAGGTTTTATTTCATCTGTGTATCACCTGAGGCCAGTCACTTAAAGCGGAGTTCCAACCAAAAATGGAACTTCCGCTTTTCGGGACCCTCCCCCCCTCCGGTGTCACATTTGGCACCTTTCAGGGGGGAGCAGATACCTGTTTAATACAGGTATTTGCTCCCACTTCCGAGCATAGATAGCCACATTATCTACAGGTATCTACGCCACGTCCGGCACCTCCTCCGTCCCCCCCTGCTGTCTTCTGGGACACACACAGGTCCCAGAAAACAGCAGGGAATGGGGTCGCACGTGCACAGTAGGGAACCAGCAAGTGAAGCCGCAAGGCTGGACAGGTAAGTGTCCTTATTTTAAAAGTCAGCAGCTGCAGTATTTGTAGCTGCTGACTTTAAAAAAAAAAAAATTTTTAGCAGACCTCCACTTTAACTGGTTATATGTGAGGGTTTACAACCACTTTAAGTTAGGAGTGGCGCACCGGTGGAGGGGGAGTGAAGTGTATCACAGAGAGGATGTAAGATTTGCATATTTTCCAGCATGTTGGACAGATCTGTTTATTGATATTAGACAGTTTGGTAGGTGTAATCACACAAATGGTCAAGCTCATTTTGTTAAGAAGAGATTAATGTTTAAATATATAAAATATAATGAACGCTGTAATGCTCAACAATGAAGATGTCTTTCAGAAATCAACAAAAATTTTTTTATAAAAATCTCTCAAAAATAATTTTCTCCCGCCAACCCTATATGCCAATTTTCTCTTCTCTTATTTTAAATTTAGTTGGGTGTGCCCTCACCTGGACTCCTTGACCTTACAAATATTGTATGGTCAAAGATAGCTTTTGTCTTTAAGACTTCAAATGTCTTGTTAGCGACACTCGAGAATGATCCTTTTCTTTTGGCCACTTTCTTGTCCTAAGGTTCACTTTAAAATTACATCACCTTAATTCCTTTAAGGCACTCTCCAGCTCGCTTCCGTTAAGCCCACATACAGATAAGCAAAACATTATATATAGATTTTTTTTTTTATATACTTTGCTTATTACAGGGATGATCACTGTAAAAGCAATCGTTTTAACTGTCTTGAGTGGCTTTCATTCATGATTCATTGTTTATTATTGTGATTGTTTGTGACTGTCAACAGCTATCAAATGGTACAGGGCTGCTGTGTAGGTCACAATAGCAAACAATGCTATGAAGAACGGATGCCAGTCATGACAGTTGTATACTAGGGTACACATGATCACTGTGATTGGTCACAGCAATTACATGGTACCTAGACCAATCACAGCAGCCCTGTATCGAGCACTGTGATCAGCTGTGTCCACCAGACACAGATCACACCCTGTACGACCTCCCAGAATAAGAGCATCTGCCCAGCTGTTGACCTACACTGGACGTAGCTTCTGTAGCAATAATCAATAAGAAATTTATATTCCAAGTTCACAACATAGGCACTGAAATTACAGTTTCTTTCTTATTTTCTATGGAAGCATAATCTTGGCAGGCCGCCAGCCCTCTAATGTAAACACATTGCAGGTGTTTCTAAGCTTTTACAACCCCCTGGCCAAAAGTATGGAATCACCACTCTTGGAAAATGTTCATTCAGTTGTGTAGAAAAAAAAAAAATCAACTAATCAGACATGCCTCAAAACTATTTCCATTTAACATTCCAACCGTCTGGCTTTAAGAAACACGTAAAAAATAAAGAAAACTGTAGTCAGTTTTTGCAAATCAAGCAGAGGGAATAAAAATGGAATTATGAAAAGAAAAAAAATCGACAAACAGTATTCTTCATCAATTTGGCTTCAACTTTCTCTTACTGCAGTTGCCAGATCAGCTTTGCAGGTTTGAGGCTTGTCATGGACCATTTTCAATTGAAGTCCAGACTATTTGCAGGCCATGCCATTGACATTATATGTCTTTCTTGAAGGAAAGTTTTCACAGCTTTTGCTCTATGGCAAGATGCATTATCATCCTAAAAAAACGTCATCTTCACCAAACATCGTTTCAATTGATGGAATAAGAAGTGTCCAAAATCTCAATATAAACATGCAACCCCATCACTGATTGTGAAAATGTGCATGTTTTCGTCGGGCAGTTGTCCATACATTTCATTGGAATGGCACCAAACAAAAGTTCCAGCATCATCACCCTGCCCAATACAGATTGGTGCTTCATCACAGAATATCACTTTCACTCAGCCATCCACAATCCATGTTGCTTATCGTAAGCCCACTGTAACCTTGTTTTTTTTCTGTTTAGATGTTAATGGTTTTGTTTGGCTTTTCTGTATGTAAATCCCATTTCCTTTAGGCAGTGTCTTACAGTTCGGTCACAGACATTGACTCGTTTCTGACCTTTTGTTCCTCAGTTGTTTTGTTGTGCATTTTCTGTTTTCAAGGCATATTGCTTTAACCACTTGCCGACCAGCTGCCGTCATTATATTGTGGCAGGTCGGCATGACCCCGCAAACGGTCGTAGCTGTACATTGGTTCCTTTAAGCAGGATAGCAGGCGTGCACCCGCTGCACTGCGGGGGTGCCGATGCTCGTGGCTGGCGGTCGCGATGACCGCCAGGCACGAGGCAGAACAGGGACGCGTGTGTATGTAAACACACACATCCCAGTTCTGTGAGGAGATAGAGATCGTGAGTTCCTACGAGCTGGGAACCACGATCTCTCATCTCCTATAGTCAGTCCCATCCACCAAAGTTAGAACACAGACATAGGGAACACAGTTAACCCCTTCCCTGCCAGTGACATTTACATAGTAATCAGTGCATTTTTATAGCACTAATCGCTGTATAAATGCCAATGGAACCAAAAATGTTTTAAAAGTGTCCGATATGTCTGCCATAATGTTGCAGTCCCGATAAAAATCGCTGATCACCGCCATTACTAGCAAAAAAAAAATTTATAAAAAATATGCCATAAATCTTTCCCGTTGTGTAGACGCTTTTGTGCAAACCAAACAATATACACTTTTTGCGATTTTTATTACCAAAAATATGTAGAATACATATCCGCCTAAACTGATGAAAAAATTAGCTTATTTAAGAAAAATTGGGGCTATTAATTACAGCAAAAAGTACAAATTAGTGTTTTTTTTCAAAATTGTTGCTCTTTTTATGTTTATAGCGGAAAAAATAAAAACCGCAGAGATGATCAAATACCAACAAAAGAAAGCTCTATTTGTGGGGAAAAAAGGACGTCAATTTTGTTTGGGTACAACATCGCACGACCGCGCAATTGTCAGTTAAAGCGACGCAGTGTCGTATCGCAAAAAATTGCCCGGCCATTGAGCAGCCAATTCTTCCGGGGCTGAAGTGGTTAAGTTTTCTATCTGGACACTTTGATGTCTTCCTTGGTCTACTAGTACGCTTCCCTTTTACAACCTTCCCATTTGATTTGCACTTGGTCCAGATTTTAGACACAGCTGACTGGGAACAACCAACATCTTTTGCAACATTCCCTGATGATTTACCTTTTTGAAGACATTTTATAATCCTCTCCTTTGTTTCAACTGATATCTCTCATGTTGGAGCCATGATTCATGTCAATCAGGTTGCTGCAACAACTCACCAAGGTATGCAAGCACTCTTTAACTGCAGACTAATTAGCAGATGTATGCTTTAGAACTGCAAAGCACATAGTGATTTCATAGTATCCTCAGAATTGAGCGATTCCATATTTTTTTTTCCTCTGCTTGAGCTGCAAAAATTCTTGCAATTGACTAGTTTTCTTTTTTTTTCCTTAAGTGTTTCTTAAAGCCTGAATGTTGGAATAATAAAAGAAAATAGCTTTGAGGCACGTCTGAGATTAGCTTTTTTTTCTACACAATTGAATGAATGAACATTTTGCAAGAGCTTCCATGATTCCATACTTTTTGCCTGGGGTTGTAGATAGAAACAAACCAAAAGTAAAGCTGTACAAGTATAACCATTTCAAACCAAATATTTAAAGTGGTTGGGGAGCTGAAGTTACACACTGCAGAGCTTGGTAAGGAGAGCTCCGAGAGCTGATTGGAGGGAAAGGGAGGGGAGGAACACTCCCCACCCTCCCGTCACAGAACAGAGCTTAGGCTGTGTGCTGGAAATCCTCTCCCATAACATTTTTTCTCTTGGTGTCAGGGAAACGTATCAGAAGTGACAAATAGCAGAGGAAAATGCATCAAACAGAAATGACACACTATACAGCAGGGGGATTGAATTAAAATTCAAGGAGGTCCGATCACTAAAATATACTTCTGGCCAAGGTTTGAATCTCAAGTCTGCGCTATGAGAAAGATTTTACGCATATACCTTCCTTTTTTTTTGGCGCAAGCCATGCTCTCTGGCGCTTTTGTTACGGTTTCCTTCACACACTCTGGTAATACTATGTAATGAAAAATGTCCCCATCAGTGTTCCCCCTTACAACACCAGGTTCCCCTACCAGCGTAATTTATTACATTGTCAGAATACCCCCTTATATCAGGTGTCACCATCAGAGTGCCCCCTTAAGTAATGCGTTCCCATCAGAGTGCAATCTTACGGCAGGTGTCCTTACATCACGTTTCAGCATCCAAAGGCCCCCTTACATCATTTGTCCCCAATAATATAAGGTTCCCCCGATCACAGTGCCCCCCTACATTGGGCAATCTGATAGTGACACCCTATCACATTAGGCGTGCCCATCAGAGTGCTCCTTTACATTAGGTGTCCTCATCAGAGTGCCACCCAAGATAAATTGTGCCCATCAGAGTGCCCCTGCAAATCTCTGACGTACCCACACACCATACCTTGAGGACAGACAGGAAGCAGGAGCCGGCAGAGGTAGCGAGCTACGCCGAGAACCTGGCTGAAGGGATGAGGTGCACACCTGACATGGAGTCAGAACCAAAAGCGATAGCAGGGGGCAGGGCTCACATGCTACATCATTGGTTGCTGGGATTCTGTACTGATACTGTATAATAATTCCCACGGTCCCAACAACCAACGACTGAGCAGCAGGAATCTGGCACTTTAGTCTGGTGGGCTGACAGTCCAGACAGGATCGGCACTTGCGCCAGGTGCAGATCAGGTTCTGCCATTAATTGATGGCTGCTATAGAGGGATATGAGTTCATGTTTGAGGTTTATAACCACTTTAAAGGATAACTTCACTTTTGCAAAAAATCTAGCAAATAAAAAAAAAAAATTTACATACAATTGCTACACAAGCCATATTGTAATTTGATATTATTGAATTTTACCTTACATTTTTGATCTACATCTTCTGTAATTTTCGGCAAAATGCAAAACATTTTGTACACCGTTGGTTTACAGCAGTAGTTTTCAACCCTGTCCTCAAGTACCCCCAACAGGCCATGTCTTGGGAATTTCTCTTATAAAAAATAGCTGTTCAAAATACCAAGTCATTGACTCTTATTTAAAGCACCTGTGCAAGATAAAGGAAAACCTGCAAACATGGCCTGTTGGGGGTAATTGAGGACAGGGTTGAGAACCACTGGTTTACAGAATGCCCCTAGAAAGGACATTTCCTGCTTGTGCAATTGGCTCAATGATTTTCCCAGAAGGCTGCACTAAGATACAAGTCAGATTTTAGGCATCACCTATAATAGGATTTTTTATTTTGGTGAGATACTCTACAAAGGTTAAATACTGCTAAAGGGATGCAGAACCTTCAGCTTTTCTCACCAGAACATTAAGATTATAGTGAACCAGACCCTATCATTCAGATTCAGTCTGCAAAGGACATGGTGGAAAAACAGCTCTCTCTTCAGAAAAAGGTAGGATTCTGCAACAAAGTTTGTTAAAAATCCTTGCAATGTACATTGATTACCTGGATGTGAATGTCTGAACAAAAGTGGAGTTACCACTTTAAACACCCGCATAAGCCTTGTGGCTGGATGTCTTTTAAAGGCATGCAACAGTATGTACAGTAAGAAACACTTTCATTTTAAGTTACTAAAAAGGAGAAAAAAAAATTGCTAATGGAAGAAAACATTTCTAGAACCAACATATTAAGAAAGATTTTAAAATTGACAGTTGCATTTTAAAAAGTGGTTTAATGGACACAATGTAAACATTTATAAATATGGTCTTTATTATAATTTATACACCACTTTTATACATTACCCCCAAACATTTCCAACCTGAATGATCACTGGTAAGTCAGTGACTTGAAAGTATGTACAGCAACATATCATGGGGCAATCTGTGAGCATTACTCAAAGTGTGGATGTACCTTCGGATAAAAGACTCGGTGCCGGAGACTTGTCGAACACAGGTAGAAACAACAACCTGAAACAAAGGTTATGGTGATTCTAGGGAGCCGCTGAGGCCAATCTTTTTAACTAAAAATCATTATTATTTCTTATATACTTTCTCTGTGCATAGCAAATGCACAGGGAGGGAGGCACAGTGCCAGCTGCATGCTGGAGAAGTTTGTCTGCAAAACAAACCTCCTCCTTGCATGTGGTCACCACGATTGGCTGGCACACTGATCAGAAACCAAGCTGACTGGTTATCATCTGCTGGACTTGCAGGTGTCAAAGGCAGGTGTGTGCTCTTACTTCACAGGTAGGGTGTACATTAATAATCTCTAAGCACAGGGAACTGGACCTGAGAATGTTTACAGATTGCAATTGTCAAATCACTTAAAAAGGAAAGTTTTGTGGATGACAGATTATATTTTCACTCTATCTTTTGGTGAATTCTCTCCCAACAATCCTACCAGTTCTCAAAACATGGCTCCCTTCTTACAGGTCCAAAATAAACAGGACAGCCAATTATATACTGCCTCCTATAAGGGCCTGTTTGACTTGCTGATGGGAACAGGCCCCAAATTCTCTGTATTGTAGAGAAGACCTGGATTTAGGTCAGTTGGGCTGAAAAAGGAACAGAGTTTTATGAAGGGGAAAAAAAAGACCTTTACAAATGTACCTATGACAGGTAGTCCACACTATAGCTACACTGATATCCAATAATGTGCATCCTCTACTGCTCAATGGGACTTATGCACATTTTAAGGAATCTGTCAAAATACATTAGTGATGAGCATAAAAGCTGCCACAACTTCATTGGTCATCTGTAACGATGCCCTGGAACTAATCAGCCCAGAAAGTCAGGGAACGCCATCTTCCAGAGTCTTCACACTAGTGTATTATGCGTTGTGACAAAATGGGGCAATGAAATGCATTAAACTAAATTACAGTGTATGTTACATTGCTAAATGCATTTGTTACTTTAGTTTAGACTTCTACATATTCCTAAAAGTAGGAAAATACAAATGATAAATTTACAGTTAAAACCAATTAATACACTAATAGAAATCAGGGCTCCTTAGAATGACCCAATAACCAGAAAGCAAATACATAGCTTTTAGGATTTTAAGGGTCAGTCCACTTGGGGTCCAGCGATCTGAATCATCTTCTGACTTTCTGTATCTGTCAGGAATTCTGATGGTGCGATCTCTGCAGGTTCCTAGCTCCACCTACAAGCTGTGGATATAACCAGGGAGCTTGCCTGCTGAGACTCCACGATGCAGTGGGTAGAGCTGTAAAGCCTGGGCAGGCAGATCATGAACTGGCATCACTGTAAGGTTTAAAAAGAAAACAGGTGACCCAGCCTACTGGTACCCACCATTACAGGTGGACAGACCCTTTAAGGTGTACATGTCACCCATGCTCAGTGTTGGCAGCCATCTTGTCCTTGTCTATTTACTGGAAACTACTTTCACAAACTGCTAGGCTGCCTTCTCCGGGACAAAATGGCTTCCCCCTCAGTGTGCACGTATGACAGGTAATCTTTAAATTAGATTTCAAAACAAGCAGCCGCATCTGACCATCCTACATATACACGCCTAATGATATGTACAATTGCTAAAAATAGGTTCTGCAGTTGTCAGTCGATTACCGAATGACCGCAGTACAGTGTCCATCTATTAGACGGCACACAATAAAATATACAAAAGGTGAAAACAAACAAGAATAAAACAAGAGAAGATTCATTGAATGCATCTTCCGGCTTTCCGCATCCAAGCTTGCTCTCCAGCAAAATAAATTAAATAAATAGCATGAAAAAGTTTTGAATGTACAAAAAAAAAAAAAAAGAAAAAAAGAAATGACCTCATTGTGCGCTACTGGCCTGGCTTTGGAGTCATAAATATTTAGTCTTATTGGTGGAACCAGCAGCTAAACATATAACCATATACACACACATACATAAAGAATCTGGGATGTGACCATGATCATTTTGTTGATCCAGACAGCATTTGCACATTGTTACAGTGTGGGAACTTTTTTCCTGTAAAAAGCGAAAAAATAAAAAACACACTGGAAGAATATTGGGCCTTTTGTGAAAGTGTCTGAAGAGCCAGGTGGGGCAGGATGTCCAGCACTGGTGGCTGTATGGCGAGTTGATTACTAGGGGCAACATAAGCAGGGCCTTATAACTAAGGTCTCTTATTGCACATAACAACCAACTGCTTTCTTTCATCCTCCAAAGCTTACTAGAGATTTAACTTCAATGTCCCTCAGACCACACATGGAAGCTGTTAATTTTCATACAGACCCCAGTGATTTCTGGTATGGACGAAGCATGTGACCACCTCACAGGATGCAGTATCCAGGCCTTAATAGACAAAATCACCAGACCTGAACACTGTCGCCAACCCATGAGGAGAAAGAAGTTAGCCTTGTGCGAGCTCTGACATCATCTGACATGGAGCTTACACAAATTTTAGATTGCCAGCTCCAATGGAGCAACAGGGGCAGCATGGGGGAAAAAAAAAAGAATAACTGAGGGGGAGAGGTTATTGTTACTAGAAAGAGGGTCACTTTGCCCTGAATGTGCTATAATATTTTATAAGAAACACTTAAAAACATAAAATAAATCACAAGTAGACTGATGTGAGCTGTGTGGGCCTCTACCTCCATTGTCTTGCCACAGTTCAAGAACATGATTGGGAGCTTCTGGTTGCTACATGCAACACATACATTTGGGAATAAACGGCATCCATCTATTATTGCTATAGTAACCACTCAGAAGCACCTTTGCATTGCCTAATACTGTGCTTGAAACAAAAAGGGAGGCTCCTTGGTGGTTTGTACCCATCCATTAACAGCTGGAGTCTTGGACTTCATTTCAACTAGAGATGCTGTAAGTTCTCGTTGTGTTTGTGAGTCTCTGATAGGCAAACTTTAATGCATCTTGGTTGGCCTTACAAGTCAAAAGACGATGGTAGGGAAATGATTTATCTACTCTGAGATGGAGACTGATGGAAATCTATATCTTTTATTATAGGGATTCTTAAACCAGGGGTATGGGACTGAATAACAAAAACTGAAAAGGGATTATCTTCATTACAGAACCTGAAAGTAAAAAAAAAAAAAAAAATCAGCTAGATGTGTCAATGACATGCAATTAACATTTTAATTAACTGGACCTCAGTTCAATCGTTTGATTGCACAAAATTAACAGCAATACTCTCACTAGCTGTAGCTAGACTGTGTATTTGCGATTTGTCATTCTTATAAAATTATTATGATCATCTTTCAGCTGTTCTGCTCATAGATATCCTTATGTAAAGTAAAACCAAGTTGTGGACATCTTTAGAAGTCATACTGGTACCCAATAGGACTGCTGCTGATTTTGACAGTCTGGTGAAGGGAATATGGAGTCATATTGGACAATCTATTGGTGGTATGTTTATGAACTTCTGCTTTATGGGCTAGTGGAATTGATCACACTATACAAATTAAAAAAAAACAAACAAAGAAAACACACTGAAGTCTGAATATGTCAAAAGGGCAATGCGATCAACTCTAGGCTTGTTCAGTTAATCACCTACCTCTTTCACTCCAATGTCATGGCAGATATAAAATGCTTCCATTTTATAGTATACATACAGGGTAGATATAGGAACTGTCTGTTGCTAGGGCAGATCACACATTTGCTGTTAACACAATCCCACAAGAACCTTTTGATTCTTCAGACACTTTCATGCAAAAGATCCACAAAGTTCTGCATTATCAGAGCAATCATTTAACTCGAATGTAGTACCTGCACATCGAGTGCTGTGAGCATTCAATAACAAAAACGCCATTCTTTCCATCAAACAGTCTGTAGACGCAGAGCAGAAGTCTTGGAGTCAAATCGAAAATAAAGAATAATGCAATGAATGTGACTATCTAGCATGGAATGTAAACCATTTTTTTTTTTTCTTTCCGGGAGCCAGCCATCCGTTCTGTATGATATGGAAATGCACTGTAAAGAGTTTAAAGAGCTGAATCTGAAAACACAATAAGTCCAATTTAGTCCATGCAAGGCCTCACCAAAAGGAATTAAATGCTAGAGGAGATTTGTGGGATAGAAGGTCCACAACTGTATCCAATAGAAGAAAAAAAAAAAAAAAAAAGAGCTAACAGAAAAGGGACAAGATGTAGGGAAGGAGTAGAAGTGGACAGTCCAAATTAGCAAAACAGAGCTGGAAAGATAAATAAAATGCAGAATCTTCCTTAAAAAATTAAATTCTTGTTAAATGGCTGGATGAAGAAAATGGATTTTTTTTTTTAAATTCAAGTGTCCTGTGGAAGCATTTCAATATTAAGTGCACCCAAGCAAAAAAGAGAGGGGACAAATGGCGAAGGGAAAAATTATGAAACTTTTAGCAGAAATTTAATTGGAAGCCAGGGTTTTTTTTTCAGCTGTAGCAATCCCTATTACTAATCAGTGTGCCTTACTTTTTATATTATTGCTTTACAGTCAGCATTCTTGATACACTGGTCACCAAATCTTGGTTATGATCTGGCTAACAATTTCTACAGGCTGTAGTGGTGGTACCTCTATAAAAGAGTCACTGCGGTTGGGTGGAACCCTCAAGCATCATCTCCCGCTTTCTCCCTGCCCACTGAGGCTGAATGACAGCACAGAACCACCTTCTGTTATGCCTACTTTGCAGGACAAATCTCCTTCCAGTGTCATGGAACTACATCACATGATACCAACTTGAGCCTCTACAGAATGACATCCTCCAAGGCTGCATCTTAAACTTGGAGCAGACAATTTTAAAAGATGATTTTGTGCAACTTTAAAAATATTAAAATGTATAAGCATGAATACACATAAGTGATTTTTTTTTTTTATATTGAAGTGTCTTTGCTCTTGACTTGATTATACTTCAACTTCCATGGCCCATTCCAACTATTTTTAACATAATTCACTTAAATGGAAGGTATATTCTTAATATATTTGCTCAGATTTGCTCAGTCATGTCTTCTTAAATAACTAATTTAAGCGTAGGTTTACCCAAAACTCAAAATTCCAGTGCTGGATGGACACTGACAAGTTATACAACTCTCTAAAATGTCTAAATTCTTGCAAACCCCTCAGACCATAACCTTCCCTTCTTGATTCACAACTCTACCTCCTCCACTGAGCCCATCACAAGAGTGTCACCTCTTCGATGTTGCATTTTTTATATCAAATCATTTTTCACTACAAATAATCCACCATTGGGATCAAAAATATTTTGCTCTGGAATGGCCAATAGTCAGGAAACAGCTGGTAAGCTACATTGCCATCAGGGTCTTTAAGAAATAGAGGTGAGTTTACCAGCTCACAGATATTTTTGGGTGCCTTCAAGTTTTTATTTTGTGTGTTTTCAATATTACAGTTTGGAGAAGGCCCTTGAGGATGGGTTGGGCTTGTTTGTGATAGAACCCCTCTTTTTCACAAACGGTCTTGTATTTTTTTTTTTTAAATAAAAATACAATAGCAGTTGGCTATGGGTAAGACTTTCAAATTTACTACTGGATTAAATAAGCAAGCTGAATTGCTTCCAATTCACAACCACGATTCCATGACCAGCATAACCGAAAACCTGCTGCTTTTTTTTTTTAATTTCTAGCGATTTCTCCCTTTGCCTTTATTATGCATTTATAAAATTCAATTGATAGGTTGCTCTGAAATACACTTTCAGCTTCTGTCTGCATACAGAGGAATTCTGTACAAGGTCGACAGAAAAGTCACCCACATCCCAAGTGAATGATCATGCCAATCTATTGCAAAGATATTCTCAAATGGAGAAATGATCCCTGCTCACAGAAACTAATCAAGTTTAATCTCTCGTTCTTTGCATTGGTAAAATGAAACAATTAACCTAACTCGGCTTTTCATAAATTACCTTCATTTATAGAGGATGCATTATTAAACAATAAACTTAAAGATGGGTACACACACAACCTGCAGGCTGAATGAAATTAATTCTCCCATCCACACTATACAGCACTGATGGAAGCATTTTCCAATGTGACTATTGCAATCTGACAGCCGCATCTCATTGGAGGTGGCAAAAAGCACCATACATGTAGTGAATTTGGGTACCCCAAGAGCCACATGAAATTTAAATAGCGTGTACCCAACTTAAGACTAGCCGCAGACAAAGTCAGTGCTTGACTAGGATGGGTTGAGCAAGGTTGGCGCATCCGAAGTGATCTTTGCTCAGAGCAATAGCAACCAACTCAGGCAAAGTTAATCTCCTCTCTATAAATGCCTTATTCTCCTTATACAGATACTAATATTATTAAATTAAACATTAATTGTTAAAGGGTATGCTCAGAGGAATCTGGGCTGCGAATCCACCACCATCTTACAGTGTCTAGTGACTGTGGTGAAATAGAATGTCCTCTCCCCCAAGAGATCTGGACTGCACTCAAACTATGGTCTGTCACACCTTATTTTATGGTCATGCTATGCAATAGCTAGAATAGCCAGATTACTGTCTATTCCTATGAAGAATCCAGCAGGGTTGGTATAAAACCATAACTCTTGGGGTAGGCTCTTGTTGAGGAGGGAAGAGGGAACCTGGGGACATAACACTCCATACTATGGACAAAAGTAATTGATTTTAGATGGACTTACCCTTTAAAATGTACCCAATTACCTAAGACCCATTACATTTTCAGATGTACACTGTCTGACAATAGACAAAGTCATTCCCGAGTGGTCAGCACTGCTGTCCAATAAGATAAAAAGCAAAGCGCTCAAACCAGAGTTCGGCTTTTAGAGATCTGTCTAATGGAAAACAGATACAGTTGCTATGGGTTACTACACTCCAATCCCCAGGTTTGCTCCTTGCGCTACTTTACTCCTTAAAATAGGAGAAAAATGGACATGAATGTAAGATGTAATGGTGGGGGCTAAGGAGATCCAGCATTTTATTTTCCAAAGTTCGAAATAATTTAAGCAGACAGTCCTGTTATGATTGGAGCAGAATCCAGAGAGATCACGAAGACCCCAGTGTTAGTATCTTAAGAGTCAGAAAACACAGTCTCTGCAGTGAAGAAGATCCGCCTTCTCGTTCTCAAGGGCACGCCTCTCCTCTGCTGTGTGTACACTGGTAGGGGTGTACAGAAGTTTCTGCTGGTCCCTCTCCAACCCTCTACCCCTTTTGTTTCATTGATGGTTCATGCTGCTCGCTTTTAATATGGGTGTTTTATCTGCTTTTTTTTTGTATGTAGTCCCAGTGCTAAGAAACTAGAGGAACACGAGACTTAAAGTAGTAACAGAGGTGCTTGTGGTGACTGTGCAGTTACTTGAAGGCTGTAAATTCTCCTGCAGAGGGAGTACAAAAGAATCACAAGTTTATTAAAAGAAGATGCAAGTCTGAGAAGTATTAAATAGAAAGTTATAGACAGGTTAGTGATGGAAGGATGTACAACAGAGATGACGAACACACAAACATGTACAAAATGTAAAGATCTCCAAAAGACGGGTGATTAGGATTATGAATGAATTGTAAATTGCAAATGAACACAAACAATATACAGTAGTTGGTCTACCCTTGCAATGGCAGAGCAGTTTTTAAAAACAGTCTCTCTTTACTTCTAACGTTTTAGCTCTGTACCCTATAAACAGTCAGTATTTAAAGGTGAGCTCTAGGCATTTAAAAACAGCACCAATGCAGATCGGTCATGATTATTACATCAATATTTTGTAAAAGACTTTAAGGAGCAAGTGTGCAATAATGAGTCAAGGGAGCAACGGAAACAGTCAATTACAGCATGTCAGTGATTAAATAAATAGTAGATTGTGGGTTAGACGTCTATCAATCAGATTGCTGCCTGTGACCCTATAAAATTTCTTCTGCACTTCTTGTCCCTGAGACTCAACAGAAAGCGAGAGGAAATCCCTTCTTAGTTGTCACAGAAACAGATACCCCTACTGGAAGGCATGACAACACTTCCTCTTCTTGTGACAAATGTAACACTTTGCATTTCCTCTCAATTCCTTGCTCATGTGACAGTGGAGACCCAGAAACAATAAACACCTTCTTTATGCTTTCTCTATTTAAAATTATTTTAAAGGGTATATAAACCCAAAAACATACATTATATATTGCAGCTTACCAGTCCTTAGATGTGGTGGCTGCATTATTTGTTTATTTTACCTTTCTTTTTTTTCATGTGGTAATCTTGCCAGTAGCACAGATTTGCCCAGGGTGACCACATGCAGCATTGTCACCTCGGGTTGCTTTCATAGGGTATAGGGAGGTAGGGTTTTGTAGTTTACAGAAGATAGCTGGAAGGTTAATAACACTGGACACTGTATTTCTGGTAGGATCAACAGGTATTTTTTATATTTGCAGAAAAATGTACTTGGCTTGAAAAAAAAAAAAAAAAAAAAAAAAAAAACGAAAACATTTAAGGACTGATAAGCTGCAATATATTACATTGGTGTTCTAAGGTTTGGATATCACTTAACTGCTTAGACCCCTTTCACACTGGCAGCGCCTGGCCGTTAGCACTAAAGCACTGCTTATTTTTGCAGCGCTTTTTTTTTGGGTGAAAAAGGTAAATAGTCTAGTTTTTCAGGTGCTTTGGAAGCGTTGCCCATTCACTGCAATGGGCAGGGCATTTTGGGATCACCATTTACAGCGCTCCCAAACCGCCCCAAAGATGCTGCTTACAGGACTTTTCGTAACGTCCCGCAAGCTCACCGTCCCAGTGTGAACAGACACATGGCAATGAATGGGAGGTGGTTTTCAGCTTTTCTGTGAAAGTAGCCTTAGTGGGTCACTGACCTAAAACAAATATGCAGCCAGTGAAGCTGGAAATCCCCATTTGCATGCTTGCTCTTACCTTTAGAAGCAAGGATATGGGTGATGCCTCTGGATGAAATCCATTTTGTAGAGTACAGTACAGTACAGTACAGGACAGGGCACAGGCTCTTTAATCATTACTACTGGGTTATGTGCAACTACCTTCAGGTGAGTTTGCAGCGATATCCCCCTATATAACCCCCTCCTAATCGCAGCTAACCTCAATTTTTTTGTTTGCCAACATTGTCAGCTGTCCCTCCTCTCCCCAGAAGCCGCCGTAAGTGATCAGACCAGAGCACCCTCAGATGAGGTAAGTATTCACATCTTTTCACAGGGTAGTAAAAAATGGAGATACAATGGGGGTGGGAACAAGTTTAAGAATACTTAGGAAACGCCTGGAGTTCCACTTTAAAGGATAACCGCTCAAGGTATTTCTTACATGGGGGCTCAGCTGACCAGCATTTAAAGTAGAACTATAGAATATTTTTTTTCCCCATTTTGGATAAAGTAAGGGAGGGTTATAACCCTTGTAATGTTTTTTTTTGCCCTTTGTCCCAATAGGGAGATTTACCTTCACTTCCCATAACCAAAACAGGAATTGGGAGGAAATCCCTCCAAATTAAGGGAATCTTTCACCAGAACTAGTGTCTCCATTAGAAGATTTCCCCTCTTGGGACAACCCAAAAAGATGAGATTTTCCTTTACTTTCACTTAGTAAACAGAACAGATAGCGAATCTCCCTAATGGGGAGACAGACAGAAATAAAAAACTGACAGGGGTTCTAATCCATCTCCACTCTATCCAAAACTAAAGAAAAATTTGCCCTTATACTTTAAGCACCAGGAATCCTGCTCATGTGGATTGAGAGAAAACTCACCCTGGAGATTTGGTGAAGTGTATATGCCAATCCATTCATGCATTAGTGTGAGGGCTCCACCCTCCAGGATGGGCATACCCCCACAGGGGTCTTCAGGAACAGGGCTCTGCTCCAGGAAGAACCTGAAACTGTAAAGCATCTTGTGGCCAACTCTAAGAATTGTACTACGCGCCAAGGGGAGTGCCCACAGCACGGTCCACTGCAAAAAAGCAAAATTACAAGTCGGGGTCCAGGTATGGTCCCCCCCCAAGGCTCTGCTGAGGAATCAACTGATCCAGAAGCTGTATGGAGGAGCAGCAATGACTATGGTGCATTCGACTAAAAGAAAAAATACCTTGGAATAAAAAAAAAAAAAAAAAAAAGCGTAGCTGGGAGTGGGAGGGGGAGATAGATAGATATCTTTTTACCAGTGTCTAATTACATGAAGGTAGATGCATGTAACTCAGTCATAATGATTAACCACCTCGCGCCAGTGCTATAGCCGAATGACGACTACAGTGCAGGCCTTACTTGCCGGGAGGCCGTCATGACATCCTCCCGTGCGTGAGCTGCCTGTGCTCCTGCGGCGAGCTCTGTGATCACCAAATCTGAGACTCGGATGATCACAGATCGGAGTAAGAGGCCGGTTCTGGCCCCTTACCACGTGATCAGCTGTCAGCCAATGACAGCTGATCACGTGACGTAAACAGAAGATCGGTAATCTTTTTTTCCTCCTCACGCTGTTAATATGAGTGAACAAAAAAGCTGATTCACCCGCTTCTATCTGAGGGACATAGCACAGAGCCGCGGCTGCCTCATCTGTGCCCACCAGTGCCACCTATCAGTACCTCAATCAGTGCTGCCTATCAGTGTCACCTACCAGTGCCACCCATCAGTGATCAGCGCTGCCTCATCAGCGCACATCAATGAAGGAGAAAAATGACCCGGTTTCAAAATTTTATAATAAACTATTAAACTTTTTTTTTTTTTTTTAAATTTTAGTTTTTTTTTTCGTTTTTTTTAACAGTGATTAAACACCACCAAAAAAAGCTCTATGTGTGTGAAAAAAAAAATGATAAAAATTTCATTAGGGTAAGAGAGCGCAACTATCATTCAAAGTGTGAGAGAGCTGAAAGCTGAAAATTGGTCTGGGCAAGAAGAGTGTTTAAGTGCCCAGTAAGCAAGTGGTTCACAAGCCTGCGTCCTCTCCTGTACAGCTAGGAAAACAAGTTCGCAAATGCACCTCCTCCAGTTTATCTACCCTAGAGAGGTTCCCTTGCAAATTTTCATTTGGAATAAAAATGTCATGGATGAGATGCGATGAGGTACTATGCAAGTCAACTAAACCTACTGAAGGGACAAGTCATTTTTATTTTTATTTCTTTTATTCATTACCATTAGACACCTGAATAATCTAAATACAATAAAACTGAAGGCAGCCAGCACTTCAGAAGTGTATATACAAATAATTAATGGAATATTTACAAAGACAGACTATACAGCTATTGGTGCGTGATGTGTACAATGAAGCGTCACGCAGACATTTACAGACTCCTGCCAGCAGGGGCACTAGTATCTGGAACGGGGGGGTAGCTCAGCTGAGCAAGCCGTGATTCTCGAACCCACCATAACCGCCACCCTGGATGGGCGTTTTCGGAGAAGCACAAGCGTACAGACTGAAGTCTTCTGTCTGGAAGCCGGCTCGATTTAACGATGGCTCAGATGCACTGCGGTGAATTTTTGGCAATGACCGGGCCAGGAGTTCAATGGAGGCAAGAATCTAATGAAGAAAGACAAAGTTTGTCGATTTGTGCAAGACAGCTAATAGGAAAATATCAATGATGCAGGTTTCTCCTTTAAATCAGAAAACCCCCCCCCAAAAAAACACATAACAGAGCAACACTTTGCTAAAGCATTGTGTATCAAACAATTACCATTTTCTTTTAGTTTAGTAAAGTACTTTTTTTTAACCTTTATTACATCTCAGTGGCGCTGATCTCCAGCAGCCTATTTGAAGCCACTTTTTGTCTACATGCACTTCAGTGATAGCTGTGTGGTAGATTTTCTAACAAGGACAATAGTGCACCATGCCATGCCTTCTAGTCTCCGTGTGATGTTGTCACCTTATAACAGGAAATGCCCGCACAACAATCTGAAAGTAGAACTATAGGCAACATTTTTTTTTTCCATTTTGGAGTAAGGGAGGGTTATAACTTGTCAGGTTTCTTTTTCGCTGTCTGTGTCCCATTGGGCAGATTTGCCTTTACTTCCTGTCCCATAGCCAAACAGGAAGTGAGATGAAATCCGTGCAAATTAAGGCAATTCCTTGGGGACCCCCAGGTCACCAGAACTAGTTTCCCCATTGGAAGATTTTTCCTCTATTACTTTCCTGAGGACAATCCAAAATTTGGGATGCTCTTTTACTTTCAATGATAAAAGCGGAAAAATCTCCTGAACAGGGGCACAGACAGAAATAAAAAAAACTGACAAGTGTATAAATCCATCTCCGCTCTATCCATAACAAAAACAAAAAAACCCCCCAAAAAAAAAAATAAAAAGGTTTTGCCTTTAGTTATACTTTAATGGCAGGATTACCAGGTGTTCTTTTAATGAAAACGGCAGTTTTAAAAATATTGAACATGACTTTTGAAATAACATGAACATTGTAAAATGTATATGATATTGTACCGATTAGGTTGAAAAACCCCAATAACTTAGGATGCTGTGTAAAATCGAAATAATTCTAGAATGCAATGATTTTCAAATCTCATAAACCCCATACTTTTTTTCACAATAGAAAACAGAAAACATATTAAACGTTTAAACTGAGAAAATGTACAATTTTAAGAAAAAATAAGGTAATTCTTAAATCGATGGTAGCGTGTCCTAAAAAAGTTGGGACAGGGTCACGTTTACCGCATTATAGCATCCCTTCTTTTAACACTCTGGGAGACCAAGTTGCTGGAGTTTTTGGGAGAGGAATGTTGTCCCATTCTTGCCTGATAAGAGGATACAAACTGCTCACTTGTCCAGGGACTTCTATGTATTTTTTTCATGGAAGGCCAGTTAAGTACCCGGACTCTTCTACTATAGAGCCATGTTGTTGTAATAGATGTGGTTTAGCTTTGTCGTGATGAAATATGCAAGGCCTTCCATGACAAATATGTTGTCTGAATGGGAGCATAAGCTGCTCTAAACCTGGGATACATCTTTCAGCATTGATAGTGCCTTTTCAGATGTGCAAGCTGCCAAATTATATACGCACTAATGTACCCTCATACAGTCAGAGATGTAGGCTTTTGAACTGAGCTCCGATAACAAGCCAGAAGGTCCCTCTCCTCTTTAGTCCGGAAAACGCAGCGTTCATGGTTGTCAAAAAGAATGTCAAACTTTGATTTGTCTGACCATAGAACAGTTTTCCAGACAGACAGAAAACCATTTTAAACGAGCTTTGGCCCAGAAAAGACGGCAGCATTTCTGGATCGTGTTCAGATATGACTTTTTTGCATAATAGAGCTTTATGGGCACAGCCAACTGTGTTCACAGACAATGATTTTTGGAAGTTATTCCTGAGTCCATGCAGTGATGTCCATCACAGAATCATGCCTGTTTTTAATGCAGTGCCATCTGAGGGCCCGAAGATCACAGACATCCAATATTGCATTTCAGCCTTGTTCCTTGTGTACAGAGATTTCTCTAGATTCTCTGAATCTTTTGATGATGTTATGTACTGTAGATGAGGACATATTTAAAAAGTCTTTGCAGAACATTATTCCAAAATTGTTCAACAATTTCTAGACGCAGCTTTTACAGATAGGTAGAGGTTCACCATCATCTTAAATTTCTGAGATACTCTGACTTTCTAAGATGCTCTTTTTATACCCAATCATGTTACTGACCTATTGCCAACTAACCTAATTAGTTGCAAAATGTTCTTCCAGCTGTTCCTTGTTCGTACCACTTACTTTGCCGCAATTTTGTTGACCTGTACCAACTTTTTTGAGATGTGTTGCTGCCCTTAATTTCAAAATTAACCAATTTTTTTTCTTAAATGGTAAATTTTCTCAAATTTAAACATCTGATGTTTTCTCCGAACACAGTGGATTACTGATCATGGCCCTGGTGCCATGTGATCACTGTGACCAATCATGGAGATCAGTTACAGTGGTAAGCAAGGCTGTCATTTACAATGCCTTGCTTACTACTGTGTGATCTGGATTGGTTACAGCTAATTTTTGGTATTTTTTTCATTTATATAGCAAAATATATAAAAAACCCAGTTTTGGTTAAATACCACCAAAAGAAAGCTCCCTCTAACTCAAAAATTGATAAAAATTTAATTTGGGTACAGATTTGCATGACTGAGTAATGATCATTCAAAATGTGACAACGCTGAAATCAGAAAATTGGCCTTGTAAGGAAGGGGGTAAAAGTGTCCAGTTAAATGAACTACTTCTTGAACAACTGAGCAATAAATGCAATTAAATTTAAGCTAAACATTAGACTCAGCCTCCCACATCAATTGATCTTCCCTCCCCAAATCATGCTTTTTTGAAGACAAGGGGTAGCTTGCACCTGTTTCCTGAAACAAATGAGTAGATGAAAAAAAAACCTCTAGCCAACTTAAGAAATCTTTTTCTGCAAGGATTGAGCAGGGCCTTACTGGATCTGCAGTTCAACGGTTTGCTTAAAAGTTTTCTGTAGACTAAAGAATAGGATAAAATTAAATTGCTTTCACTGAAGACTCTGGACACCTCCACTGTCTGAAAGCTCTTTCCAGTTAATTTCAGTTCCAGCTGAAGTTACTTTACCTGTGGAAACAGGGGCCGCTCATCCCTCTTTTTCTTAAGACAGTCCGCCATTAACCTCTTCATCGCTTTGGGACAGTTACTCCGAACTTTGCTAAAGTCCGGAGACAGATAACCTCGGCCGACCATAAATATGATCTGGCAAGATTAGGAGAAAAAAGATTTTAGGAACAGAACAGTAAAATGTTATAAGCATGCGATGTCACGATAAAAAACTTCTAATCGATTCAGACCTAGAAATTCAAACTTAAAAATGTAAACCCAGGACATGCAGAAATCAAAAGATATGCAGGTGGCAGCTTCAGTAAATACCACATGTCAAAAAACTCAGTAGATCCAAAAACAAGGGCAGCTGAAGTTCTTTACAGTTCTTAACTGTAGGGGTTGTGCATGACCCCACCTTCACCTCCTCAGCCTTTCTATTGGTTAGTAAAGCCATCACAATAACAGGCGTAGAAGTAGGATTAAGCTGAAAATTTACTGGGAATTTTCAAGACTTGCACATAACAGCCGCCTATAGCCACTCAACTACAGATAATGTGACCATGTGGGGCAAATCAACAGGTACAATTTATGGCTGTCCCTGCAGCTGCTTATAGCCCTACTCTAGCATTGTCATATAAAAGATAAAAATCGACCCCGGGCAGCCTGTAAGAATAAAGATAAGCCATTTTGTTTTCTTTACTCACCTCCCCTACGAAGCTGCTCTCACAGTCTGATCCATTCCATACGCTCGTCTTCCGAGTTGAATAATGTTTTGCATCGCTCAACCCACTTCCTGTGAGCCCAGGGCATCAGGGCTCTTCCCCCTTACCTGGCCTCCCAGGAGAATGCTGCAGAGGGCATTGCCAGGTCATTACATGGTGTTGCTCTCAACAGCATTTAGTATTTGTCCACTCCAAGAGGACGAGGGGGATCTATTATGTCGCCAGACACCAGAAAACAAGGGTATGTAAAAGCTGCAGTTGGACTTTCTGGTTTTACAGGCTGAAGGTTTTTTACACCTTCATGCATTCCCTCCTCACAGGACTCAGATGCAGCAGCAGGTGCTGTCAAACAAAAACCTGTGAAGAGGGAGCTGGGGGTGGGGCTGAGCCACACTGTGTGTGTCAATAGACGCACTCAGTCCAGCTTGGGATTGGAGTGCCCCCATAGCAAGCAGCTTGCTCTGGGGACAATCGGAATGCAGGATGACCCAGGAGTGTTGGCGGGGGACCCAAGAAGAGAAGGATCAGGGCTGCTCTGTGCAAAACCATTGCACAGAATGAGCAAGTATAAAATGTTTAATTAAAAACAAAGAGAATTTGAATGTTTACAATCACATTAAAACTGGCCTTACCTGTGTAAGCTTAAGTCAAGAAGCATTCAATGAACAAACAGCACTGGGTCACAATACCAGACATTAGCACGGTTATATGGGAGGAAGGGGAGGAGTAAGTCACATGTTCCCTCATACCCAGAAGCACTGGGTATTTTTCTTTGCTTACCCAGTGAGGGTTGAGGTTTCTAACCCCCCCCCCCCTCCTCAAACAGTAGGAAAAAAAGTTGGCGCTTGCATCTACCTTGGTGGAGATCCACCCGACTATAATACACCTTAGAATACAAAAAACAATTGGAAAAAATGACGATAATAATTGCAAAATAAATGACTGTATACAGTCCATAAAGTCTGTAGTGTGGCACTTGAAGGCATGCCTATTTTTAACACTCTTGTGAGTATATATGCATCCTTTGCCTAATAAATTGTTCTAATTTATTGCACTTAGAGTGGCGCTTTGTGCTTCTTTCCCTAACCCCCGCCAAACACCTGTGACAGCTCCAGGAGGAAGGACAGGTAGTGATCGACATGCCCCAATACATGAAAGCATTGGCCAATTAAGAAGGAAAAAAAAAAGAAGAGCAGCAGCTGTGGAGGTCAGCATTTACTGCTGCTTTTGCCCACATAGTGAAAACAAAGGTTTGCATTTTTGTAAAGGACAACTTACCTGATCTCGGTTGTTAATATTCTGATATGGTAGTTGCCCAGTCATTAATTCATATAGGACAATGCCGAATGCGTAGACATCGGACTGAAAGCTGTAAGGATTTTTGTCCTGCATTCTGATGACTTCTGGAGCCTAAAAGGTGTATCATGAAACTGAAGTTACCATTTTAATAAAAAAAAAACAGAACTTGCTAGAAGACATACAATAGAAACAGACTCATAATAACACTTGATAGTATGCACCTGTTGTAATGATAAAAATGGACTTAAATCTGTGGTGAATAATAGCACAGAAATTAAAAAAAACAGCAAAAAAAAAAAGTTCAGGACTTCCAAGCTTACGTACGGATTACAAAATATATTTTGCAAAAACAGAAAATGGACAATCTTACCATCCATAGAATGGAACCCGATAATTGCTCAAACTGGTGTGAGCCACTCCACCGCGATTTCACTGTGGCAAGACCAAAGTCACCAATCTTTACCGTGAGGTCTTCATGAAGAAAAATATCTAGGGAAGGTTAAGGAGGAACAAGCCATGTTCCTAACAGTTGGCTGAATGCAAGACTAAAGAGGAGATCCCATGCATCCTCCCTGACCAACCAGGGTAGCTTCAGAAGGTCTCATCCCTTTTCCTACACCAATTGTTGTGGCTGTATGGGGTCTTCCCGCCACCTCAAAAAACAAAAATGTATGCAAACAAGGCACTGGATACAGATTTTCAATGGGTCAAATTATCAGCTCTCTCCTAAATTGCGAGCTCTTACAGTATTGTCATACTGTGCATTCACAAGATGAAGAGCATAACATGCACCTTTTCTCTTGAAGCACCATACATTACAATAATCTGTTGGGAAAAAAAATATACAATATAATAATAGTGTAGCGCTACTAAAAAGTGAAAATAAATCACAAAAAATAGAAAATAAATAACACATCTAAAAAGAAACCAAAAAACAAAATAAATTGGCTATGCTGAATATAACCCAGTGGGGGTGTGAAAAAGAACGTCCACAGAAAATCTTAAATGGTATATTCCTCTGGTGAGAGTAATCCCAATCGTGAGATAATCAGTGTAAGGCTTGTCTGTAGTCAACAACGGAACTCAAGATATAAATGGGTACTCTTACCAGCTGTGATGGACCCCAAATGCCATACGACAGTGGGATCAGACAGGCTTGGGATCTTATATTATGTATATCAGATGTTACTCCCCTGTTGAATAGCCGTCTTTAGCGATGTTCCATGAGGGCTCCAGGGAATGATCATGTAAAGCAGAAGGAAGGAGAAGGACTCCAATGGTACAGGTCAAAAACCAATAAGGGTTATTAAGAATAAAAGTTCAGATGGTAAACACCAATCAATTAAAGCCCTAGTTGAAGACCCCTTAGTGTCGAAACCTGTCGGGCTAGCATTTCTTGTATCTCACATTGCTTTTATTTAATTTTTACCTGTTCCTGTGATCACTTTTATTGATTGGTGTTTACCATCTGAACTTTTATTCTTAATAAACCTCATTGGTTTTTGACCTGCACCATTGGAGTCCTTCTCCTTCCTTCTGCTTTACATGATCATTCCCTGGAGCCCTCACGGAACATTGTTGAAGACGGCTATTCAGCAGGGGAGTATTTGGAGCCTTCACGGTCCAGAAGGTGAGGATACCACCTTGAACGGGTTCTTCCATCTGTGTCCAGTATCTGAGTGACATCTGATGAATACAACAACATCTGATATACATAATATAAGATCCCAAGCCTGTCTGATCCCTCTGTCGTATGGAATTTGGGGTCCATCACAGCTGGTAGGAGTACCCATTTATATCTTGAGTTCCGTTGTTGACTACAGACAAGCCTTACACTGATTATCTCATGATTGGGATTACTCTTACCAGAGGAATATACCATTTAAGATTTTCTGTGGACATTCTTTCTCACACCCCCACTGGGTTATATTCAGCATAGCCAATTTATATTGTTTTTTGGTTTCTTTTTAGATGTGTTTCTTATTTTCTATTTTTTGTGATTTATTTTCACTTTTTAGTAGAGCTACACTATTATTATATTATTCACTTTGAACTTTGTATGTTTGAGTGTTAGCAGCTTGTGTTCTAATTTAGCGCAGTCTTTTTCCCCACCTCCACCAAAAAAAAAAATACAGTACTGTGCAAACGTTTTAGTCTGGTGTGAAGAAATGCTGTAAAGCAGTGGTGTCCAACCAGCTGCCGCAGTTATGCATGCGGCCTGGCACAAAATTGTAAACTTACGGCTATGAATGCTCACAACTGGGAGGGATGCCGTGTTTGGCAAAAAACCCGCGGTGGTGGTCGGCAGACAAGCAGGGCCCAGAAATTTCTGAAGGGATGTTGGGGATGAAGTTTTTCCAGAAGCACCAGCGGCACATTAAAAGGTCTCCTTTTAGCTAGCACCAGCCAAATCAGTGCCACATGGCCGGGTCTAGGGGAGTGTTCGGGTGGGCTGTACCCTTCCAGATTTCAGTAGCGAGGCAAAATGCATTGTGTAAACCTTTTCACCTAAAAAGGAGCAGGAGCATCTTTTGGGCAAGGAGTTTTGCAACAATTGGTGCACGAAAATCGTGACACACTTGCACCATGTTTTTAGGAAGGAGTGGCACCCAAACACACGTGGTGTGCTTTGCCTCGATTGCAGTGCAATTTGTAATCATGGGCAGAATTGCGGCGATTCAAAATTGTGAAGTGTGAATGGGGCCTTATTGCTAGTGTTATTTATGTGTGGCCCAAAACAATTCCTCTTCTTCTAATGTGGCTCAGGAAGGTCAAAAGGTTGGACACTTCTGCTGTAAAGAACTCGGCAAGTAGGTTGTTCCAAACATCTTGGAGATCTAATCACAGATCATCTTCTGTGGATGTAGGTTGCCTCAAATCCTCCTGTCTATGCAGACTCCATGATGAGATTGGGGCTAGGGGGGGGGGGGACCACAGTCTATAACAGGGATATGCAATTAGCAGACCCCCAGCTGTTGCAGAACTACAAGTCCCATGAGGCATAGCAAGACTGACAGCCACAAGCATGACACCCAGGGGCAGAGGCATGTTGGGACTTGTAGTTTTGCAACAGCTGGAGGTCCGCTAATTGCTTATCCCTGGTCTATAACATACTAATAATGAACTGACACCCTGTATTGGTAAACCAGTGAATATGGAGAGAAAAAAAAATGAAATCAGGCTCATCACTCCTGGGTCAGAGGGCTTCACTCTTCGGTCAGAAAGAGGGTTTAAGTAATCATAAAAGATCTATCGTGAGGTACCAGGGTTCCCATATCGCATTATGGCAGTAAACCCTATCAGGTAATCGGGCTGTCATGGATTCCATAATGTCCGCATCTTTTATCCTAGCTTAAGGATCAGTTAAAGACGGCGCCCATTTTATCCAATTAAGGGCTACCAGACATCTAGCCGCCGTAAGTTTGGGTGGCTAATTTTTTGGCTTATCTGGAAGAGAGAAGTCCCAATAAGTAAAGTTTTGGGTGAAGGGGAACATCAGTCTCAAATAGCCACTGGAGGAGATCCTGGACCGAGCGCCAATAAGGCTGCAAGGACGAGCATTGCCAATAAACATGAAATAAAGTGCCCCGATCTCTAAAACATCTCCAGCAGAGATCTGAGGCGGATGGATATATATAGTATGCAAACGTGATGGCGTTATGTGCCACGAAAATACCTTCTAAGTATTTTCTTTATAAAGTGTACAAATAGAGATTTTGGCTGCCCGGACCATCGAGATTGCCACTGTTCCGGGGAGATTTCCTCTCCAATGGCCCTTTCCCAGTTAAGCATGTAACCATGTTTCCCCTGAGAATCCATGTTATAAGAATTTAGAAGTTCATATATGTCTGAAGTTAATCCCTTTTGTGAAGGGCCTGACAAAAATAAGCATTCAAATGGGGATAGTTTAGAAAATTGCAGGTTGGATGTGAAAGTAAGGGCGTAATACCCAATTTGAAGGTAGCGAAAAAAGTCACTCCGAGGCAAGTCATGTTTTTCCCTGAGATCCGCGAAAGGTAATACTCTCATTATGGGGTTCACTATGTGGCCATAGTGGAAGGGGTTCCTCTATGACCAAGGAGAAATCATCAGCTGACGAGTAAGCCTAAATGGAAGTTTAGGATTATAAAAAAAGCGGTTAGTAGAGAGGCTTCAGATTGAAGAGATTGGGTACGTTTTAGTTGTCGCCAGATATTGCAGACCAGGTTCATTGTGTGTAACAAAGAGGCCGAGGGGACATCTGCATCAGTGTTCCATAATAAATTGTTCAGGTGGAGCAGAGCTATCCATAACTTATCAATTTGGGTCCAGCGATTATATGTCGAAAGGGTAGTCCATGACGCTATGGCCCACAAATAGGTAGCATAGTAGTAACAGAATAAATACGGAAAAGCCAGACCCCCCCTCATTGCAAGAAGCATAAAGTGTTGAATGGGCTATTCTATGTTGCTTATAGTTCCATGTGAAGTTTAAGAGATCCGCCTGAAGTTTCCTAATCTGTATAGAGATAGAGGGGTGGACACTGGCAAGGTCAGGAAACGGTACAGAATCTTGGGCAGAATCGTAATTTTGACCGATGACATACGTCCCAACCATGATATTGGTTAGTGTCTCCATTTAGTCAGGGGGGATCTGATAGATGCAAAGAGGAGGTTAAAGTTTGCGTCAGATGGACTCATATCGTGGGGTGAGGTATACCCCTAAATATTTAATGGCATAAGTTTTCCATGCATAAGGGAAATTTTCTGACAGGTATTGGATCTCTGGGTAAGGTATATTAAGCAGGAGAGCTTCTGATTTAGCAGAGTTAACCTTGTAGCCAGACAAAGCCCCATATTATGTTAATATTATGTGGGCAAGGTCACTCGGGGGCATGTCAGGGTAAGGAGAATGTCATCTGCAAACAAAAATTTTAAACCTACATCCCCTAACCAATATTAGGTTCCTGTCGGATCCGGGCAGCCAGAGGCTCGATACACAGGGCAAAGAGTAGCAGAGAGAGCGGACACCCCTGACTTGTCCCATTCGAGATGGTAAAGGGAGGGGAGGCCGCAAAAGGGAGTTTAATGGAGGCAGATTAACCGCTTGCCGACCGGCGCACGCCGAAGTACGTCGGCAGAGCGGCACGGCTGGCAAATGGGCGTACCTGTACGTCCATTTGAATTTCCCGCCGTGCCCGTGTGTGCGCGCCGCCAGCGGCTCCGTGAGTCGGGTCGCGGGTCCCGCGGACTCGATCGCCGCGGGAAGACCCGCGATCACCTCACGAAGCGGATGAACGGGGAGATGCCGTTGTAAACAGCATCTCCCAGTTCTGCCTAGTGACAAGTGTCACTCGATCTCTGCTCCCCTGTCATCGGAGCAGAGATCAGTGATGTCAGCCACACAGCCCATCCCCCTACAGTTAGTAATCACTCCCTAGGACACACTTAACCCCTCCCCGCCCCTAGTGGTTAACCCCTTCACTGCCAGTGTCATTTACACAGTAATCAGTGCATTTTTAATCGCACTGATCGCTGTATAAATGACAATGGTCCCAAAAATGTGTCAAAAATGTCCGACATGTCCGCCATAACGTCGCAGTCACAATAAAAATTGCTGATCGCCGTCATTACTAGTAAAAAAAAAATTATTAATAAAAATGCCATAAAACTATCCCCTATTTAGTAAACACTATAACGTTTGCGCAAACAATTAATAAACGCTTATTGTGGTTTTTTTTACCAAAAATATGTAGAAGAATACGATCGCCCTAAACTGAAGAAAAAAAATGTTTTTTTTATATATTTTTGGGGGATTTTTATTATAGCAAAATGTAAAAAATAATGCGTTTTTTTCAAAATTGTCGCTCTTATTTTGTTTATAGCGCAAAAAATAAAAATCGCAGAGGCGATCAAATACCACCAAAAGAAAGCTCTATTTGTGGGAAAAAAAGGACGTCAATTTTGTTTGGGAGCCACGTCGCACGACCGCGCAATTGTCAGTTAAAGCGACGCAGTGCCGAATCGCAAATAACGCTCTGGTCAGGAAGGCGGTAAATCCTTCCGGGGCTGAAGTGGTTAAATACAGGTGTTTAATTGCCCTAAGGAACGAACCCCAGAAGCCCAGATGTTCAAGAGTTGTAAACATGAAGGGCAAGCTAAGCCTATCAAAGGCCTTCCCAGCATCTAGATTGAGCAAAAGTGCCTCTGTATTCTGTCTGTTAACCATATCTATTAAATATCTATATCTATTAAATAACTCTTCTGGTATTATCCCCCGCCTGTCTCCCGGGGGCAAAGCCTACCTGATCCTTGTGGATTAGGGAACACTTTTTTGAATATAATTTTTGAATTTAATTTTTTTACCTCATTTTGAATTTGAACGGTTGCTTTCACTTGTTTTGGTTTTGTTTTTGATTTTTCAAATTTTGATGTTTGATTATTTGCTGTTTTCACTTAGGTGATATTTACCTAATGAGTATCATTATTGACAATATATATATATATATATACACTACCGTTCAAAAGTTTGGGGTCACCCAAACAATTTTGTGTTTTCCATGAAAAGTCACACTTATTCACCACCATACGTTGTGAAATGAATAGAAAATAGAGTCAAGACATTGACAAGGTTAGAAATAATGATTTGTATTTGAAATAACATTGTTTTTACATCAAACTTTGCTTTCATCAAAGAATCCTCCTTTTGCAACAATTACAGCATTGCACACCTTTGGCATCCGTCCACAACACTTTTTTCCAGTCTTCCTCTGTCCAATGTCTGTGTTCTTTTGCCCATCTTAATCTTTTTCTTTTATTGGCCAGTCTCAGATATGGCTTTTTCTTTGCCACTCTGCCCTGAAGCCCAAAATCCCGCAGCTGCCTCTTCACTGTAGATGTTGACACTGGTGTTTTGCGGGTACTATTTAATGAAGATGCCAGTTGGGGACCTGTGAGGCGTCTGTTTCTCAAACTAGAGACTCTAATGTGCTTATCTTCTTGCTTAGTTGTGCAACGCGGCCTCCCACTTCTTTTTCTACTCTGGTTAGAGCCTGTTTGTGCTGTCCTCTGAAGGGAGTAG
>JBBGZY010001622.1:860000-887500 GCA_037952925.1 Lithobates clamitans | reverse complement strand
GCCTCCCCGCTGTCCCCTCCGTTCCCCCCTCCTTCTCTGTCCCCCTCCCTTCTCCCCCTCCGTTCCGCTTTCCTCCTCTGTGCCTCCCCGCTGTCCCCTCCGTTCCCCCCTCCTTCTCTGTCCCCCTCCGTTCTCCCCCTCCGTTCCGCTTTCCTCCTCTGTGCCTCCCCGCTGTCCCCTCCGTTCCCCCCTCCTTCTCTGTCCCCCTCCGTTCTCCCCCTCCGTTCCGCTTTCCTCCTCTGTGCCTCCCCGCTGTCCCCTCCGTTCCCCCCTCCTTCTCTGTCCCCCTCCGTTCCGCTTTCCTCCTCTGTGCCTCCCCGCTGTCCCCTCCGTTCCCCCCTCCTTCTCTGTCCCCCTCCGTTCTCCGTTCTCCCCCTCCGTTCCGCTTTCCTCCTCTGTGCCTCCCCGCTGTCCCCTCCGTCCCCCCCTCCTTCTCTGTCCCCCTCCGTTCTCCCCCTCCGTTCCTCCGTCCTCCCCCTCCTTCCTTTGTGAATAGACAGAGTCAGCTGACTCTGTCCATTCACATAACTGAAACAGTAATCTCCTGTGATTACAATGTGTCAGTTTATGAATGGAGAGAAGCCGCTGTCTTCTCTCCTTTCATTCTCAGTGCAGCTGACGCTGCAAAGAAAGGGACTGGGGAATCTCTATCCTCTGTCTCTTTCTCTGTCTCAAGGGGGAGATATCAGAGGTCTGTTAAGACCCCTGATATCTCACCAAAGCCCCCCAACATATTTTCCCAAAGACATACCCCGAAAGTAAGACATAGTGGGGCTTTTAGGGATAAAAAGAAAGTAAGACACTGTCTTACTTTCGGGGAAACACGGTATATATATATATATATATATATATATATATATATATATATATATATATATATATATACATACATACATACATATATATATATATATATATATATATATATATATATATATATATATACATATATATATTACATTTACTTTGTTTACATTAGAGTGTGTCATCTGCACTAGCACTTTACAGGGAGCGCGGTTTGCAATTAATTCATTAAATAACGTTTTTCATTTTTCAATCACCATTATAACGTGCTGCTCCTTAATCTACATTAGTTTAACCAGCTTCCATTTGCGCGGGTTGGTAGTTTCTACTATCTATTACAGTGTCTTAAGAACAGTTCTCAGACCCTCAGGACCTTTTGATTCTGGGAGGCCTCGGACCCCGATATTATTGCCGCGATTACGATTATCTAGTTCTAAATGGCGTTGCATATAACGAAGAATGTAGTCCACCTGTTGGGACTGGACACGATGCATTTTGAGTTTTGTAGATTGCAGATCCTCCTCTATATCCTCCACCTGGGTTGCTAGCTGATGAAGATCCGCTTGTAAGGTTTTAATCTCACTGCGGCAACTTTCTTTAACATCAGCTATCAACAGTTTAAAGTCCTCTTTAGTTGCTTTAGAGTGAAGTTGCTCACGCCAAGAGATCAGTGTGCCTGCAGTGAGGATGGGGGGGAATCCTGGAGAGGGGCCGGGTGGGAACTGATGCCCTTACGGGTGAGTCCCATGGTTCAAACCACTCTCTTCGCTCGTTCATCCGAGTGGGCGACTTGGAGAGTGAGAGGGGTGCCCTTAGGTCTGCAGGAGAGAAAATAGCTGCTGGGGTGGCTGCATCTAGGCTGACAGTGCTAGATTTCCATGAGCACGGGACATTGGAGGAGAACCCAGGAGGGAGGATGATACCTCCCTCCTGGGTTCTCCTCCAATGTGAAGAGAGCAGGCTGCGGCAAGGATTGGGAGTGGCCTGGGCGAGTCCCAAGTTGTGGAAAGCCGGCGGTATTCCCAGGATGGAGAGCCTGGTCCACGTGAGGCTGTAGATGCGGCCCGTGTGATGCTAAGGAAGCTGGAGAAGAGTCCAGGGCTGCTGGTTTCAGGCGCGGCCACCCGCTTCAAGCCCAGTGCCTTGGGAGAGGTGTTTGTGAAGGGCGCAGTGGCACAGTGTTGCTTCGCCTCCAGCGGCGTGGGTGCAGGGAGCTGTGCAAAGTAGGTGTGGATTGAGGGACCCAGCGGGGGGGGGGGGGGGGGGGGGCTGTCCCAATGTTTAATAACATTGGCTGTATTTTTGGGGTCATTGTTCTGCTGCAGAATAAATTTGGGGCCAATCACACGCCTCCCTGATGGTCTGGTATGATTTTATTTATTACAGGTACTTATATAGGGCCGTCAATTTACGCAGCGCTTTACATATACAGTATATTGATATTTTAAGTTTGCAGAAATGCTGCCCCAAACTTGCAAGGAACCTCCACCATGCTTCACTATTGTCTGCAGACACTCATTGTACGGCTCTCCAGCCCATCAGCGAACAAACTGCCTTCTGCTACAAACATTTCAAATTTTGACACAGTCCAGAGCACCTGCTGCCATTTTTCTGCACCCCAGTTCATGTGTCTTTGTGTATAGTTGAGTTGTTTAGCCTTGATTCTATGTCAGATGTATGGCTTTTTGGACACAATTCTTCAACGAAGTCCACTTCTGGCCACATTGCCCATTTCTTTATGCTTCTTCAAAAGAGCTTGAATAGCACATCTTGAAATCCCAGTCTGCTTTGAAATCTTTGCCTGGCAGAGATCTTGCTGATGCAGTATAACTCCCTTGTGTCTTGTTGCTGTGCTCAGTTATGCCATGGTGCATGACCTGTGACATGAAACGGTCTTCCACAACCTCACCTTAGTAGCAGAGTTTGACTGTTCACCAAGTTTTATACCTCCTACACAGCTGCTTCCGTTTCAGTTAATGACCGTGTTTCAACCTACATGAAACTGATGATTATTGGCACCAGCTTGGTAAAACTGGTTAATCATACACTTGACTTTGTGTAAAACCCCTATTACACTTGTGCAACCTGAAAGTCACGCGATTTTGATGCAACTTGAAGCAATGCCTGTGTAATCTTGAGGTCTATGGACCTCAAGTCGCATCAAAGTCGGACCAAAGTAGTGCAGGGACTACTTTGAAGTCGCACAGATACGAATAGTTTTCATTGGAAATCATGGGGTACGACTTGTCATGCGACTTTGCAGTCCCAAGTCATAGGACAAGTCGCACAAGTGCGCAAGGGACCTTAGTGTACAAAGTGTGCAAGTGTAAGAATTGAAGACAAAAGGGTAGTCACACCAAATTCTGATTTGATTTTTTTTCTGTTCACTCACTTTGCATTTTGTAAATTGATAAAAATAAACAATTAAAATATATATTGTTGAAAGCATTCTTACATTACAGCATGTCTTCACACCTGCCTAAAACTTTTGCACAGTACTGTATATATATTTTATTGGTGAGATCTTGGAAAAGGCTTCTCTTTCACCCAACAAATTATTGTAATGTTGTACAGGGCATGTGTAGGATGAGGTACATGATGTCGTGTGATTTATCTCATGTATGTGCATGACAATACAGCTGAAGGACAAATGTCATCAATGACAGAACAGGGATACAAGAAAAAAAAAATACAAATAGTAATAATAATGATGCTGGCTGTTGGTGGGACAAGCAGGAAAGAGGCAGAGTGAAAAATGGCGACAATATATAAAAAAGTTGAAGGATTTTTGTAAGCATTTGTTTAGTTACATACTTTTACTGAGTGCTGTCTGCTGTGAATGGTTTTTATCACTAAAAAATTCTGGACTCTTGGAAGTTAGTTTGGCACTCTAATTAGACTATCAATACTTAACACACAAAGAGGGTTCGTTAACCAGCAATTCTAACAAGCAGAAACACCTGTTGGTATATACGCGCTAAAATGGTACCAGACAATCTTGAAGCTGCCATGTTAGAAAAGGATACTATTGCTTTTTAGATCTCGGTGGATGATTGACTTGGCGTGCAAATAGCTGAGACAGAAGGACAGATTAAATTAAAACATGAACTGGAAAAAAAAAAAGCTGATTAACACCCCCCCCCCCCCCAAAAAAAAAAAAAAAAAAAAAGGGCTAGATATACTTTAATCAGGGGCATAAAAACAGCCAGCAATGTTATGGGGCTTAGTAACAGAAGCATATACACCCAATTATAATGTGTCCAGGCCATTGGGTGCGTGGTGGTATTAGTCCCTTTCCCTGCCATCACGTAGCCCAAACAGATGGTCACAAGCAATCCATTATACTCTATAGAAGACAGAGGTACAAGTATGGTAGTGAATAAGATGCCGACTCCACTGCCCGCTACCATGGTTACCAGTATGCTGCCCAATCAGGATAGTGAAGTATCAAAAAATTAATTGAGTTTCAGCTTAGTCCGCGCTCTCCAGCTTGGCAGGATGCAGGTTAGGCTCACTAACTGCAAATGTCCATAAATCAAAAAGACCAATGTATCACTGCTAATATAACTTTTTTTAAATAAAATAATTAGCACAGGACAAAGGATGGAACTAGTTTCACAATGCACTCTGAGGTTTTACATAGAAAACACTGAGTGCAGTGGGAAAACATCAGAACCTTTGTGTTGTGCCATTTTTTTTTTTTTTAATAAAAAGGTTTTTTAGCAGTGATACAGTGAGCAGTCATCTTTGGTTTATTGATAGTGACGAACCATGCTGGGCATCTGAGGTCAAGGGGTATATTCCTAATGCCAAACCACACTTCTTTTTAAAAGGCCTTCAACAAGCAGCAGGCCACAGATTAGCCAGACCTGTTGTAACATTCCATATACAATGGGCAACTTACTCCATGCCTTGTGCTGTCTGCCGTGCAATGTCAATAAGCTTGATCATTTCAAATTTGGTCTCTATGATGTGTAGATGGTGGTAGAGGCTGGAACCCTCACACCATTGGGTTACTATTGCCAGCTGGGGTTTGGTAGAATAGCCCATGAAAAGCAGGATATTCACATGCCGAGTTTTCCTGCAACAGATAGATCAGTTTATCACATAACATTCACTCATGCATTCCTATAAGGGTCAAAAAATTGGAATTTTGATGTACCTGTGAATTACATACAGTACATACAACAGGAAGAGATTCATCGGCCATAGGTTATACCTTCAGATGATTAGACACTGGAAAAAGGGTTACACGGTCTGCATCCTAGTGTATCCAAAATAACCCCGTCCACCCTGTGAGGCTCTAGTTTTTTTTTAGCAAACAATATAGGGAAAAAAGGGGAGGGACCGTGTCCTGAACGCCAAAATATGGAACTTACAGGTAGCCATTGTACTGCACAGGACACAGAAACCATTTCATAGACCATGGGATGACCCCATTCTAGATGTTGCCCAGACTCAAAGATCAGACCTTAAATGTGGGAATGGGCAAAGGAGGAGGAAATCATTCCCTGTGGGCAGAAGCTCTATTTATTAAAAAAAAAAAAAAAAAAGCCAAATGACCACAGAGCCAAATGGAATAGGGAGAAGGAATTTCCAGGGTGAAACTTCCTGCAAGGAAGTAAGGAGAAGAGTAGTCATGTCCAAAGCTGCAGATATGCATGCCTGACCTCATACCTTAGGGATAATGAAAACTAGGTGTCTAGAAAAGCACCAGGGAAGCAAGATTCACAAATGTAGGCTTTACTTAGTCTCCTTTAGACCTACTAGCTCTCTCTCTCGCAAGAGATTATCTCCCTTTTTGGAATACACAGTGTAACAGGTTAAACTCTCCTCCTGTTCACGTATGCATATAAGCATTGCATTAAAAACAGAATTACATTTTTCATTTTGACCATGTTTTGTGGTGCTAAACTACTGAACTTTCCATGCTCCCTGAATCCCAGGGTGGAAACTTGATACCACATGACTCCTGAACCTAAAGTCTTGCATTTTATGCCTGGCTGCTGCTCACAATACTCCCTTGAAGCTGAGCAGGCATCCTTCTGGGGTTTTTCCACGAACCTTTTATTCTTTGGGTGCCAAGGTCCATGCGTCTGACATCTGCACAACAGTCTCATCTCTACACCTGTTCCATGCTCAAAAATAAATACATTTTTTCTACTTAGCACTTTCAGTAGCCCCTTGTAAAGCTACTTCACATGTATGCTGGTTGTCCTTTGTGATGGCCCTGATGTAGTTTATTACACTCAGGTACTGAAGGGTAGTTCCACAAACTATAGCCCCTGCTACTCCTTACTACTATGGTGCATTCCTCCCTGGCTTTCAGCCCTCAGACTCTGTCCTGAGCCATGACTCACTTTGGATAAGACAGCTTCAGCTAGTGGGCCAATAGAGCATCTATTACTCATCCTGTACTTCTGTCTGGTACGGTTAACAGAATTGCATTTTGTACCATATAAGTTTTGGATATACCTTGTATATTCTCTCCCCATCTCCTTAGCCCTTGCACTTAATGCTGAAAATGACTCTTTGTCACCTGCAGGATTCTTCCAGTCCTCTTTCTGTTCTACAGGGTTACCCATTCATGGATTCCTTATGAAAATGGATTCTCTGTCTCTCTATTACCACTAGCATAGTGATAGTTTTGCTTTGGTTTTCTTCCCTTCGACTTGGGTACGATCAGCCTTCCCATAGATGGATCGAATTTCAGTTGGTTCAGCAGGGATTCAATCCATCTATGGCTGGCTTTGGCCATAGTGTGGGAGACAGATGGGGTGGCTATAACAAAGTGTAGGGCAGGGCCTGCCAAGGCAAAGGAGGACCTCAAAAGGTCTCCAAACACCTATCCACCTAATCTCTAAAGTAGGACATACCCTCATTCGAAACAGTAGATTGAGCATTCAGTGCAAGAATGGGCAGGTCCACAGTGAGGATAGACCATTTCTACGTCCATAGAATACAAGGCTTTGAAGCGGTCAGAATGAGAAAGCAACCTCTGAGTTAAGACCAAATCACTCTATAAAGGCCCAACTTGCCTGGTCCAAGGAAGGAAGGAAAAGGCTTTCTACAAAATGCCCTAATTTCTGTGCATTTGGGAGCATGTGTGGGCTGTGCAGCCCTAGGAGTATCTATCCAGACTCAGAGACTAGTACACTCTGCCTCAAGTCCACAGTAGACAGCATATGGCAAGAAGCTAAAGGAGCAACTTCTCCAAATTGTAGCGGTGACAAAAAACAAAACAAAAAAACGCCTCTGCCAAAAGGTCTGCAATACCCAGGAAATTCTGGTTTTGGCACATGAATATAGTCAAGGGGAGGAGAGCCAGGATCTCATTTATGGCTGACAGCCTCCAGCAATGTCAGAAGTGGTAATATAGTTTGGAATATATCAGACATAATGGCAGTAAACTTTGCCTTTGTCAGGCAAGCTATATGGTGATCATCTGTAAAAAAGTTGAGTCAGGGCTGGAGCCCTATCGATGTTAGACCTTGTCTTTCAACTTGAGAGGAACTTGGAGTTTCCTCAGGAAAGCAGATTCCTGCAGCAGATTAGCCACAGTCTATGCCATGTACTTCCACTTTCAAGCACTAGTAATCCTCTACTGCAAAGTGAGGGTCTTCCCCTGCAATGTGGTCAGAGAATGAACATTGATTAAGGGGGTTCAGTGTGTCAGTTATGAGGAAAACGCAATTATCCAGGCGATGGATGTGCCTCGGATGAATCGGACAAAAGGGGAGATAAAAAAAAAACGATCAGCTTGCATGGTCGATAGAAAACAGAAGCGGGAAGTGCAGAATTAGGAGTCTTAAAGGCACTACCTTATTAGCTGGAGAGGAACGTGTGGTAGTGAGGTGAAAAAAAAGCCAAATTTAAACAGATAATAAAATTTACCCATAATGCTGAATAGTGAAAAATTAAAAGTTAGTAAACAAAACAAATAGAGGTCTATGTATAAAAAGGAAACTAGCTCGTATCATAGTAAGTGCCATCTAGTGGTCATAATGTAATATGTTTTTAAATACCCCAATCAAGGATAAAAAAAAAAAAAAAAAAGAAAAAGAAATTTGTCCATTTTGGAGTGTTAGCGCTTACAATCATGCAAGAAGTTTATTTAGAAGACAGAATAGGGTGACCTTTGTTGGAGCTGTGCGAATGTGTTACATTCACGCACAGAACTTTTTACAAATAGACTCCCGAAGGTGTAAACACCTTCACACATGTGCCCTGTAAACTGCTTGTGTGCATGGCACTGCAATAGGTCTTGTAAGATAGAGAAATAGCGTGTGTGACAAAAGCCATTAAGACACGTAAATTTAGGAACCAGTTATATATAAGAGGATAGGGAAACCCTTTCTTACCTTGTTCATGTCACTAGTCCCATTCAGGGACCAGGCTTCACCTCCCATGGCATATCCTCAAAGGAGTCTTCAGGGTGTGGGTACCATAGAAATGAACGATGGCCCTGAACCCAAATAGTGCACTGTGGCTAACTGTACTTGTTGCACCATGTGCATGATCCAGTGCCAGAAGTAAACATTACACGTTGGCCCCACTGCCACATGGTCTGGGAATGGTTCCCAAGGTGTACTCAAGGGTAACTGATCTGGAAACTGCCAATGAGCCATGAAGGCAAAAAGCAGTCAGATCTTGACAGAAGTGTCAAATGAAGTAAACTAAACATGGTGAAAAATAGGAAATTGTTCTCCATCACTTTAGGACACCAGCAAAAAACAGGAGCCTTATGGAGTGGGCAGGGTTATATGGGTACACAAGGGGGTGGACCCAGCAAAGCTTTTGACAGTGCCCGATCACCTGAAAGTAGCAGCATTTATAATCAATGGTCAATTAGTCGAGTCCTGTACTGTGCGATAAAGATACTATTTGTTAACTCACCTGATACAGATACAAGAAATTGTATCATAAAGTTGTATTGCATAAGTGCAGTGTAGAAAAAAAGGTCAAAGTATGTGAAGCAGGGGTGTCTGGATCATAGTGCACAAAAGCAGGCCTGCCCCTTCCAGTCTCCTGCACATTCTTACCGGCCAGTGAAGCTGCTTGCATGATGGCCACCCAGGCATATCAGAGTGACCAGAGATTTGTCAGTAACAGAAGGAATTTTTTTCAGACAGTTTTTTTAGATGGAGTCTATAAGGGCTCATATGCTTTGTTTTGCAGTCTTTTTACCTCATTTAGTAAAAAGCGTGTTTACGGGGCTCTAAGGTTCTTGGGGTGACTTATCCCTTATTAAAAACTAAAAATCAATGTGACTTGACAACCAGCAAAGGCATGCCTCCATCCCTATTGAGTTTATATGGAAAAAAGAAAGGTGATGGGACTTTACCTGAGGCATGTCATTTCTATATATCATGCATTATTATTTGCAATGTAAATACAAGGTTGATATAATTTATTGTCAGTCACATGGGGTATTCCATGATTTTGAACAACATAACAATAAATCATAATTATAATAATAATAATGGTCAAACAAAGTTGACATATCAAATATTATATATATATATATATATATATAAAATATATACTCATACATCCAATATACGGACGAATGCATAACAGACACCCTATCCAGGGCCACCTATTTTTCCTGCTCAGAGGCTGGGCACAGCCTATGAGCTGAGTTGTAAGTAATCAAGGAGTTGTCTGTTTTTGGTGTTTTTCCCCAGAGGGTACCACACACACTAATATATATTTTATCCATCTACCATTTTAGTATAATCTTGCATCTTACTCCTGATGAGTGTCTGTAATGCCATGAAACGCGTAGAGTTTCCAATGAAGGGTGCCAA
This sequence comes from Lithobates clamitans, assembly GCA_037952925.1. Classification (NCBI taxonomy): domain Eukaryota; kingdom Metazoa; phylum Chordata; class Amphibia; order Anura; family Ranidae; genus Lithobates; species Lithobates clamitans. The sequence continues at coordinate 877,886 of JBBGZY010001622.1, read as the reverse complement.
GACAATCCTGTCCAAAATATGTATTTCCAATTTATTTAATTATAATATTATGCATTTGTCCACATATTGGATGTATGAGTAAAGCCATGAATGTATCTTGTCAATCATGTTTACATTATATGCTGATTTGTACTATTAACTTTGTACCAATCATGCTCTGTAATTATATGTATTAAATATTTTATTAATTATATTTGATATGTCAACTTTGATTATATTACATCATTATAAGTATTATGGCTTAATGATAAATTATGTTATTCAAAATCATGGAATACCCCACGTGACTGACATTAAATTATAGCAACCTCATGTTTGTATGTATAATATATATATATATTTTCCATTATGCCTTTTAAAGCGCTCAGACAGACAGCCTTAAAGCAGGTAGCTACTGCTGTGACTTTAAACTGACATAGTGCTCTGGGGGATCTTTTATCGAGTGGTAAATGTTTATATAGAAAACAAAGATTGCACACACAAAAAAAAAAGAAGACATAAAACATCAGTGTTCACTCATTTAAACTTAAACGTAAAAGTCCATCACAAATAAGTCCCTCTAAACAACATCTTAAGTTTGATAAATAAGGGGGGGTTGAAAAGACTTTAAGACTTACCTGAGCACGCCTACTTCATTTTTAAAGGCTTGTAGTTGCTGAGGAGTTGGTGCAGTTACATTCAACATTTTCACAGCTACATCTCCTGAAACAACGCAGACAGAAGAGCTGAATCAGCAAGGCAACATTTTGTGTGACAACTGCAAAATAACTGGACCAAAAAGGAAAACCACTTAATAAAAGAAAAAGAAAATTCAGGTAAATTTGATTAGAATTATTATGTTGAGTATATCTGACACATGGCTAAAAGTCTGAAAGAGATTTCAAGTGAGCTATGTGTCAGGGTTTTAGAGGGAACCTTTGATTTGCCTATGCAAAGCAAAATGAGAGGTTTATTTTATTGCCAGCTCCAACAACTTCTCCCAACTGAGAGTGCTTCATGTTTTTAGCAGCCAATCATCAAGCGCCAACAAGGTCACGTGGGAAGATTGGAAGAGAGTCACATGTCTAGTGTAACCCTTACACTGAACCTGGCCATTCTTGATTTTGGCTATTCCTTATTAGCGTTTTCCTTTAAGGTCATTAGGAGAACCTTCAGAGAAATTGAAACAAGCCAGTACCATGCCACTTTCCCTTATACACTGTTCCAAAGGATCCAGATCCTATTCTCTGTCCGACTGTGATTTGTCCATCTGGAATTTCCCAATCATCACTGGAATCTCGGCGTCCAAGTGTTTTCTGCAAAGAGGACAGCACTGAAAACCTGTCAATTATGTAGCATGCACAGGCAGTTTCAAAGTGGACCTAATCCGACTTCTCTAGGGTAACTCTCCTGTGCCTACTAATAGACAGGTAAACACCTACCAAAAACAATAAGATACATGACCTTCACAGCAAGCAACATCAGAGCACAGCTAGAGCTGAGGCGGGGGGGGGGGGGGGGGGGGGCTGTTTGGTGGGGTTAGGGGAGGGGGAAGAGAAAATGGGCCATTGGCCACTAAGTGGAATCTGGATTGAGGCAGAGCCACTGATTGGCAAAATGTCATCCCTTATTAGAATCTGTGATCTGATTAGTGATAGACCATCAGAGCCGTATTAGGTTGCCAATAGGTCTTTGGGGGGGAGGAGTGGAAATTGACTGATACAACTGTAAATATACTCAGCACTCCCTGGTAAACTACTGATATATACATATATATATATATATATATATATTTTTTAATCAAAGCATTATCCCACACCCACATAACTGTCCCTGAGCCACCCCCATCAAATCATTCTTTGCAGCTATTACCTTTTGTACCACCACCCCCTCCCTTTAGAATGTAAGCTCTACGAGCAGGGCCCTCCTGTACCTTTTGTATTGAACTGTACTGTAATTGTGTTGTCCCCCTTATACATTGTAAAGCGCTGAGTAAACTGTTGGCGCTATATAAATCTCGTATAATAATAATAATAATAATTACATTCAGCACCAATAATACATGGCCAAAAGTTTAGGGGCAACCATATGAGCTTGTTGGACATCCCATTCCCTAATCCCCCTTTGCAGATATATCAGTCTCCACTCTTCGGGGGAAGGCTTTCCATAAGATTTTTTTTAGTATATATGTGGAAATTTGTTCCCAATGAACAAGAGAGCATTTGTGAAGTCAGGTACTGATTTGGATGCAAATTTCATTCAAATCTTAAAGGTGTTCAGCAGGGTTGAGGTCAGGGCTGTGTAGGCCATATCTTTATGGGGCTGACTTTGTGCACCTGATCTCAGTGTCCACTTGGTTATATTTTTGCCCATATAGTGTATTTATACACTTCACCCTACCCCTGAGCTCTGTTAAAATGCAGTGTCCTCCAAGAAATAAGTCAACTATTAAAACCAACAACAGTGTGCTACCTTGTATAAGGATAACACCAATTCCACCAAGAACATGCAGGTGAAATGAGCACTTGATACTCACCACCCTACTCCTGTCTTCAGTAGATGACGAGGAAGATTTGCGCTCTCTTTGTTGCCCTGGGGATTTCTGGAGAGCCTTCACATTGGTGAGGGATCCGGGGAGAGAGGCTGGAGGGGTCGCTGATAACCCTGGCGTGGTACCTGCCAATCCAGGAAATAAATATGAATAACGAAAGAAAAAAAACAAAACAAAACTTATAAAAAACCCCCAAAAAACAGAATTACAGTTTTTTCAGGCTGGCTTTTGATTGCTAATTTTTGGTTCTCCGCTATTAGACGGTTATTGTGGCTTGCTGTTAACTTCCAGGTCAAGCTCTCTCCTCCAAGGACTTCACCATGACCATTTCTGTCTAAGTATTTACCAGGATCCACTTAGGACTGTCCTTGCAAACCCTGATAATTTAATAGACCTATCCACACAGATTTGGTACCACTATGGATTCTCGAGGGTGACCACTTTACTGGAATTACTGGTGAGAGACCTGGGCCTGACTGATATTTGTTATCTCTGTCACCCAATGGTTATTGAGTATACCGGATGTTCCCACTCCCACAAAATCTCGCTAGAGTAGATTTAGCATTGGGTAATAAGGTCTTTCTTGCTAAAGTTTACCATTTAACAAACCTAGGTGCTTGACAGACCATTCCCCGTGTGTTAGTAGGAACCAAGCTCTTTCTGGATCGGAAAACGTGGATGTCCAGTCCTTTATGACCGTTTACTCCAGAAAACGAAATCCCTGGTCAATTATTGGTCTTTCTTGACTGTAATATGCAGTCAACCCGCCAACATAATATGGAATACTTTGAAAGCCTCTTAGAAGCCTTTTTAGGAGAGAGGTCATTAAAATAAAAAAACACTGCTCCCAACAATGGGGGCTGGACTTGAGGTAAACTGTAAAAAATGTGGAAAAGGAGGGAGACTGAACAGGCCATATGTTGTTCAACCTCCCAAACTACCTCTAACTATACAGACCATTTATCAACTGTCGATGGCGCTATTGTATCCGCTACAGGAAAATATCCTTGCGGAAAATATGGAAATGTGTTAATTCTTAGACACTCATATTCCCTAAACTAACCCCTGAAGACAGAAAGGTCTTTGACCATGACCATACGCTTATCAAGCTAACGGAGGCCCCCCAGCCTGTTTTTTTGAAGCACAGATTAGAGCCAGAGGCTCTAATCGGGGCTTCAACATAGAGTGGGCTCAAGTCGCAGAGAGTGCGCTCCGATCCCACCCAGGTGTGTTACAACAGCGAATGAATATTCACTGTTGTAACACCGATACTTCCCCCCGCCTGGGAAGCCGGTTTTGACACCGGTCATCCGATTGGCTGAAAGGACAGGCTATCCCATTGGACGCCTATGAGAAGGAGGGGAGGAACTGGAAGAGAGGACACGGAGCTGCTGCAACACACTGCCTCCCTGGGGGGGGGGGGGAGATAGGTGCTTGTTTGCCACCCCTCCCCCCAAAAAAAAACAAAAAACACACACACCAGCCACCACTGCTTCCAACAAGTCTCCTGGTGCAGATAGCCTCCCAGCAGAAGTCCATATGAATAATTCTTTACATATATACTCCAACATCTCCTGCGCAAACACACGTCATCCTAAGAAGGATCACTCCAAGCCAGACTCTAACACCCATCTAACTGCTAACTATAGATTTCAAAATTTTGGTTAAATCTTTAGCTCTCTGGTGATCTAAATTCATACCTCAACAACTAGTGACCTTTGACCACTCTGAATTTACCGTTGAAATGTTGACTGAAAAAAAACAGTTTCTCTCAATATGCAATCTAATTATCAAAGCAAGGGCAACAGGGCGATACTTTCTATTGACTTTGCTAAGCATTTGATACTGTTGAATGGACCACATGCAGGAGGGGCTACGTTTTATGGGGATAAGTCCAAAGTTTGTTAAAATGGGGGGGGGGACATGCAATAACCCAGTATAAAATTCTGATAGATTTTCAGGCTGAACAGTAAATCTATTTCAACTTAATACTACTTCCATTACTAGTTAAGTTTGAGAAAAATGCAAAAGTTGCATCCAGCTGCCCCGAATATAGTTGAGGGGAGAACTGTTTAGAATGGCTACCTCAAATGTCATACATTACTCACAATACCCCCATACGGATACCTAAAAATAGTCCCACAAAAGTAGACTTATTGTTGTACGCACTAATTTGGATGGCAATCCCCCTCAATTACAAACTAGGAACACTGTACTTTTCCTGAGAAGGGGGATTGGCAGTCCCTAAACCATGGTTGTAATATCTAGCAGCACAGTTACAGCACTTTGGAGATTGGCACTTGACTCTATGGGATGTTCTAACCAAATGTTATCATACTTGATGAAAGAACTTACTAATATCTTTATTAATAATAAGAAAGGGTTTTTTGGGACTTTGAGTGACGTACAAGACACGTGGTAGGAGAAATGATAAAATTATTTGCATGTATACATCCCCTTGCCCCTACCTTCTTTTTTACCATCTGGGCAAAATAATAGATCCCATTTTTTAAAAAAAAATTCAGATATGTGATGCGTTTTCTCCTGATGAGTGGCACTTGGCCAAGAAACGCGTAAAGCCTATCAATGTCATGTTCCCAACACATAGCTTGACCTCAACTGTGATTCATTTGTATCCCCATTTGGCTTTTTACATGAATTACTTCCATGGGATACTATGCGATTTCAGATGTGTGCATGTGTATATACATGTATATGAATCCTTTTCTGTATGCCATTGCCTTGTATATAGATAAAAATACTCATGTTCAACCATGTATCACATGTTTATGAGGTATGCTTTGTTTATACGTCAATTAAACATTTTGTAATTTCTCCTACCACGTGTCTTGTGCCTCACTCAAAGTCCCAAAACCCCTTTCTTATTTCTGATTTAGGGATGGAGGTGCATGGTATCATGCAGCTCATTTAAAGTCCCAAAACCCCCTTTTGCTTACCAATATCTTTAGAACATGCACAGTACCCTACCCTCACCCGATACCATAAGACCTGGGCCCAAATAAAAGCAACCCTCAACTATCAAGGCTTCAACAAGTATAATACTTTGTGGCATATAAAAACAAAAAAAAAACTCACAGAGCTGATTGTTACGGAGCAAAGCAGGCACCTAGCTCAGTTAAATCTTACTGGTAACACTTAGATTTTTCCAATTTCAATCCAATGCCAACTCACATAACTTACTATCATTATGGTGACAAGAACAATGGGTAAAGGACCTATGTCACATTATAGAAGAGCAGTGGCTTAAAACCCTACAAAGAACACCCTAAATGTCAATATCAGCTTGAGACTTGTAGCATTATTTTTACTAAATAAAGTATATTGGAGTCCCTCAAGAATGTTCCGCTTTCCTCAAAGAGACTCCTCATTGTGCCTTAGGTATACTTTGGGAAAAAGGAACCTCGTTCACATGTTCTGGAAATGCCAGAGACTGGTTGGGTACTAGTAGGAGGTGTCTGATATCATTAATTGGGCATTCCAACTACAATGTTCTTCTGAATTTTCAAAGACTGGTCTTCTGTGACTTTTGGAGCGTCCATGTGATGATCATTATCTGAAAGAGGCAGTAACCAAAACCCTGTACCTAGGCAGGAAAACACTTGCACAGTACTTGCAACCCCCATCCCCCTTCCCAAACACACCTTTAGATGGATATGGTGATCACCATTCTATACATTAACCTGCACCCACAGGGGTAGTTCTCAAAGATCTGAAAGGATATGGTGCGGATGGCTTATTGACCCCAGCCTAGCACCACCTGCGTTAGTACCAAACAGTCCACAGGGTAGATAAATGATCCGTTCCCCTTAAAGTGGAGTTCCACCCACTTTTACAACTCTTCAGCATCCCTCACTAAACTGTGCACTGTAAACGAATTGGATATTTTTAATTTTTTTTTCTCAGCACCTACTGTATACCTGCTGTATTCATTTTTCACTTCCTCCTCCCTGGCCGTGGCCCATCGCATCATTTCCTGTTTGCAATGCCTTCTGGGAAGGAGCGGCAACTTCGTCTAACATTGCCGTTGCTATGGAAACCTGACCTGAAACCTATTACACTGCTTGTGCTGCACTAAGCATGTGCAAGATCTGCAGGGATGAGATCCAGGAAGAAATACAGTCTGGCTTCAGATGCCCACACTTAAGATGGCCACGGCCTGCTGCAAGTTTATAAAATAACAAACTACTGCTATAAACTAACAAAACAGACCTTAGTTTACAGACTAGCTTTACTAGAATACATTAAGCTTGTGTATTATAGGGGTATTTTTATTCAAAAAGTATAATTTCGGCTGGAAAACACAACTTTAACAGCCTATACTGCGATTATGCACGATTGGTAAATTACAGAAGAACTGTAATTTGAGTGTTTGTTTACATTAATACCAATCTTTATTGCTTGAAACTTTTTTTAATTCAGACTAACATTCTGCTCATGCAACTACAATTCAAATTGATATGATGTACTTTCTGGCTATTTGAAGTCCTACTACAATTAGTAGATAGCAGGCTGCACTTTAAATCCTTTAGTCTCTGCAAGCCACATTGTACTGTCTACTCTGTTTTCCGATATCAGTTTTGTGATGAAAAAGAAGAATGCTTAAAGAATAAAACTTAAGGCAAAACTTTTTTTAGTTTTAGATAGAGTGGAGATGGATTAGAAATCCTGACACCTTTTATTATCTGTGCCCCCCATTAGGAAGTTTTCCCTTCTCTATTTGTCCTATTTACCATTACCATTAAAAGTGGAAGTAGAAGAAAATCCCAAATGTTGGGTTTTCCCCAGAAAAGTAATAGAATAGAAATTTTCTGATGGGGACACTAGTTCTGGTGATTTGGGGGTCCCCAAGGAATTCCCTTAATTTTCAGGGATTTCCTCTTACTTCCTGTTTGGCTATGAGACAGGAAGCGAAAGGAAATCTCTAAAATGGGACACATGGCGAGAAAAAAAAAATGTGACAGGGGTTATAACCCTCCCTTGCTCTATCCAAAATGAAAATGCCTATACTTCTACATTAAAGCCATGCTAAAATAACTTGTAATAACATTTGAAGAGGTCAGTGCTGACTCACAAGGGTGATGTTCAATTGCAATCTTGTACGCGATTGTACGGGCCTTGAGACTCTTTATGAGCAACATGAAAAAAAGGCATACATCTGACTACTGCTCATTCGGGGCAAAGGGAGCAATCAGTCATGATTGAAATGCATTACTGTTCAACAGTGTGAACAAGCACAAGAACGAAAGCTCATGTAAAAAACAAAACAAAACAAAAAAAGACCAGGTGATTGAAACTAGAATACCAAAAGGTTAGACTATGTGAAAAATACCCCAACAAAAATATAGTTTAAAAAATATATTTAAAGAAACTCGGCAAATAAAGCCTGCAAATCAAGGTTTCCTAGAAAAGGGAAAAAAAAGTTTACACATTCCTCTCCTGTTGCCTGTGCTGCTGAACACTACTGAAGCTATATTCTTCAGAAACTGACAGTTCTCGGGAGTGTCAGTCTCCTGGTTCTCCCACTGATCCCTATGTCATTTTATGTATTGTAGTGTATTTAGAGCTCTCTTCAAATGAAAAGTGTGTGGCAGTGTGGGTGACAGGAGAGGCAAGCATATACTTTCTTCTTTTCAGGTAACATTTTTATTTTCAGGTTCAGTTTGGAGACAAAGTAATAAATTTGTCCATCCAACATTGATATTTTGATTTTATTAAGGTGTGTAGTGGTTTAAAGTGAACCTGTAAACATACAATGTGTTTGTAATAAGTTTTTTCCACTCTGAGGAAGGAAGAGCTAATTTTTGCTCTCACTTGGGTTTTGATTTTAAAATACTGGATAAGAAAAGTAGCAGTGATGGTAGCCAATAGACAGAAGGGACTGTCAAGGTGGTTTAAGTTTTTTCAGCATTTACAAAAACCTGAAATATCAGTTTTGGGTGGACTAACTAAACTAAAAAGGTTTAAAACGCTATACTTTTTTTTTTTCTTTATATACTAAGCAAAAGGTAAATAGAAAATCACACATCACATTACACTACAAAAGTACAATCAAAAACGACTTCATTAAGACACCCCAAATACATCCTTTATAGCATGCACAGCAAAAACACACACGTGGAGATATTATAAGGAGCTTAGTGGTAGGAGGAGGTGACAAAATATATCATTTTTTAGTAAAGTTAGGCCAGGTAGGTGTAAGCTTTCATGCACATACACTGCTGAAGGCGACTCAATGGTCAGCACAAACTCCTAAAAATTCATAGTATCAGTTAACAGGTAATACACTAACTACATAGCACATCGTGTTCACGAAAAAAAATAAAAAACTAAGCAGTGTCTGTGTTGCACACTTGTACAAGCGGTGCAAGCAGTGGAAGAGAGACAGTTTAATGGGGTTTTAAATTCAAGAAGTTTAAAGTGATCTTGTGGCTAGGCTATTGACATTGAAGTATTTGCTTATTCTCATCAAGCAGTAAATAAACTTTAGAACAATTACTTACTTACCTCTGAAGCTGCAGGCACTATGGAGCAATTAATCCTCAAATAAAAGTAAAGGTGTTTAAGTCAGCTCTCTCCACAGCTCTACTCACCCCCTTCCCCTTGCCAGCTCAGCTAATCCTGCTGCCCCCTGCTAGCATTAACTCAGCAGCTTAGCCAACTATATTCCACCTTTCTAACAGTAGCTCAGCTATCCCTGTTCTCCCTTCCAACAATAGTTTAAAAGCTCAGCTCCTCCTTCCCAGCAATGGCTCAGCTCCCCCTGCTCTGCAATGCATGCAGCAATGCAGCAGCTCAGCAGCCTTCCAATCTCTAACATGTAAACAAATGCAGCATTTGCTCTGGGCAGGGTGGGCTGCAAAGAGAATGACTTCTTGCTTATTCTGCTGTAAAGGTATGGGAGGACTGATTGCTCCACAGTTGCTACAGGTACAGGAGGTCACCAGGACTTTGTTTTAAAGCTCATGTACTGCTTGCTAATATGCAAATACCTGGATTGTCTATAGCCTGGTCACAGGATCACTTTAAGGTGAGGGGTTAGGTAAAATAAACAGCCCAACTACCTCTGCAAACGGGGTCAGACTCAAAATCAAAGACTATTTCACTGGGGAGTGTATGGAGGAGTGGGCTGGGGTTCCGATTGTGGTATTTCCGAAGGCAGCGGGTCGACTGGACCTGAGGGGCTGCGGGAGAAACACAGGCGTAAAGGAAGCAAAGGGTAGGAAAAAAAGAAAAACAGAAAAAAATAAAAATAAAAAAGAATGGGGATAAAGGGAGGTTAAAAAAAAAAATTAAAAAGAAAAATAGAAAAAAGGGGGATTAAAATGTAGCAGTGGGGAGAAAAATAAACAAAAAAAAAAAAAAAAAAGGAAAAAGTTTGAGCAGGAGGGCAGAATTAAGACATAATTAGCAAAATGATTCCAGTATACAGACATTAAATTCACATTATTTTTATCATGTACAGAAGGGAGTAAGTATTAGGGCTATGTATATATAAATAAGTGTAGCGCAGCAAAATAAAAATTAAAATAATTAATTCATAATAATTTAAATAATACCCAAAAACTATCAATGAGTGAATAAATAAATAACTAAGTAAACAGTCCTCTGTAATTAAATTCCTCCATGAATTGCTTCAATGTACTGAGGAAGCCTATCACTTGGCGATACGCGTTTAGGCGAGAGGTAGAGTTCTGTGACGTTTACAGGAGTCCCATCGGGTCTGCTATTACACACGATTTTTGAATTGAATTCTTGTAAGTGTATTTTAAAGCGGGGTTTGGCATTAAACTTTCCCATACAAAGTACACTATGTGTGTCCTGTCTACTTCATTATGTATAAAATCTGAGGAGAACTGTGAGCACGGGATCATATATCAAAGAGGAGAGAAAGATTGGAGCAGTTTGCCTGGGTGGAGAGGAGATAACAGCCTGCTTCTATCTATAGTGACTTCTTATCCTACTAAATGAGGAAACAAGGAATGGAACTGTCTGACCTGGTTGAGAGGAGATACCAGTTTACTGTTTATCTACACTGAGGTGTGCAGGCACTTTGCTTGGTGGAGGATTTACACACTGTTTTAAAAGTTCAGTCAATGGATACATTGAAACCATATTGAGCTATCAGAGGAATTTATTTACACATGACTGTTCACATTATTTTTTTTTTTCACTTATTGACTGTTTTTGGATACATTGAAGCAATTCACGGAGGGATTTACAGGAGGACTGTTTACTTAGGTTTTGGGTATTTTTTAAATTATGATTTAAATATTTTTATTTTGCTGTGCTACACTAAATTATATATACATATTTTTTTTAGGTGTTGTGAAATCAGTTACAGTGGTTGGCAGGTCAGCATATACATTTATTCATTGTATTTACTACTTTTAATTATGCATCATCCTTTGCGCTGATTGCTTTGCCTTTTTCTTATATACCTAAGTATTAGGGCTAGACTGGGAGTTTAAGAATAAAATGTAGAAAAATACAGAGTTTAAAGAAAATGGATACTGAACATGGAAGAGATTGTTACAATTGTTAAGGCCTAAACAGATGTAACAATGAACAAAAAATGAAATCGGAAAGGCGTGTATGTAGGTTAGAAAAACGTATATAAACCAGTTAGAATGAATAAAAATAGACATGGCAAAAGTTGCCTTTTTAATATTAAAAGAAACAGGGATATGAGAAGGCCAACCCACTGTAGGAAAACCCATTTTAGCTCTATTTCATTGGCTTATGTCAAGTCTATAAAAAAAGGTTTTCTATTGGCTAAATGCCACGGTGAACAAATTTTAACTTTTTTTATTTTTAGGTAAAACATATCTTAAGAGGTCGTCAAAATAATTTCTACTTGATAAGGCCTTATGAAAAAGGTATGTAGGGTGGTCAATGTCATTTGTGTTGTGTCGAGGCGAGGATACGTCTACTTTGGAAAAGAAATCTCACTTACCTCCTTCACTCCGCTGAAGGCCCTGGTCCCGAATTAAGTCCTATGAAAAAAAAAAAAAAAAAAAGAACACTTTAACTATCTCTCTTCTTCTGTGTGTGGTGTTCATTTGCTGGAAGGGTTAACACACTATGTGACCATAAGTCTGTGGACACCTGACCATCACCACCCTTTCAGAGTTTTTTGGACATTTCATTCTAAAACCATGGCCATTAATAAAGCTGGCCCCCCTTTTGGCTAAACAGCTTCTACGCTCATGGGAGCTTTCAACAAGATTTTGGAGTGCGTCTGTAGGAATTTGGGCCTATTCAACAAAATTACCATTTAGGGTTCAGGTACTGATATTGGCTCACAATTGGCATTCCAAATCATCCCAAAAGTATAAAATAGGGTTGGTGCAGGTCTCTGTGCAGGCCACTCAAGAGTTTCTCCATGCAAGACTGGTCAAACAATGTTGTTATGGAGCTGGCTTTGTGCGCAAATCATGTTTAAACAGAGCGGCCTTCGCCAAACTGTTGCCACAAAGCTGAAAGTGCACAATTGTCTAAAATGTCTTTATATGCTATAGCATTAACTGCCCATCTTAAACTCCCTTCACTGGAAACTCATGAACCCCATAATTTGGAAGAGTGTTCACATACTTATGGCCATTGAGACATTTTATCACTCCATATCATCTTTGAAGAGTGTCAAGTGACTTTTTTCAAGCTTGCTTATCTGAAAACGTAATTTTAAAAAATAAAGATTTAAAAGGGAAAAAGCATTAAATTATTTACACATCACTGTAAAATATATATTATTTGTATATATAAAGGTTTAGTGAACATACAAAAACAAAGCCTTCAGGCATTCCCTGGCTTAAATCAAAACACAATGGGCACTATACATAGGTTGCACTAGTAGGGGAAGCTCAGCTTGTCTGCCTCTCCTCCCCCCAACCGCTGCCACATTTGGCATCTTTTGTGCGAAGAGAGCACCTGGTTTTGATAGGTATCCACTCCCCCTTCTTTCCCCGCAGCGTTCTGGGACACTTCACAGGTCCCAGAAGACTGTGGCACATTCAAAAAGCATGCATGCGCAGTAGGAAACCAGCTGTGAAGCCGCGAGGCTTTAACACCAGTTTCCCTTAGTCAAGCCGTTTGAAGAATCGGCTCAGGTGAGGACACCCCTGGATGCCTGGTCAGGTAAGTGCCCTAATATTAAAAGTCATCAGCTACAGTATTTGTAGCTGCTGACTTAATTTTTTCTTTGAGGGGGGACCCTGGAGGTGCTCTAATTATATTACAACAACAAATGCTCAGCACCAAAGGGTAAGAGGAGGTCACCAAAAAGGGATACAGTCAACCTTTGCTCTGTACTGTTGTCTGAGAAGTGAGTAGGATCGTACTATGGCAACTATGGCACCCAAGCTGACCCACAGGTCCCAAACTTTGTTGCATTTTTTGGGACAGCCACGAGACAAGTAAGTAGCCTTGTAGACCAGAACTACAGAGTTAATCAAGGCTTTCCAAATATTAAGGGTAGGGGCTTGTGCTGATTTCTACTTCAACAGAAATGTTTTGAGAGCTCCTGTATATGCCAGCGGGTCGCACTGTAAAATAATTTAAAAGCTAAAAGGTGAATTTACAACACTTCCTGCTCCTCCAGTCCACTGTATTTATCTGCTGTGCCAAGAATGATTCCCCACTCATAAAATGTGTGCGCACTGATCCATACAATTTTACTTTGTACACAACTCCTGAGGCTACGTAGCTGCAGAATCCCAGCAATGGCTAGCAGTCAGAATTTCTTCTTCTGTCCTAGAAGTAAGAAGCGACTCTTAGCACTGTTAAATGACCATTGCCAGCAGTATCCAGGGCTGTGTACAGTTTACAAGTGTTTGGATGGGTGGCGGATGATTCTTAGCACATTAGACAGGTGCAGTGGGTCCAAATGAATAGAAACTGTATTAGAAATTTAGCTTTACATTTTTAAGTGTTAAAGGTGGAATTACCCTTTAAATCTATGATTAAAAAAAAATTATTTTTTCCCTTTTTGAAATCGTTTTTTTTTCCAAATGTGTATGCCTTTCTGGGTACCATAAAGCTTAACTCTAAAATAGACATCATTTAATCAAGATATGCATGATGAAAAATAATCTTAGGTATTTTTATAATACGGTAAGTCTTTGACTAAGCTGTACTGTTAAAAGGGCAATGCAGGTCTATGACCTGGTTGTCATTTCTGGCCGAGGTGGTAGAATCACATGACTGGCCGAACAGATTTACAACTCTTCAGTGTATTTTGCCATTTCCTCAGAAACTCATCTTTGAGAAAGGGTAGTTGACAGGTTACGCGGGTTTTATGAGCATGTAGCACTATTTACTTACGTCAATGTTTACTGGCTCAATGGTGTTTATGTGGACATTCGGGGCAGATGAAGAACGATCTCGCTGGCCAAACTGGTTTCTGTGGTCTTCATCGGCAGGTCGAAAGGGCTGGGGAATAGGGATGGATTTGGACGGAGAACTACTTGGGAGGATTGGAGACCTGGAACAGAAAATAGAAGGCATTATTTACATTTTTGGCATTAAAAGTTTTTTTGACAGCTTGATGGTAAACTGATGAGGTGGGGAAACATATAATGGCAATTACACACCCTTGCACTCAAGCAAGTTTCATTGGTTTTTGAACAGGCACATAAGTAAGAATATTGGGGTGCTGTGACAAAAGGACAAAAAAAACTATTCCAACTCTGTACATTCAGATCTGAGAGTAATCCTGTATTAACTTCTGTATACAGAGAGGAGGGAAGAGCATATCGCCCAGCACCACCTCCCGGTTCTCAACTTCTCCCTGCTACTATCTGTATTAAAGTCAGCAACTGAGAAAGCTGTGCAGGCTAGTAGCCCGCGTCCTACCAACTGATGACAGCATTGATTGTTAAAGGACATTTCGGGCAGCTGCCTGGGTACAGAGAGCAGCTGGAAGGAGGTATGGGCTGTGCACTCTTCCTCTTCTCTGTATACAGGAGTAAACACAGGATCACTCTCAGATCCATACGTACAGGGGTTGATTATTGCCCCCTATCTCCTCCCCACACTGCTCCTATCCTGGAAGCAGAAATTGTGGGTGGGTCCTGGTAATCAAACCCTGTACATTTGGATCTGAGAGCGATCATTTGCTAACTCCTGTATACAAACAGGAGAGAGCACAGCCTACACCTGCTCCTATTACTCCTGTAGTGATGAGGGACAGAATTTGTGGAGAATGTGATATGAGGGGGTATTTGGTGGAAGATTCGCAACTGACAGACCCCTGAACTCTGCCTCACAGACTACATTTTAGAGCTTGCTACCACCAGATGCAGTGCGATAACATGGATGTAATGTAATATTGCGCGTTTTCCCACACCCCATAAAAATGTGCTGCCTTTTGCAGACGAACACAGGTACCATTATTTTCTTATTTAAACCCCACGCATCTAGCAAATGCTCACATGTTCTCGTCTGCTAAATGGCAGTACCATGCATTTTGGTGGAGCACTTTTTTAAAAACCCATGCCAGCACCTTTTTTGAACGTTTTACATGCATAGAGCAGCCCATTAAAAAATGCAACGCGCGGGAACACTCAATCGCGCATGCTTGGACGAACCTATGCTGAACTGCAGAACTCGCTTTCCATGTTCATATTCATAACATAAGAGGACTGTGTTCAATAGTTCAAAATATAGTGGGCAGGACTGACAACACTTCTTGAGATTTCACTGCAGCAGAGGCAGCGTTTTCATCTCACAACAGGAATTCAGGAACTCAATAATATTCTGGCAGATGTACCGTTATTTCTTTACACTTGCAGTACTAATAAAAGCAAAACCTGGGAAAATGTGCAAATGTTGCAGAGATATAGCATAGCACATTTTTATTTTTTTATTTTGCCCAATCAAAATAAAGCACAATGCCCCTTTGGAAAGCCAAGGACAGAAGCTGCCACTTTTTCTCCCAGGCTACATACAAGTTCAAGGGCAGTACTGTAAATCTCCATGAAGCAGAATAAGCATCGCTTCACTTGTACAGAGTCCAGAAATCCGATCACGGCAGCTTTCATTTGTGTTTAGCACACAGGAACTTCGCTGTATAACAGACAGACCACTACATTATACTAAATTTGAGGTTAGTCTCTCGTACAAATGAATAAAAAATGAAATGCAAATATGTCACAGTAAGAAATTGCAATCAATGGGAACATGGGCTTAAAAATGGGGAGAGGAGGTCCTCACAGGGGAGATCTGGGAGGGGTAGCGAGATAACTGTAAAAGTACAAGCCACTGTCAGCGATGAAGCATGAGATGCGGATTTCAAGCAGAACCATGTAATAAACTAAAGTGTCTGCGAACTGCAAGCTGTCAGCATGATGAATTGGAACTTTGCCACAATAATTCAGCGTTAATATGACCGGCTACACGATCGCTGCACTTCATTATATCTGCCCCAGGAAACTAGTGCTTTTTGCTGCCTGATAGGCAAAATAATTGAAGCAAAAAAATAAAAAACTTTGCAGGTGGAGAGAATGAACAGAAAACAGGAGTAGGATAAAACGAAGAGAGTCAAGCTTTTTCATTTTGGCAAACACACAACACTGACATGATGACTATGGACAACAAGTGCTATGAGGAACAGCAATTTCCTGCATAACCCCAGTTATGCAGCTATTTTATGGAAGCTCAATAGTAAAACAAAAACATCAGCCTCCTCTAATACCCTGTTTTCCCGAAAATAAGACCTAGCGCGATTGTCGGTGATGGCTGCAATATAAGCCCTACCCCGAAAATAAGCCCTACCATGTTTCCCCGAAAATAAGCCCTACCCTGAAAATAAGACCTACAAGGACTTTAACTAGGGCTTATTTGGGGGGTAGGGTTTATATTGCAGCCATCACCGACAATGACGCTAGGTCTCATTTTCGGGGAAACAGGGTAGTGGGAAATTATAGAAGTAAAACAGGTTGGCTAGTTTCTGCCCATTCTGAACAATGAAATGTAGCGCAAAAATACATATTATACTATATGGTCAAAAGTTTGTGGACACCTGACCATCGCATGGTCAAAAATATGTGGGCACCCCTCCAAGTTCTTGAGTTCAGGTAAAAATTATTTTCTTGAGAATCCATTAAGGGACACAGGACGTCTTTTGCCTTTAGGTTATACCACACACAGGGTGACTGGACACTGGCAAAACAAAAAGAAAAACAAACTGTAGGCCAGCCAGGATAACTGCTCCCATCCATTCAGGAAAACAAGTCTTACCTTCAGAACAGCCAAAAGTAGTACCAACTGAGGGGTGGGAAGAATAGCAAACAAACGGATCCAAGAAAACTACTAAGAAGTGGGCACTGCCTGCAGCTCAAAAGAACCACCTGAAGGACACTAAATCAGGTTGCAATGTGCACCAGGTAGAATTTAGAGAACATGTGGACAGAAGATGACCAGGTGGCAGCCTTGAAAAATGTGGGAGACAGTTGCTTGAAGCCAAAAAGCACAAGAAGCAGTCACAGATCTAGTAAACTGCATCTTGATAGGAAAGGCTTGAACCCAATTGCTGATACTATAAGACTGAATGGTGGGTTTGCCTGAGCCACATAAACATGACGAATCAAGAAGCCAGTGCAGCCTTATGAGATCCATCTGGGATTACAAAAAGGGAAAATCGGTCTTGTTAAAGAAAGTGGTGACAAGAACAGCCCGAACCCCATCCAGACAATGGAGGGAAGTTTCCTTTTGGTACACTGGAGACAGACTGAGGGAAGGAAGAACAAGGTTTTGGCCGAGATGAAAGGCAGAAACTACCTTATGTAAGAAGTCCTAAAATTCACTGCACGAACCACATCCAACAATGCAGGTAAATTTCCTTTTCCTATGGGAGACATACTCCGAAAAGGAACCAGGAGCACTGGCTGGGGATCCCCAGGAGAGCCGGATCAGGACCACTCTCTGCAATATCATTGGGACTACATGTCCCATGAGGCATTGCTCCTCACACATTAACAAGATCTCAGGCACTTCCTGACATACGGTATATGGAAGGTGTACTGAGCTTTGTGTGCGCTGCACTGTATTTCCTGATATGTAAACAAATCATGCATTCTGTATGCAGGCCTACTAATCAACTAATCGAATATGAAAATGGTTGAAAACTATTTTCATAAAACCGATCATAATTGGAATATGTGGATTAGTTGTTTTAGCCTTACTTTTAACCAATTTTCTCCAGTCAGACACGGTTTGATGAAATAAGGTCACAGTCAGAATTGGATGAAGTGCAAGGCCCACTAGTGAAAGCAGAGCTCTATAAAGTGTGCAACTGCTTATCATTTGGGTCTTTAAAAAACAGGCACGTCCTCCAACAG
>JBBGZY010001622.1:600000-855000 GCA_037952925.1 Lithobates clamitans | reverse complement strand
GGCTAACATTTTTCTGAAGCCCAGAGCTCTCAAACAGCAGTAAATCATAAAGTGGAACTAAACCAATTTAACGGTTTCAAAAAACAGTTAAATTCCTTGAATGCTGGGATTGCTAACTGTCATATTTACTTGTGTCCTCAACCAAACTGTCAAACCATCAAATGGCTGATGTCATAACTGATCACATGTGCAGCACCATGGCAGTTGCAGTTTAAACAGAAGCAGCGTCCTTGGTTGTAAAAGGATAGGAGGGTTTAATTCCACTTTAGGGCTGTCAGCAGATCAGCCTCTACAAACTCAGCAGTGCCTAAAAAGGAGAGCAACTGAGCATGTGCAGAGCAGGGTGAAACAGTATTACTGCATTTTAAACAGTATAGACATTTTTTATGTTTTATATAGCTAGCTATACCTACAAAATGGGCCAGCCTGAAGTGATCTAGCAGGACTTCATCTTCTGACTAAGTTCCACTTTAATTTTCTGACCAATAAAATGAATCAACTCCCAAGCACTTCACACTCACATAAGCACCTAAATGAGTTACACACGTGTTACAAGCATCAGGCGTTTTGTCCTACCAAAACACTGCTGGCAGGAGGAAAGGCTTCTAGGCTTCTAGGACAGTTTGCAAAATGTCCTGTGTGCATGAGGCCAAAAGAATATTGCAACAATGTGAAGAGAAGACCAGGTTGCAACCTTACAAACTTCAAAATAATAAATAACTGATGCTGAATGGCCCAGGACACTCCTAGCGGAATGGGCCTTAATCTGGAAAGGAGGAATTTCGCCCTTGATCACACAGGCCTGAGAAATTAATGGTCGCTTCTAAATCCACCTGAAAATAGTGGAATTAGAAGCAGCCTCATCCCCCCCCCCCCCGTCAAGATCCTTCAGGCAGAAGAAACAGGAAATAAGACTGCTGAAACGAAGCAGCAGACTTAAGATAAAATGCAAGCATGCACAGTAGGGAACCAGGCTTCCCGATTCCCTTACTGAAGATGCCGGGGCCTGCACAGGAGCCGAGGGACAGATCGGCTTCGGGTGAGGACATCGCGGGCGCCCTGGACAGGCAAGTGTCCCAATATTAAAAGTCAGAAGCTGCAGTATTTTTTTTTTTTGGCGCAACTCCGCTTTAAGGTATCAAAGAATTTATGTGTATCTTCAGAGGAGATGGCAGCAACATGTACCAGTTCTTCTTACCTCCCTTTGAATCCAACGCTTTAGAGGGGAGGGTGGCAATGTTGATAAGTCATGTGATCGCTCGTACAACAGAAGACCACTTTGAAAAGCATTTAATATGGTGAGAACTCGGCCTCATCTTTGACTTCAGAGATGTTGGAGTGTAGAATGTAGAATCGGTGTGAATTATCATTCAATAAATCAGGTGGGGATGACCATATGAAACGTCTAGAAATGCAGCAGCTAGTACTGCTTGGGTGCAGCGATTGAGGCCGTAGGCACATAGTGCTATTAAAAGGGGATTGGAGAACGATGTGTTGTACTCTGACAAACAGAATTGTTTTGTTTGGTTGTGCATATATCCCAATGCTCCTGTAGGAGTATAAGTGAATAAGCCATTTCAAATTCTTTGTTTTATAAGCTCAGCAATTTCAACAGCCAATAAGGCTGGACAAAATTCAAGCCTTGCAATGGCATGTACTGGTTTCGAGGTCAGCTTGGCTTAGAAAACCCACAACTTTGTGGTAGGCTACTGCAGATATTGCTTCAAAGGAAGCAGGGAAAACATGGATCTCTCTCTCCTGGTTGCGTTAGTTGGGAATGCAGAAATGTAAAAGTGCAGTATCTGAGATTGTCCAAATGGTTCCAGGGACTATTTCCGTGATTCCCATCTTTGTTGTTTCTCTCTGGGTAATGTGGTGTCCCAATCTATGTTTTTAGAAGTAAGATGTCTTACAAATATTTTACCTTAAACAGTAAAGGGTGTTATGAAACCCAGAGGATTGTAAATGCTGTTCACAGCAGACAAGCTCCTTGTTTCGTAAAGGGCTTGTCACAAGTTAATACTCGAAACATAAATGTGTCTTGTTTGACATGCCAAAGCAATCCAAAGCTATGTTGCATAAGGGAAAGATTTGTTCCCCCGCTCAAATCCCTTTACACCAACACCATGGTCATCAGAAGGAAAGGCTTTCATTACCTTGTCACTGTTAGAGATAATTTTGTGAAACCTGAGGTTGGCAGTGGCAAGCATATACCAAGTTCTTGAGAAAATCAATTGCTGCTTCTTCTGTAAGCAGAGATTTAAGCCCATTGTCTACGCAAAAAATCATCTTCGACAAATCCGGGCAGCCGTCCCTGTCAGGAGAACACATGGCTATAGCCGCTGGCAATAATTGCATGAAATATCCAACATGTTGGCTTTACCCAAGTTTATTGATCAACTTGGGAACAACAGCTTGACCATACATGATTCGAATCTCAGCCAGTCCCTGCTGCACTGAGCAGAGATTTAAACAGTCTACAGTCCCCCCCCCCCCCCCCCCCACCTCTGGATAAAATGCAGTACTGCACACCCCGGAGGTTTGAATCCTGCTTGTCTTGCGAGACAACGCTCGAGTCAGGATTAAAACAAAAAAAAAAACAAAAAACACAACAGCTCGTATCCAAGGTTTTACTATACAAGCAGAAACCAGAATGGCATGTGGTAATGCAGGAAGGTTCAACTGGATACATGTATAATGTACATATTGACTTGTATAACAGTCCCAATAGGCAAACACAGTAGTATTGGTATTGCAGGAGGTTGTGCTGTGTTCAGCTTGCAGGTACGTACAGGCTTGTATGACAATGGCTGCACGATCCTAAGCTGCTGTATATCCAGGATCCAAATCACATCCCACAGCATATTCCAGAGCAATAGAAGATGAGAGAGCTTAATTTACAATCTCAGTAGATAGTATACAGTGCAGAGCATCCACCTGGAGGCCGACCATTGCCTTCTTTGTCCAGGACCACCCTCAACAACTTCCACTACATCCTCTCCCAAGGAACTTCCTCTGATGCCTCATCCTCCCACTATAGAGGGGGAGAGCAAGGAGAACACACGTTTGCATCCTAGGCTAGTGAGAACCCTAAGAGCTGATCTCACAGTCCAGAAATACCTTCATAGAATTACATCTTTCAGAGCTAATCTGACCCATAAGGGAGACATTGCAGATTGAACTTTGCAGGGGAACCTCCCTACCCGATGCATCCCTACTCTGCATGTGAGAACCATGGCTTTCTGAGGGCTGATAGGCCTGTAACCACAGCCACTTTGCTGATAGGAGTGTTGGCCTATGCCAAAACACTTACCATATTTTTCGCTCCATAAGACGCACCTAACCATAAGACGCACCTAACCATAAGACGCACCTAGGTTTTAGAGGAGGAAAACAAGAAAAAAAAAAATACTCTGATGGTGTACTAAAATATTTTCCAGTGCCCATGAAATGCAGCCTGACCATTGCCAAAGAAATGCAGAGTGACCATTGCCGTAGAAAATGCAGAGTGACCATTGCCGTAGAAAATGCAGAGTGACCATTGCCGTAGAAATGCAGAGTGACCATTGCCAAAGAAAATGCAGAGTGACCATTGCCATAGAAAATGCAGAGTGACCATTGCCATAGAAAATGCAGAGTGAACGTTGCCATAGAAATGCAGAGTGAACATTGCCACAAAAGCAGCCTTACCTGGTGTTATCTCTTTACACCTAACAGAAGACAGAGCAGCCCAAGTGGCTGAATGCTCAGTTTTCTGTCTCAGGAACCAGCCAGAAGATCGCCTGGCGCCCACGGGGGGTTTGGAAGTCTGTCCCCCGCCTCTCTTCCGGTGGTGATGGCGGTAAAGTGATGTGAGCGGTGGCAGGGGGCGGTGCCTGTCATATATTCGCACCATAAGACGCAGGGACATTTTCCCTCATATTTCTATGGGAAAAAGTGCGTCTTATAGTCTGAAAAATACGGTGACAGCACCGCCAAAAAACATGTGCTCCTGTACTTGCTGTGCCTCGACGAACAGAAGTCAGCTTGGTTGACCTTCCAATTCATCCAAAAAGTGTTCAGTAGAGTTGAGGTCAGGGCTCTGTGCAGGACACTCTAGTTATTCCACACCAAAGTCATCAAATCATGTCTTTATGCAGTTAACATTATGCACAGGGGCACAGTCATGCAAGAACAGAAAAGAGCCTTTCCAAACTAAACTCAATCATTTTGAGTGATGGACATAGGTGAGGTAGGTCAGGAGTCCACAAAGTTTTGACCATATAGTACATTTTAAAAAATGACAATGATGTGCTTTAACCTACGATTTAAGAAAGGAATTAAAATCACAAATCCACTGAACATTCAGTCTTAGTCAATTGAAGAAAGAAGATTTAATGCTGTAACTGATAGTAACCAATGAGAATTCATATTTTACCAGCCTTCAGCACATAAATTGCTGATTCGATGCCGTGGGTAGCTAGGCTTGTAGAGGGCCTGTACTGTGTAAGTTATGCCCAAAAAAAGCAAATGACTAGTTACCAATATGGTCGATAGCTTCCCTGCAGCTGATTATAGACTTACCATGCTTTGTTCTGCAGTGTCTGTGCAGAGGTGGCCATCTTGGAACAAGCAGTGCTTTGTTACTTCATACTAGCGCTGCCCCCCCCCCCCCAAATGACTGGTGGGGAAATAAAAAAAAAAACACAGCAGGAGAAGTGGAGGAAGCACAGATCCATAGAGTAAATAAATCACCAAATCAGCAAATCTTCTAAATCTACTGAGATTAGCAGTCAGAGGCAGCAGTGCAGTAGCTGATCTTACACTGAAGATATACAGCTATGGAGCTCAAGGCACAGAAGAGGAATTCAAAACAAAGAAGGTAATCGTTTCTGGGTACTGCATATGCGCATTTACCATTTATAGAGGTTTCCGATAACTCAAACCTTCTTTTCCTGTTCAAGTCCACTTTAAGAATAAGCATCTACAATGACTAAACATAAACCCATCCAATTCTTGGGACACTAAACTATATACTATATGCCAGCAATGAAAAATTATGAAACTGGAAGAAGTTGTCACAAACTATCCTTTCTGGCAGTTTCACTGATGAGCCCTCATGCTGCCGCTTCTCACTGTAGATATGCTCTCAGATATTGCACTTCATGCTTATGTGCCTTTTTTTTCAAAAAGATATAGTTATGGATGACAGACATGGCAAGTTACTGTTGAACATCTACGGTATATATTATAAATAGAGTTGGCTTGGAATTTGCATAAACGAATTACCATATCCTGGGAATTTGCATTGATACAAACCAAAGTCCTCCAGACAGTGAGCCCAAACAGCTGCAACATTGAATCCAAGGGTATAGAGTGGACCAGATACCCAAACCCATGGTCATTCACTGCATGTTTGTGTTTCCACCAATACTGATAAAGTTATACTTAAAGTATAAAGTAGAACTGAACTATGGGATAGGAAGTGAAGGGAAATCTTCAAAATGGGACAAAGATGGTCAATAAAAAATGTGACAGGAGCCATTACCCTTCCTTGCTCTATCCAAAATGACTAAAAAAAGGTTTTGCCTATAGTTCTACTTTAAAGTATTTGTAAAGCCACGTTGTAAAGTACATGCAATCCCCTCTGTTAGAAAACATCCTATGCTCCAGTGTATGTTTTTTGTAAAAAATATGTCCATTAGTAACTTATTTCATAGCACCACTCAGCGCTTGTATGACTCCTTGATGCTCCAGATCAGACAGCTACATCGGGAGGGACCGGGAATCTCCCGCTGACGTCAGTCGGGAGGAGAGGAGGAGATAACCGAGACATCAGCTGGGGAGGGGAAGAGAAGAGGAGGGGAAGAGAGCAGCTAGAAATCACGCAAGCGCCAAGCTGCGCTCTGAAAAAAAATGTAGTAATGGGCATATTTTTTATAAAGAACATACACTGGGAGCATAGGATATTTTCTAAAAGAGGAGATCATGTGTACTTTACACAGTTATTTCAGCAGCAGGAGGGGAAGGGCGGGCACTAGTAAGAGCTGACAAGCAGGTAGGAGGGGGGGGGGGGAGAACAGGAGAGCTGCGGATGACGGAGGCATGTAAACGGGTCACAGTGTCAGGACTCAGCAGCCATGATAAATCGCGGTCAGTTTACAGGAGGGAGGGCAGAACCAGGTAGGATCAGCCAGGTATTTCAGGTGATACAGGGGGCCAAATTACACAGCACAAGCAATGTGCTATATAACATGCTTTAAAGTGACAGGATCCAATTTTTGTATCTAGGGTTACAAACGCTTTAAGTGGTCGGATATAGGAATATCTGGCTGTCTGGCTGGAAACAAGCATCAAAACCAGACTGTACAATTGCCTTTAAATTTACCAACAGCTATATAATAGCCAAGTATTTGAGTGCCTACCTGACTGCATATAATTTGAACAGAATGTTTAGGCAACACTACTACTGGCAAAAAATTACAATATAGCAATAGGTTATGTATCCAGTTTGGTGTAGCTGGCTCTACAATATTAGGCTAGATCTGTACTATATTACATTGGTTCTGGGTGTGCATTTGACGGTTGGGCCATAATGGAATGATTTCCATGGCTCCTCCCACTGACCTAAAGTTAGCAACCACCCTCTTTATTTTTGGAATAAATGATGGAAAGTCTTGTAAAAACATTCTCCACTAAGGCTCTACTGTGCTATGAACTAATCCAGTTCATTAATTCACCAAATCCAAAGCTGTGGCTTCATAAAAAGTAACAAAAACCTGTTAAAGCAGAACTCCACCCATATGTGGAAGTTCTGCTTTTCTGCCTCCTTCCCTCTCCTTGATCATATTTGAATTTATTTTTTTTGGGGGTGAGGGACAGGTACCTAGTTTTGACAGGCATTTAACCACTTCAATACTGGGCACCCCCTTCCTTTCACCCCCTTCCTGCCCAGGCCAATTTTCAGCTTTCAGCGCTGTCACACTTTTGCCGCGTACAACGATCGGACATTCCGACAACAAAAACCTGGATTTATTTCCGACGGATGTTGGCTAAAACTTGTCTTGCATACACACGGTCGCACAAATGTTGTTGGAAATTCCGAATGTCAAGAATGTAGTGACGTACAACATGTACGACGAGCCGAGAAAAATGAAGTTTAATAGCCAGTGCGGCTCTTCTGCTTGATTCAGAGTATGCATGGAATTTTGTGCGTTGGCATTGTGTACACACGATCGGAATTTCCGACAATAGTTTTTGTTGTCGGAAAATTTGAGAACCAGCTCTCAAATTTTTGCTGTTGGAAATTCCGACAACAAATGTCCGATGAAGCTTACACGGTCGAAATTTCCGACAACAAGCTCACATCGAACATTTGTTGTTGGAAATTCCGACTGGTGTACGCGGCATTTGAATGACAATTGTGTGGTCATGTGACGTTGTACCCAAATAAAATTTTGATCTTTTCTTTCCCCACAAATAGAGCTTTTTTTTTGTTGGTATTTGATCACCTCTGCGTTTTTTTTTTGTTTTTTTTGTTTATAGCGCAAAAAATTTAAAAGTGACAATTTTGAAAAAAACAAAACAATATTTATTACTTTTTGCTATAATAAATATCCCAATTTAAAAAAAAAAAAAAAACATTTTTTTTCCTCAGCTTAGGCCGATATATATTCTTCTACATATTTTTGGTAAAAAAATTCCCACTAAGCGTATATTGATTGGTTTGCGCAAAAGTTATAGCGTCTACAAAATAGGGGATAGATTTGTCATTTTTATTATTCTTTTTTTTTTTTTTTACTACTAATGGCAGCAATCTGTGATTTTTATCGTGACTATGACATTGCGCGTACAGATTGGACACTTTTGACACTATTTTGGGACCATTGACATTTATAAAGCGACCAGTGCTATAAAAATGCACCGATTACTGTATAAAAGTGACTGGCAGGGAAGGGGTTAACACTAGGGGGCACAGAAGGGGTTAAATGTGCGTCCTAGGGAGTGATTCTAACTGTGCAGGGAGGGGACTGATGAGGGGAGGAGACCGATCGGTGTTCCTCTGTACAAGGAACATACGATCAGTTCTCCTCTCCCCTGACAGGACGTGGATCTGTGTGTTTAGCAATCGCGGGTGTCCGGCGGACAGAGCGGCTGCTGGGCACGCGCATCGGGTCCCCAGTGGTGTGGCGAGCTCGCGTGCGCTCTCCACAATGCCGGCAGGCCGAGGACGTCATATGACGCCCGCCCGGAGGGACGAAGGGTTCCTGCC
Organism: Lithobates clamitans; assembly: GCA_037952925.1. Taxonomy (NCBI): domain Eukaryota; kingdom Metazoa; phylum Chordata; class Amphibia; order Anura; family Ranidae; genus Lithobates; species Lithobates clamitans. The sequence continues at coordinate 846,749 of JBBGZY010001622.1, read as the reverse complement.
ACCATCATTTTACTATACGGCAGTAGGGAACTGGTTAAAATTGAGCCCACCCAGTGAAGTGACTGGCCTCAGGTAATACAGTGATAAAATAAATCCTCCTACATAAGTTGTACCTGGTTATCTGCAGTCTTCTCTACATTTGTTCAAATTTCAAAATGTATACAGCTTGCCTGAGCTTCCATAAAGGCAGGGGGCAGAGAGCTGAAGTTACACTCTGCAGAGCACAGCGAGGGGAGCGGAGAGCTGATTTGAGGAAAGGGACACACACCCCTTCACACAGCAACAGAGATAAGGCTGTCAATCACAGGTTGTGTGTGCTGGAGCTCCCTCTCCATCACCTTTTTTCTTTTGGTGTCCAGAAGTGACTCATGCGGATAGCAAAGGAACGAGGCAGCAGAGAGAAATTACACTTAGTGCTCTGGACTGAGACAAGTATTCAGTATAAAGGGATATGCCTTCTTCATACTTCATGTCCGAGGAGTACAACCACGTTAAGGGCTTGTTCACAGCAGTGGCTGAGTAATACTGCAACTGCCGCCGTGTGCTGTGAAGGAAGCAGTGTCCATATGTCAAATGACACATCGCACGGTTTACTTTGCCCCCCACCACTTCACTCAAATGTCAGAAAGTGGCATTTAATTTATCTTTATTCACCACGACGAGTTGTGAATGTGGTGTACTGCTTCACAACATCCAGAGTTGAAGAAAAATAGTAGTTCATGTTCTACTTATTTCAGTGAACTCCACCTTGCCTATGCATTGGCACAGTGTTAGGCAATGCTGCCAAGTCCAACGCATATGGTCCCAATGGGCTCCAATCCCTAAACTGATCGCTAAGCACCAGCCTAAATCCATGGTCACATGACCCATTGGGGGAGATTTCGTTAAACTGGTGCAGCTGTGCATATAGTAACCAATCAGCTTCTAGGTTTTATTGTCAAAGCTTAACTGAACAAGCTGAAGTTAGAAGCTGATTGCTTACTATGCACAGCTGCACCAGATTCTGTGTGCACCAGTTTTAGTAAATCTCCCCTACTGGGTCCCGAGTCTTAAAACTTCCTCTACTGCAGAGAAGGGGGGACCTTTTTTGTATATCCAAGTCAATTCCTGGGTGACACTTTCCAATAGCGGTCCAGCAGAGGGGACCTCTTATGCCGCGTACACACGGTCGGACTTTCCAACGTAAAACGTGCGATTGGAGCTTGTTGTCGGAAATTCCGACCGTGTGTAGGCTCCATCGGAATTTCTGTTGCACAAAATTTGAGATCTGGTTCTCAAATTTTCCAAAAACAAAATCCGCGTAAATTCCGATCGTGTGTACACAATTCCGACGCACAAAGTGCTACGCATGCTCAGAATCAAGCAGAAGAGCCGCACTGGCTATTGAACTTTATTTTTCTTGGCTCGTCGTAAGTGTTGTACGTCACCGCGGTCTTGACGTTCGGAAATTTCGGACAAGATTTGTGTGACCGTGTGTATGCAAGACAAGTTTGAGCCAACATCCGTCGGAAAAAATCCATGGATTTTGTTGTCGGAATGTCCGATCGTGTGTACGGGGCATTCAAATCCAGAAAGCTGCAGTAGCAGGAGGACATTATTAAGTAGCAATAAGTCAGCGTAGGCACTTACTGCAGCACTGGATACAGCGTGCCAACAACAGATGGTGATGTTAGAAGAGTACAGAAAAGGTTTCAGCAGTGTTTTCGTTTTTTTGTGATGACTAATGAATGGCTGGAGAAGGGGGCTGAGAGGGACAGCATCAAACCAAAAGTAAAAAAAAAAAAAAAAAGAAAATAATAATAATAATAAAAAAAAAAAAATGATTATCTGGAAGGGCAATTGAGACATTTAGCAGACTGGTTAGGTTCTGAGCTCCCCAATACAGTGGAGACCCACATAGCTCAGTGTCGCAGACTTCCTCAAATTCTGATTTAGAGGCCCCCACGTCCAATCTCCCAAAGAGTAATCTATCCATACTTACCCTGGCACGTTTAGTATGGCGAGAAAGTAAAAAATTGGGTTCCTATACTGATGTGCCCTTGGAACTGCCATTATGGAACAATCCTACCTTTCCGCTTTTGTTGAATTTGGAAAACTCCTCCCTTTGTCAGCGTGAGGGCCTAGGAACTTTAGCTGATGTCTATAGTAACAAGGTTTTGCATTCCTATGAGCATTTATAAAGGATAGATCAGTTATCTTACTCTCTTTTTTTTTTTTTTTTTTTAGATAGTTACAGTTCCAGCATGCTCTTCAGGTGCAGTTTGGACGACACAACCTTTGGTTCCTGAACGATCCTCTGATCTGGGTTTTGAGGTGCCAAGGCTCTAAAGGCCTTCTCATTATTCCGCATTATACTCCCACCTACTATATACACTAAGCTCCATAAGCTGCCTTTGGTGGTCCACATAAAATGGCAATCTTTAATACAAAATCTTTCAGATGAAGATTAGGAGGAGGCTAGGTCATGCCATCTAACAGTGTCCCCTGCAGTTAACACAGGTGTTTTCAATCAAAGTGCCATATGTAGTATGCCAAAAAAAAAACCTTCTTACTTGTTATAATTTAGGTTTTGTGAACGCTCGTGCTTGTATCTCGCCGTCGCCATTACAACTACTGTCTTCCGTGTCTATACAGTAATAGATTTACGCCCTCAGTATGCAGCTGTGGCTATAATCCCATGCGTGCGCATTATTTCCTGAAGCCAAGCCTCGTCCCCTCTCCACAACCCCTGTGAGGTAGCGAGTCACATGGGTCCAGGCTCAGTTTCTCAATGGGTGTATCGTGGGATGTCGGGGCGGACGTCGACACTAGGAAATGACGCAGCCCCAGCATAGACCCTGCATTTTTCCGGCAGGGTCTATGCTTGCCGGAAAATTACGACATACGGCGCATGCGCGGGTGATGTCATAAGAAAGAAAAATACAGATTACTCGCAAGGCAATCGGGCAAGGAGATATTCATATAGCACAATACATTTCCTAACCTGCAATTGTCCATATACAGAAAAGTAGTCTGAATGGGTTTACAACCGCTTTAATATTTTCCACCAAGCCTACCTCACGCCCTTTAGATTACCTGCCATGCATCGTATCCCAGATTCTACTGGAACTAGGTGCGCCCAAACAGGGGCTTACTTTTCATTTGGCTTTGTCCACGAATAGTTAGCTGTTGCAAACATATTTTGGACCTATTCTCTGCAGTGATGTAAACTCCTGTTCCATTTACCCCTGAGGTTTACCTATTGGGTCTTTTGGATGAAGAGCAATGGCCATGTTACACTAGAACACTACTGAGGGAGCTTACAAGCTTTAATGTGCTTAATGTGGTTGTCCACAGGTTTACAGATGCACCTGTATACCTAGTGAAGGGACTATCCTTAGGTGATACACAGAGATTAAGTAAATCCTCCTACATAAGTTGTATCTCTCTATCTGCAACCCTCTCTTCTCTACATCCATTCAAAGTGCTGAATTTATAGGCTTGTCTGAAAGTTCAGAACAAAAGGGGCAGAGAGCTGAAGTTACTTTGCAGAGCTCAGTAAAGAGAACAGAGTTAATTGGAGGGAAGGAACACGATGACCCCTTCACACAGCACACTAGAACAGAGCTGAGGCCATCAATTTGCTGGCAATTCCTCCATGGTCACCATTTTTACCTTGGTGTCAGGAAAACTTGTCAGAAGTGACTCATGCTGATAGAGGAATGAAGCAGCAGACAGAAATGACATTTAGTGCTTTTAATTGAGATAAGGACACACTATAGAGGGTATTGCTTTGTTCATATTTCATGTCTCAGGTTTACAACCACTTTAAGTGGTTACAGCCCACCCACCTCAATCCATCAGTGGTTCAGTGCAAATAACCAGGTACTGCCCTATGAGAAAGTTTATGAAAACAGAGGTAGTCCTCGTAAATATATTAAAGCTATAGGATGTGTGCTCTGCTTCTTGCCTAACCTTAACTTCCTCTTGAGAAAGTGTACCTTTGTGTTGCACCCACACTCCTTGCTACTTGAGATGTGAATTGCAAGATGGTCATATATGTCGGTTAAAATAAACTTAGGGAAACATTTGTTAAAATGGTTTGTTATACAACATTGTTTATGGCACATAGAACATTTTTGTACGGAGTGAATTTTTGTATGTCATCTGACACAACCCCATGTTTTTATGTCACTCTTTTGTACCGGCCCTTTTTGCAATAAACAGTTTTAAAAAATGACATTTGAAAACATAAAGTATGATACAGAGAAGAGGAATTCTGCCAAGGTGAGGTCAATGATATAAAGAAGAAAAAAAATGAAAATCACAATTCATTCACTACCAGGATTACAGAAAATCCAACATTTAAAAAGCTCTATTAACAGATCAGGACTCCTGCTAAATGCTGGGGATAATCCAGAATTACATAACAATTGCTAACCCTCTGACAGATTAAACATAACAATATTTCCAGCTTGCTGTTTTTCCAGCTCTGCCTGGAGAAAGGATTGTTTAAACCACAGGAGCACCTGCAACTGCAGATGGGACTGCACAAGCAATTCGTGGTGGTCCCACTCAGGGGAGGACAAACCAAAAGGGGAAATTCCATCCTAAACTTGGCCATTTTCAAACATAACAGTGCTTAAATGGCAGTTAATATCTAAGAAAATAAAGCTGGAAACCTCATTTAGAGCATGTGATTACAAATTTTAAATGTTTTTGCATGTTTTGAGGTTCATATCACCATGCTGGAGCAAGAATATGCTATGAGCAAATATTGCTGCCTTGTGTGTAATTACAAACTATACAAAAGTTGAATAGAGCAGAGAGGGGCAAGAACCTGTGTTGGTATTTTACTGCTGTCTGGGGCTCTGTTAGAGATTTCCCCCTCACTTCCTGTCATACTGACAACGGTTTTTTCAGACAAGAATAAGGGATCATCTGCAACAGAGAGAAATAAAAATCTAACAGAACTCCCCTGACTTTTTGTCTGGTAAAACATTGTCACCAGGACAGGAAATTGGGCTCTCTTAAGGAGCCTATGATAGCAGTAAGACCTGCCAGGGGTTCAAAACCTTTTGAGCAAAAACGAAGATAAAAAAAAAAAAAAAAAAAAAAAAAAAAAATATGGCTGGACGTACACTTTAAACCATTACCTTCATAATGTTTACCATGTCTCCCTAAATTTGATCTTATATTTCTTACAAAGATATACTGGTCAATGAATCTTCAGGAGGGGTCCAATGCCTGCTTCCACCCATCCACTGTATCCTATGCTGTAGAGTGGATGGTGAGCAATGTAGCGCCAAGTGAGTAAAATCACAGTGTGCATGGGGAATGGAGGCATCGGACATACCTGTAAAAGTCAAATGCTAAACATTCTTTGGCTGGTGTCATTCTGCAACACAGCCCAGTTCGAAGCCATGGACACTAGTGCAGGTAAATACCACAACACACTAATAATTTTCAAATTACATGTTTATCATGTTAGACTTTTGATTCTCTTTAAAAAACAACCACACAAAAAAGGAAATCCTGGAAACATTAAAACTGAAGTATCTTACCCGCTGATATCGGGCGGAGGTGAGGGGGAATAAGATTCGACAGCTTGAGTCACCTCTTCAAATGGACCTTCATCCTGAGATATCGGGTGGTGCTCAAAGAACTTAGAGACAAACAGTAAACTGGAAGGCAAGACAAAATGGAGAGAATGAGACTTGCCTAACTTGTGTGGTGTTCAGAGGAATTCACAGCCTCACACGTACAAAAAAAACACCAACAGCAGACATCGGGTCCATCTCAAATATACACAGGCAAATACATGATCAGCCATAACATTATGAACACCCACCATAACCCATTGTGGACTCCACTAAACATCTGAAGGTATGCTGTGGTACCTGGCACCAAGCTGTCAGCAGCATATCCTTCAAGTTCTGTTAATTGCGAGGTGGGTCCTCCATGGATCCCAACTTGTTTTTCCAGCACATCCCACAGATGCTTGTTTGCATTGAGATCTGGAGAATTTGGAGGCCAAGTCAACATCTCAAACTCACTGTTGGGTTCCTCAAACTACTCTGGAATTCATTCATCCTGGCCGCCTTCTCCCATTGCTTTGTGGTCCAATTTTGAGGCTCATGTGCCTACTGTAGGTGCTTTTGACTGTGGACAACCTGACCAGCCTGTGCACACCCATACGCAACAAACTGCAATGCACGGTGTTTTGAAACCTTGCTATAGAACCAGCATAAAGTTTTTCAGCAATTTGGGCTACAGTAGCTCTGCAATTTAAACTGACTACACGGACCAATCTTCGCTACCCATGTGCATCAGTAAACTTTGGCTGCCCATGACCTTGCCACCGGTTGGCCAATTTTCATTCCTTGGAACACTTGGACTCCAACAGACCAGGAATATCCTACAAGAACGGCAGTTTCCGAGTTGCTCTGACCCAGTTATCTAGCCATTATAAAATTATGCCTTTGTTATAGTTGCTCAAATCCATAAAGATAAGTTCACCCGCAGAAACAGGTTACATGTTCCACCTGGTTTTAGGGTGAAACATGTAACTTGTTCCCAATCCCCACACTCGGAGACAGCAGGCTGGGGATCTTCTCCCCATACCTGCTGTTACCAATTGAAAAGAGTGCAACTGTGCAGGGCTCCGCCCACATGGCCGTGTCACTCATTCACAGAGTCCTTTGCGGCTGTCGGCTTGTAATTCTCAATGAATTACCATGGCGCTTTTGACCGCTCTAGTGTTGAGTTAAGTCTTCCAGTCTTTGCGAAACTGCCTGCTTGTACGGGGTACAGGCAGACAGCTTACACTGACAGTCTGTAGGAGTCCTGACCATGGGTGCAATGCTTTTCAGGCTCCTACAAAAAAAAAAGTAAATTCATATTTTTTTTTTTTGTTTACCTGTAAAACCAAAAAATATGTGCAATTATTTTTTTGTGAACTTATCCTTTAAAGCTTATTTACATTCAGATGCTGCCCAATATATACCATCCAGGTTCAGATGCCATTGTAACAAGATAAATCAAAGTTATTCTTTTTACCTTTCAGTGGTCATAATATTATGGCTGATCTGTGTATATTAGACAGATATCCAAGGGCCCAATCAAATGTGGCTGTAAGCAAAACTGAACACTAAATACAGGCCACACTGGACACTTCAACGGCCAACAAGCAAAACAAAATAAGACAATTAAGATTGTTTACAATGCTTATCGCTTGCCATGCTCAAATGTGACACTTAAAATGTAGTATTTTGGTTTTAACAATTTATAGAGGACCTCTATGTAAATGTCATGCACTTCTGACAAGTTTTTATTGCTGTCAGAGTCCTCAGTGGGGAGATTCACCCCGCTATTGGTCATGGTGGTCGTGATGGGAAATCAAATATGCTTAAGCTGTCACGGAACAGGAAGTAAGAGTAAATCTTCCTATGGGGGCACCTGTTCTGATAACAGCTGTCTAAGACAAGATTTTTCCCTCACTTTATAGAAATTACCTCACTTCTTCCTGTGTCTGAGAATTTAAGTGAAAGGAAAATCTACCCTATATAGAAGATATCAAATACTCGCCTCTCCTGCCACCCAGACATCAATCTTAGCTGCAGTGAAGAGAAACTGACAGCTGAGGATCATGCAGAATCCCACCACTTTCTGGTCTCCCGCTGCAATCAGTGGTTTAGTCTGTCAGCCCCTATGCCACTACTATGTCCTGTAGTAACATAAGAGTTGTCAGGAGAAACCTGAATGCACAGCAGGGGGCCAGGCATCTGACACTCCTGAAAGTGTAGGATTCTACAGAACATTTAGGCTGTAGTTTCTCTTTACTACAGCAGTCAGTATCAGCAGCAGAAGAGGGGTGTATTCCATGACAGATTTGCAGGGGTCAGTGTTTTTGGAACATTAGTTTTAGTGATCCCCTTCAAATGTTCACTTCTCCTGCAGAAGAAAAATGGTTACTCGTTCTGGTGGTGGAGCCGACAAGACCAAACTGACAGCTTACAAACCCCGATGTATAAGGCCTGTTTCACATGGACTTTGGCTTGTATAAGAGTGGGGTGAACAGCAAGTTTATATGTAACTTTTAGCAAGCTTCAAGTAGCTTAGCTCATGCTTTGAAATGTTATAAACAGATCTCAACGGGAGTGCCGATTGCCATTTTAAAACGAGCTTCTGGCAGGCTTCATCAGGCTTTTAACAAGCTTCAATTAGTGCTGAAGACTTCTAGCAGCTTGTTTAAAGTGGCAATCAGCACTGCCATTGAGATCTGTGCGCAATATTTACAAACTGGAGCAGAAGGGCGCTTTAAAAGATTCAACAAGGCTTGCTGAAAGCTCCGAAAATGCTTTGTAAAAGATTTCTGCTCACACTGCTCTTTTACAAGCTAAAGCCCATGTGGAACAGGCCTAAAAGTTTTTTGGACAGCAATGATCTTTAAAACGGGACAATGACAGGACACAATTATTTGTCAATGGGTGCTTACTCAAGTCTGTCGTAGTTGACGCACATAAGGGGCACCTCTGTGCTGCACCGCTGGTGAAATTTATAGCCACAGGTTTGGCAGCGAAAACCCTGGAATAGCAGCTTCCGGCAAAAGTCACAGAACGCCAAAGTAAAGAACGTTTTTCGTACCTGGAAATAAGAGAAAAAAAAAAAAAATCAGGAGCACAAGTCAGATTTCCCTCACATTAATAGGACCATAGGACCACTTTACAGGACAGGCATCAAGCCATATGATGCCTTGCTGATGTATAGCGTGCCTGTATCCCCCACAGTCAGTTTAGCCACAAAGGACTCCCTGACCAGCCATGTTTCTCCTGCTGGGAACCACTTTGTGTGACATTGATATACTACCCACCTACTTACTATACAGACACTCTGTTATGAGCAAAAAGGATGTGAAGGGAGGCTGTGCGATCACATGACTGCCAAATTAAAAAAATAAAAATAAACAAGCAAATAATAAAAAATAAAAAAAAGTGAATTAAAAGAAATACTATTTTCTGCATTACAGTCAGCTTTTATAGTAGCATGTTCAAATACACCTTTTGATAACTATGTGCAGTTGTATTTTAAAATGTGTTCAGTAAGGTTTAGAAAATAAAAAAATGCACAGTATAAAAACTAAAAAACCCTGTAGGTAGTAGAATTCCCTCTTCTGCAGTATACTGTAATACATACAAAATTATGTGTTGTGAGGGGCACGTTTTCCAGAACTTCTACATGTAGCTCTTCCCCCGTAAGCCAGCTGATGTCTGTGTCCCAGCCTATTGGCTTCTTCTCCCTGTGAAAGAACAATCCTTGAATTACAAACGCTGAACAAGAAAAAAAAAAAAAAAAGTTTTTAAATATATATATTACATACTGTAAAAATGTAATTTAAATAATCAATGAAAAACTATAAAAAATATTGGAAGACCACCCCATCGCCCTTCTCCCCACCTCACGGTTTAACATGGCTTGAGAGATAGAACGGGATCCGTCACCCAGCTGGGAAGAGTGTCTGCCGGCGCCAGACAGCTGGTGACAATGTCCAATGCATTACTGTCCCCAAGAACTTGCAGGGTAGTCCTGTGCTGCTGCCATTATGCCTGTGTCACTAAATTGACTAGAAAAAGGTGCCCTGTAAATGCATTCAGCAGCAGAGAGCTCTCAGCTAAGTACTCTGGGCACAGAGAAGCCGAACCCGTCCCTACTAAACACCACCACTGCTGTTGTGTAGTGCTGCAGCACCCCAAAGCTGGCCCAGTAAAGCTGCATCATCCACCATAGCACATTAAAGGCACGGCAAAGGGGACAACACTAAAGGCTTCCCAGGTACCTTAGAAAAAGTGCTGCCTGCAACATCCAGGCCTGCCTAGAAACATTAAATCTCGCTCCCAGTCCTCCAAGACAAGGGCAGGTACTGTCTCTCTAGGTCATAAGAGACCGATCCAGATAAAGCCATTTCCTACCCCTCCAGGGGTGTATGGAATAGGCAGGAAAAAAAAAACAGACAACCAGATAATCTTCAAAAAGCACAAAACTAGCACAAAACTGAGGCTTTGCAGTGCTGGGAGGGGTTTTGTCTGAATGGGGAAGTCTGCCTTATTTGGGTTATTGTATCCATTCACCTGAAAATAGTAAAAATGTGCCACACCACTACCAAATGGTCCAGATACAACTTTATTTGCAATGGGCTACTCTTTGGATTGTCCCCCTGACTTTTATTGGATTAAGGTTGCATCTAGGCTATCTTGGTTACATTACACTACAAATCAAGGAGATCCTCTGGGGTAGAGAAATACTTAAAGGAAGGTCCCTGTAATAAAAGAGATCTTCTCCGGTGGCCTTTATTACTACCAGCACTGCACCCGAAGTCAGTCTCTTCAGTATTCAATACTCCCACTCGGAGTGATGGAGCCCTGCATCTCCTGCTGCACTCTGTAGTTCTTTACTCTGATCCTCTACGTTACTACAGGACTCAGCAGTGACCAAGGGGTTGGCAGAAGGAACCACAGCATGCAGTGGGTGGACACAGGTACCTGACACTACCAGAAGCGTTAAAGCCTAAAAGAGACTGAATGAAGCTGCAGTGCTGAAAGGTGAGGAAGATAGAAGACACTGTCTAGCCAGAGAGGCGTGCACAATACCCCTTTTACTGCAGGATCCATTCTTTAGGATTTTCATTTAGTTTGACAGATGAGACTTTGGAAAAATATAAATGGATAACATTCTTACCCATCCTGGACCCTGTAGACTGCACAGCATTCTGGGATTAGACCTCGCATCATTAGTGCTTTCTTTAAGCTATCTCGCACTGTCACACCACACCTAGCTGGTACCTGGGGGGGCAAAGATACAACTGATGTTTTTCAGAGGACCATTATACATAATATTCATTGAGCAGTTCATATGGCAATGGTTAACCTTTTTTTTTTAGAGCATGTGTAAAAAGGTAGGGGGGTATATGTCCTGCATGCAATGACTTGATAATATTTAGAGAAATATAGGACATTAGCTTGGCATAATATGTAGATACAACCAATCACCATACATGAGAACGGATGGCAAAAAATGTGCTAAAGTACACTTCTGGTTCTCTCAATATGAATATTGCAAAAAAATGCTTTTTTCCTTGTAACTAAAATTAAGCAAGCATTTTTGATATGACAGGAAGGACAGCGGGTAAAATACAGAAACAACATTTCTACAGACTATAGAACCATAAATGTCTTTTAAAGCCATACATCAGGCAGTTAAAAAAAAAAAAAAAAAAAAGAATATTTGTTTTTATTACAACCAGTACAATATTTTTAAATTTGACTTGATTTTAGCCTATTGTAATCTCAAGTACAGCAGCACTTGGAATGGGAGGAGGGGTGGCACTTGGGGCCAAACAGGTATACTGCATTCATATGTGCCAAAAGGAGCAGAGAGATGACAGAATCGTGTTGCTGCTTCTTCCCTATCCAATCTGTGGTTGAGGATAAGGTGGGGCCCTACTGCAGTTAGGCAACACAGTTAAGAAAAGTCAAGTCTTTAGGCTGGTTGTGCCATATGGTAGGTCTAAGTAAATCTCAGTACTAGAATCACAAAAAACAAACAAACACACACACACAAAAACACACAACACGCTTTTGGTGGGTAAGTCAGTTGCCATAAAAGTTTTCTTGAAAAATGTCACATGCTTAGAGGGAGCAGAAGACAAAGCTACACATTATACAGGGTGAATTAAAGGCCAAGTTCACTTTTGAAACATGTTGCATGTTCCACCCTTTTTCAGGGAGGAACATGTAGCATGTTCCAGCATCTGCAGCTCTCGCTCTGCTAGTCCCTGCGACAGCGGGCCAGGAATCATCTCCCCACATCTGCTGTCACGATTTGAAAGCAGCGCAGCCCTTTGGGAGAAGTTTCCTGTGAATAAATTCCTACAAGTACAGCCATTGTGGCTGAGGGCTTGTAGTTTCCAATGAGCTGCAAGGGCACTGGTGAGCAACCTCCACTGATATTTCTGCTCTCAGGCAGCTGTCTCCCCGTATGAGTTACAGGCATGCAGCTATGCTAAGAGTCTGCAGGACATTGCACCCATGATCTGCTGATCGCGGGTGCAATGCTCTGAAGGCTCCTTAAAGAAAAATAAATGCACATTTTTTACCTGCAAAAAATGTGCATTTATTTATTTTTTTTAAAAAGTGAACTTATTCTCTACGTCCCACTACAGACTACTTGGAAAAAAAAATGGTCCTATAGATGGTCCCAACTAAGCTATGCTTCTGAAATGCAGCTTCTCCAAGAAAAAGTATGGGTGGATCGAAATGCACTTCATCACTCATAGAAATGGGAACAGCCTCAAGTTCACAACTTGATAGTTCTGAGCCTTCATGGGAAGTGGACTAATAACAAAATTATTACCCATGCTGAATATATTTATATAGGCTGCCATTCATGCTGCCTGGTGGTTCTTGCTTGTTCAAGGAGTCAAGTATTAAAACAAGAAACTAAATAAAACCAGAACTTTTGCATAGGTGTTGGTCAGGCCAGTAACTCAAAGTACTGAAGACACTGGATCAGTATGATAGGCAGTCAACGAACGCTTTCAGCAGAAGTGTAAGCAATGGCAGCCCAAGAATTTTTTCAGCAGAGAACACACTTTAAAAAGGTTGAATTCCAGACAAATACCATCTATATTTAATCCTGCTACCACTCCCATTCTAAAAAGGAAAGATGTCTATATTTACCTATTCTGAAGGAGCTCTGTTCTGGTCACATGATCGTTCCAATAGCCGAGGAGAGAAGAGATCACCGATAACGGTTGCAGAGCTAGGCGATGTCATCCACAGGTTTACTATGGGGAATGCATTGTTGGCTGTCCTCTGCCCTCTACATTGAAGCCGCCACTGGGAGCCAATCAGGTCACTGGATCGCAGCGCCCTCAGAGGTGAACAGGTAAGTATAGCAATCTTTCCATTAAAGGGTAGTTAGAATAGGCTTAGAATGGTGGTGGGAGCAGGTTTAAGTATAGTTAAATATTTGACTGGAATTCTACTTTAAGGCCAACTTCTCTTCTTGACTATAGATGTGAAAAGTTGACAGAAAATTACAATCAGATTTATGAACTGGGCTCATTTGCCCGATACACCACAGTAATGTTTTTTTAGCATTTCCCAAAAAGTGAAATGTCAGTTGCGGGTTGAGTTTTTTCCCCTCTCACCTAAGCAACCTCTAGCAAACTGGACATACTGTTACTTACCACAGTGCGCTGTTTGTTAGGTAGGAAGACTCTTACAATAGGTTTCTGTGGAGATTTGGGGTTAATACGGGAGAGGTCAGAGGGGTTCTGCAGGACGGACAAGGACGAGGGTACTAAAGACAGGGAGGATGGTACAGAAGATAGTGTCATTTCTGAGGACAGGGATGAAGACGAGTCTGTTCCATTCCCCATTGACTCCAGTAACTGCTGTTCCCTCTGCTGGAGGGCATCGAGTTTACTTGTGTATTCTTCGTAAGCCTGTGGGAAGAATACCAAACAAATCAATAATGCCACTGTACATTTGTAAGGGAAGACAGACAGACAGAAAAGTCAAAAGGAGCGAGATAGAGCGACAGACGCACCTAACAGAGAGGATTGCATATCATAAAAACAGAGCACACAAGTAATGTGACCCAAATCCTGCAGACTGGTCTTAGATATCAAAAGAGCAAGCTCACAGGGCCCAATCCTGTGATGTCACATAATCAATCTGGTAAAGATGGCATCCAACTATTTTCTACCTGCTGGAATAGACACCCAATGCAGATCAAGTGCTGTGCTTGCTTATTATCAAAACAGGATTTATATAGCACCAGGCACAGCAACAGTTTGCAAAGCACTTTACAAAATAAAGGGAGTCAGCACAGTTCAATAAGGTAAGAGTTTACAATCTGAAAAGGGGAGGGGGATTATAAGAGTTGGAGAAAGTTAAATTTCAGCTGTTAGATAAAGGTGGGAAAGATTCCGGAAAAAGGCGTTTAAGGATCGCCTAGAGGTGGACAAAGTAGGAAAGGACCAGGGATATTAGGGTAGGGAGTTCCAGAGGATGGAAGAGGCTCTAGAGAAAAGCAGAACTGTGGATGGCCTTGTACTTTGCTAACATTTTGAATTTTATTTGTTGGGCGAGAGGAAGCCAGTGGAGGGATTGGCAGAGAGGGGCAGCGGGGAGACCAATTGGTTGGCAAGATGGATGAGTCTGGCAGACTAATTCATGAGACTGAAGGGGATAGCCTAATAAGGGGGGGGCAACAAGGAGAGAGTTGTAGTTAGCAAAGGAGAGTGAATTAGTACCTTTGTCAATGGTTAAAAAGGAGCGAAGTTTGAAGATGTTGCAAAGGTCAAGGCAGCACAATTTGGAGAGTGATTGGATGTGGGGCCAAAAGGAGAGGTTAGAGTCCAGGATTACACCTACCAACCTGGCATTAAGAGAGGGACTGGATCATTGTTTTTTGACCTCAACGGAAAAATCTGGGGATACGGGGGAATAAATATTAGGAGTTCTTTTTTGAAAAGATTAAAGTTTGAGGAAGAGGTGTGACATCCATAAGGATATGTTAGTAAATTAGTGATATTATTATACAGGATTTTTATAGTGCCAACAGTTTACGCAGTGCTTTTCAATATATTAGGGATTGACCAATATTGGGTTTTTTTCAGTGCCGATACGATACCGATATTTCGGCCACCTCTCCTGCCGATATTTTGTACATTTAAACTTGTCAAAATTAACACCAATTTTATGCACAAATCTGGTATAAAATGAACATGTTAATGTTTATTAAAATTAAACATGACGGGAATGTATGTGAGCTAGTCGGCAAGTGGTTAAAAAAACAATTAAAAACCAAGTAAAAATAAATAAATAAATTAAATAATACTATTCAAAATCAATTTTAATTTTGCATTAAAAAAGGGAAATTCAACTTTTGCTAAAGAATTAAATTAAAGTGATAGCTTGCTATGGGGGGCACCCGAGCTGAGTCACAGCTCCCCGTGTCCATTCGGACACCAGGCCCTCACCCAGCACCGCCCTCTCTCCCTTGATTGGCTAGCTGACTTTGACTGCAGCAGGAGCCAATGGCGCCACCGCTGTGTCTCAGCCAATCAGGAAGGAGAAGATCGGACGGCTGAGACATTCGTGGACATCGCTGGACAGAGAGGGACCTCAGGTAAGTGTTAGGGGGGGCTGCAGCACACAGAAGGCTTTTTATCCTAATGCATAGAATGCATGAAGATAAAACATCTTCTGCCTTTACAACCCCTTTAAGCACATAAAATGTTGACAGAATCCACTTTTGAAATGTAGTGTTATTAACTGTAATTTATTTTTCCCACAAACGCATAAAAATCTGTATTTTTGGTTATAAAATTACCTAAACCCCCCTGAATCACATCATTTTCTGAAAGCAGATGCCCTTTATAATAAAAAGATGGTAGTTGCATGATATTTGCACACCTGTTTGGGGATTAAATTGTGTTTGTGTGCCAAAAACGTAATCGCATAAATACATAAATATTTTGTACCAAATAAAACTTGAGGTAGTGTCAATTAAATAGACACCAAATACGTCACGCCTCAAAACTGTGTGTGCCTGCAAAAATGGCAAAAAACTGCAGTACCCAGAATTATCAATAGGTGGGGCTTTAAATGCTGTTAGGCTGGATTCACACCTATGCAGTTTTAGTGCTTTTTGCATTTTGCAGATTTGCACTACAGTCCATTTAACATGGTTTCCTATAGAACACGTTCTGTAGTGCAAATCTGCAAAATGCAAAAAGCACCAAAAAATGCATAGGTGTGAATCCAGCCTTACAGTTCATCAGTAGTAAACTGTAAAGCAGGAAATTGGAATTATTGCTCCCACATTCGCAGCAATATATAACATCATAAGGTGCAATTGCCCTTTACATACAAGTGCGTGCACATGGTGTAGTCTACATACAAGTGAATGGAAAGGACATGATGAAACAAACAAACCCAACAAGACAAATCCCATTCATTAATATGACCCCTGTTTACATCTGAGCGGTCCGTCACCTAAAGCAAAATGCCAGTCACTCAAAGAAAGTACAGGCGCTTCTATTTTGGCAGATTACAGGTGTTTTAACTCTTGTACATTGGTGACCTTTTGAACTTCAAAACACCTGTACAGAAACTCTGCAAAAAACGCCAGAAAAAACGCCTGTAAAAACGCTGAGATGTGAACGGAGCCTAAATGTAAGCTAGATGACACAATCAGTTGTGTGAACCGGCACTCAGGAATTGCCCATCAAATCTGTAGTACAACATATAACGTGTAAAATTAGCCCACAATCCCTTGTGCTGGGCATGCGAAGGGGGATACTTATGATGAAGGTAACAACCCACAGCTATGCCAACATGTCCATTGGTCTGACATGTAAAGGTTTTGTCCTGCACTCTGTAATTACTGAAGGCCCAAAGTGGCCTTTGTGGTTTGTGGCTCCAGACCAACAGTCAAAATGGGGCAATCACTCATTTCCTGGTGTGTAACAAAGACTGCTTGCTAAACTTTTATAAAATGCTATCCCACGTTTAGAAGGCTGAAGGCAATGTAACTACAGCATGTCATTCACGTACATTTAAAAATGGGTGATCGCTAAAAATATTTAAAGCCTAAATGAAAACTTTCACTTCTATGCATTCCAAGAGCATCAAACCATGGAAAATCTTGTTTTGTTTTAGAAAAGCAGCCATAGCCTAAGGCTGGCCATAGATCGTTCAATTTGTTTTGTTCAACCAGCGGTTTAAACAAAACAAAACAAAAAAAAAAAAACTGACCCAATTCACCCATCCACACCATTTGAGGTGGATGGAGAAATATCTTTCCCACTGTGTCATTGTATTCTGAAAGCGGGGAGACTTACCAACTGTCACAATTAAGGATGAGCTCAGGCCTGTTCGCAACCCACACATGCAGAGCCTGACAAGAAGTCGGCACTGCACAGCTCTAATCGCAAGCCATGAGAATTTTTCCCGATCTGCGGCAGCACTGCCTGTGATTAGCACTGTGCCGACTTCCTGGCGGGCTCTGCACGTGCAGGTTGCGATCACACCTGAGCTCATCCTTCGTCACAATACACAGATAAGTGCTGCGGTCCATTTCCAAGCGATCTGCACTGCAGGAAATTTCCAACAGGGTGGCTGAACAGGAGTCGATTGGTAGATTGATTTCTCTTAAACCACAGTGGCCATACATGGATTAAAATTTGCCCAGTTCAGCAGGGACCGGCCAAATTTTGATCCTTGTATGGCCAGCTTTAGTAGAAAAGCCTGTCAGTTGCCAGCATGCTCTACAGTAGGACTCTTGTTCTCTGCAAGCAGAGGTCTTTATGCAGGTGGTCTAACACACCCCCATCCTGGTTTAAAGTAGAGGGCAAGTACTGATAAAGTCCAAAGCACAAAATGTCTGGGCACCACAACTGTACAAATTGCTTAAAATGATATGATTAAGGAGGACCATTTTGATGATGGAAAGATATTGACGCTTGCTCGAACATTATGAAAATTTGACTACAACCTGGCCATACTTAGACCAAATAATGGCTAAAAGTATAATTGCATCCTTTTGATACATGTCCTCTGCCTATTTGAATAAAGGGCCTTTTCGCAAACAGGATCGTTCCTTGTATTTATAAGGGCTCATTCATATGCATCCACCTTGGAACTGCGTGCAGGCAGCCGATAGAAGTGGATGCTCACTCTGCATTCAGATTCAAGCACCCATGTCTACCCGCAAGTCAAACTTTGACATGCCATTGTATCAATGCTGACACTGCATGCGCATCCATTTCTATGGGCTGCCTGCATGCAGCTCCATTGGTGGATGCACATGCTTCTGCCAGTGGCACTTCACAGAGGACAGCACTGATCTGCTGCCTGAATAAGCCCTTAGCTTGACTGGGATTTACACCTGTCTGCCCGGTTTCGCTTTCTAATATTGCATTGCTTCCCTCTGCATGAACATACATAAACCTGACAATTACAACAATGTAAAGTGAAACAATGACGTGTGAAACGTATTCAACCCTGTTGCGATCCTAAAAAACTTATAAGAGAGGTAGCCTGTAAAAGAATAGGCCTAATACTTACCTGTCCAGCAAGTGTTATGGAAAATCTTCTCTTGCCTTCAAGAGCTCTGGGTGCTGCTGACACTTCAAGGTGTGTAGGGATCAGTAGAAGGAACCACAGTGCACACCAGTGCCAACTGACTCATGCTGGGTGTTAGTGTATTTTTATCAAATAACAAAATGGAAAGTAAAGTAAATGAACAAAAGAGAAATCCAAGTCAAAACAATATTTGGCATGACCACCCTTTGCCTTCAAAACATCAATTCTTGCACACAGTTTTTGAAGGAACTTGGCAGGTAGGTTGTTTGAAAAATCCTGGTGAACTAACCACAGATCTTCTGTGGATGTAGGCTGCCCCAAATCCTTCTGTCTCTCCATGTAATCCCAGACTCGATGTTGAGATCAGGGCTCTGTGGGGGGCAAACCAGCACTTCTAGGACTCCTTGTTCTTCTTTACACTGAAGATGGTTCTTAATGACATTTGCTGCGTTTGGCGTCATTGTCCAGCTGCAGACTAAATTTGGGACCAATCACATGCCTCCCTGATGGTATGGCATGATGGAGGATTATGCATTTCTCATCATTAAGGTCTCCTTTGATTCAGACCAAATCTCCAACTTAATTTGCAGAAATGCAGCTTGCAAAGAACCTCCACCATGCTCCCCTGTGCCTGCAGACACTGATTATTGTACCGCTCTCCAGCCCGTCGGTGAACAAACCATATCAGAGGTATGGCTTTTTTGTCATAATTCTTCCATGAAGTCCACTTGTGGTCAAACTTCTCCAGACAGTAGATGGGTGTTCCTGGGTCCTACTGGTTTTTGCCAGTTTTGAACTGATGGCACTGCTAGACATCTTCCGATGTTGAAAGGAAGTAAGCATGATGGGTCTTTCATCTGTATCATTCTGTTTCCTTGGCCGACCACTGGGTCTACGGTCCTCAAAGTCACCTGACCAATGGTGACCTCAATGCTGAGAAATACAGGCAGATACTTATCCATCATGGCATACCATCAGGGAGGCGTGCGATTGGCCCCAAATTTATTCTGCAGCAGGACAACGACCCCAAACATACAGCCAATGTCCTTAAGAACTATCCTAAAGAAGAACAAATTTCCTGGAAATTATGGTTTGGCCCTGTGAGCTCTGATCTCATCATCATTGAGTCTGTCTGGAATTATATGAAGAGACAGGAGGATTTGAGGCAGCCTACGTCCACAGAAGATCTGTGGTTAGTTCTCCAAGATGTTTGGGCACAACCTACCTGCTGAGTTCCTTCAAAAACTGTGTGCAAATGTACCTAGAAGAATTGATGCTGGTTTGAAGCCAAAAAAGTAGTCACACTAAATATTGATTTCATTTAGATTTTTCCTCTATTTGCTCACTTTGCATTTTGTAAATTGGTAAAAATAAATTATATAATTTTAAAAAAATTTTTCGAGAGCAAAAAGTTTCAAATGGATTTTTTTTTGCTTTTTTTCTTTTTTTTTATTGCATTTTTGTGTAAATATGATATCTGAGTTTTTTTTTCCCAAGATCCCATATTTAACCCCCCTGGCGGTATGATTATTTCAAATTTTTATGTCTCAAAGCGGTACAATTATTTTGCATAGAAATTTGGCGTTTTATATTGTAGGCCTGTAATTTTTAGCAATAACACACTTATATCTGTCCACCAAGAGTCTAGTAGATATCCCGGGTATGATGAAGTTTGGAACACAAAATCATAAATTATAATATAATAAATAACTATAAATTATAAAAAATATATAATATAAATAATAATAATAAAATTAATTTCTCCACGATTCACTATCACTCAATTCTGCAAGTGTTCTAATTTACTATCGCTGTTTTCTAGCTGGTCTAAAACCACTTTTGACGTAAAGGGACACTTTTTGGTTGCTATGGACAATCTCCAGTTTCCAGGCAGAAAGGACAGTATATATCATATACAACTACATACAGGGCATTGGACAAAGCACTAGGGACAAAAAGGGATGTGAAATGATTTCATACAGTAATGTAATCTGTAAGATTACAGTGTACTGTATGTGTTATGAATTTTGACTTTTTTGAATTTGCCACCAGGCTCCGCCTCCGTGCGTCGCGATGCTCGCAAGGAACGAAGCCCGGCACACAGGACATCGGGGCGGAGTACAGAGCCCACGGACACAGCGGGGGACATCGCAGGATCCCGGGGACAAGGTAAGTAACCTCTTCCAGAATCCTGCAATGCAATCCCAAGTGTGGCTTGGGGTTACCGCTAATGGTTCTAAAATTTAACCCCAAGCCACACTCGGGAAAACCGCCAGGGAGGCTAAGAGGTCTTGTCATGCTTTTTTTTCTATTACAAGGGATGTTTACATTCCTTGTAATAGGAATAAAAGTGACACAATTGTTTTTTTTTTTTTTGTAGCAGTGTAAAAATAAAAAATAAAAAAAAGTGAAATATATTAAAAAAAAAACTAATAATTTTTTTCTTAAGTTCCCTGTCCCGCCAAGCTTGCGTGCAGAAGCGAATGCATACGTGAGCAGCGCCTGCATATGAAAAAACAGTGTTCAAACCACGCATGTGAGGTATCACCGCGTTCGGTAGAGCGAGAGCAATAATCCTAGCCCTAGATGTCTGCAACCCAAAACATGCAACTTGTAGAATTTTTTAAATGTCGCCTATGGAGATTTTGTAACATTATCTTTCACAATATAAAAAAATTGGGCTAACTTTACTGTTGTCTTATTTTTTTAATTCAATAAAAAAAAAAAAAAAAAGTGTGCTTGTAAGACCACTGAGCAAATACGGTATGACAAAGTATTGCAATGACCACCATTTTATGCTCGACGGTTTTCAGAAAAAAAATATATATAATGTTTGGGGGTTTCAAGTAATTTTCTAGCAAAAAAAAAAAAAATGTTTATAACTTGTAAACACCAAATCTCAGAAAGAGGCTTGGTCCTTAAGTGGTTAATTTTAAATTACACCTCAAATAGGGAGGAGATTGGGTACACTAAACATGTAGATAAATGAGCTGGCCAGGAGGAGAGAAACATAAAAGATCAAGCCGCAAGTTCAGAAGCACATAATGTTTATGAAAAGTGTCCGATTCGGTTTACACAACACAGTGCGGTATTAGCGAAGGACGTATTCATTCTGGACTGGTGACAACTTTTAAGACTGGTTATGGGTAAACACATCTGGAGGCAAGGAGACGAGGGAAAACAAGTTTACAAATCTCAGTCTTGGTAGAGAGGAACTCTTATTTTCAGGTTAGACATGAGCATTTAATTAAAAAGAATACTTTATTTTATTAATTATTTTAACTCCCTCGCGTATTATTCTTCCTGTTTTAAGACCTACCTCCCTGCCTGCTGGTGAGCACCAGATAGTCCATATTGCACAAGAATTTACGGTTATAGGTTTATGCTGTGGGCCGTAGAGGCCGAGATCTGACGTCACTCAAATACACCAAGTAGTCTGGACTTTCTTCTCTTGATGAAGAGGGATGAATAGCTCAGCTTCTCTGATGGAAATCAGCTTTACGGATTCTACTTCAGCTCGGAATCTGCTCCCTTTGTTATGATCCTCAGATGGCTTAATTAGCAGTAAGAGCACATTGGTTTAATTGTTTCACCATAGTCCTCAAGTGACAGTGTGCAAGAGGATCAAAAAACCTCCCCTTTAATCCCTTATACTTCAACTGTCTGCCTGCACAAAAGAGATACCCCATATTACCAAAAGTATTGGGACGCCTTCCTTTACACCCACAGGAACTTTGATGGCATCCCAGACTTCGTCCGTAGTGTTTTATATTGCATTGGCTCACCCTTTGCAGCTATAACAGCTTCAACTCTTCTGGGAAGGATGTCCACAAGGTTTAGGAGTGTGTCTATGGGAATGTTTGACCATTCTTCCAGAAGCACATTTGTGAGGTCAGGCACCAATGTGGACGAGAAGGCCTGGCTCGCTAAATCATCCCAAAGGTATTCTATCCAGTTGAGGTGAGGGACTCTGTGCAGACCAGCCTCCAACCCAAACTCGCTCATCCATGTCTTTATGGACCTTGCTTTGTGCACTGGTGTGCAGTCATGTTGGAACAGCAAGGGGCCATCCCCAAAATTGTTCCCACAAAGTTAGGAACATGAAATTGTCCAAAAATGTCTTGGTATGCTGATGCCTTAACAATTCTCTGAACTGGAACTAAGGGACCAAGCCCAACCCCTGAAAAACAACCATATTCTCTCTCTCCCCCAACAAATGATATGGACCAGTGCACAAAGCAAAATCCATAAAAACATGGATGAGCGAGTTTGGGATGGAGGAACTTGATTGGCCTCACAGAGGCCTGACCTCAACCCGATAGAACACCTTTGGGATGAATTAGAGCCAAGACTGCGAGCCAGGCCTTCCGTTCCACATCAGTACCTGACCTCACAAATGCGCTTCTGGAAGAATGGTCAAACATTCCCATAGACACACTCCTAAATCTTGTGGACAGCCTTCCCAAAAGAGTTGAAGCTGTTCTAGCTGCAAAGGGTGGGCCAACTCAATATTGAACCCTACGGACTAAGTCTGGAATGCCATTAAAGTTCATGTAAAGGCAGGCATTCCAATACTTTTGGTAATATAGTGTATATCTGGTACTGCCAGGTATGAGGAGCATGTGATTTTCTTCCCTAAGAGCCGGTTCACACTGGGACAACTTGTCAGGCGACTTAGCCCCTCTGACAAGTCTCGTTCCATTCTGTACAATGGAACCGTTCTAATAGAAGCGACTCAAGTCGCTCCGACTTAGAAAAAGGTTCCTGTACTACTTTGGGGGCGACTTGCATTGACTTCTATATAGAAGTCAATTTGCAAGTCGCCGCTGCTGTCGTGTGCAGGTCGCCTGAGGCAGTTGCGCTGCAAGTCGTGCTGCCTCAGTGTAAGCCAGCTCTTACTCTTGCAAAGCTGCACTTAGTGCTAATCACCACCTGGTGGTGGAGAAAGTCCAACTAATGCTTAGATAGATCTTCTTGCACTGACAAGACTGATGGGAATTCAATTAACAAAGCAGGCTGGCATTAGTAAAGAACACAGGGGTTGATTTACTAAAGCCGTAGAGTGCAAAATCTGGTGCAGCTCTGCATAGAAACCAATCAGCTTCCAGGTTTTATGGTCAAATCTTAAGTGAACAAGCTGTAGTTAGAATCTGGTGCAGCTGTGCATGGTAGCCAATTAGCTTCTAAGTGCACCAGTTTTAGTAAATCTATCCCACTGTCATTTAAAGTGGTTCTAAGCCCCCATTCAGCCTGGGCTCACACTTGTACGACAAACAGTCCAACATTGGGAGCTCATGTCGCATGACGTGTGAAAATCAATGTTTCCCTATGGAAGCTGTCTTAACTGGTCCGACTTTGAAAATGCTCCCTGCACTACTTTGGTCCAATTTTGATCCTACTTCAGCCCATTGATTATCACTGAAGTCGGATCAAAGTCGGATTGCCGTCTTAACTGACCCGACTTGTGCTCTGAGGATCGTGAAGGGAAACTCCATGCCAAATAAAAAAAAAAAAAAAAAAAAAAACGGCATGGGGTCCCCCTCCAAAAGCATACCAGGCCCTTAGGTCTGGTATGGATTTTCAGGGGAATCCCCACGCTGAAAAAAGGGCGTTGGGGTCCTCCTCAAATCCACACCAGACCCTTATCCGAGCGCACAGCGCAACAGGTCAGGAAAGGGGGTGGGGACAATTAAGCCCTGCGCCCCCCACCCCAAAGCACCTTGTCCCCATGTTGATGAGGACAAGGGCCTCTTCCCGACAACCCTGGCCGTTGCTTTCAGGGTCTGCGGGCGGGGGGCTTATCAGAATCTGGAAGCCCCATTTAAAAAGGTGGCCCCCAGATCCCGCCCCCCCCCACCCTATGTGAATGAGTATGAGGTACATTGTTCCCCTACCCATTCACCTGAAAAAAAAAGTGTCAAAAATAAAACACATTACACATATTTTTAAAGTAATTTATTAAGGCAGCTCCGTCGTTTCTTCTGATCTCTTATCCCCTCTCCGACTCTTCTGTCTCCTCCACTGATGTCTTCTGCCTCTGCCAGTTCTTCTCCGCTGAGGTCTTCTAGCCCTCTCCGGCTCTTCTCCCTCTGTCTGCCATCTTCTGCCTCTGCTGGGTCATCTCCGTCATCTACTCGCTCTTCTGCTGGGTCTTCTCTGCCGTGTTCTCCCTCTGTTCTTCTTCCAATGTTGACTCGACACTCTCTCCCGCTCTAATGCTGGGTGCAAGGTGTGCCACTACTTATGTTGGCATGGGGTGGGGTCACTGCCCCATCATGCCTGGGGGGTGATGTCAAAAGGGGCAGGGCCTCATGAAGACATCACTCGTGACCCTGCCCCATGTCAATATAAGTAATGTAAAGATAATAATAGAATCGCGCTACAACATTAACTCAATAATATATAATCAGTAATGCTGTCCATTAGACATAAATGTAACATGAGCAGGTTACCACAAAATAATATAGTGCCAGAAATAAGAAAAAAAATACATAAAAATATTGATTGATGAATATGAAATATAAATATATATATATATGCTATTTTTTATCACTGGCGGTGGATTGAACACAACATTTTCCACATCATGGAAGACCTCATATGTCTCACAATTTGGACTTTTTTCCAATATTTTTTATCTATTCATCTGTACACGGGTGTTTGATTATTTATCTTTGGCTATTACACCATATGTCATATATATTTTTACATTCATCAATCAATATTTTTATATATTTTTTTCTTATTTCTGGCACTATATTATTTTGTGGTAACCTGCTCATGTTACATACATTTATGTCTCATGGACAGCATTACTGATTATTTATATATTAATGTTGTAGCGCGATTCTTTTATTATCTTTATATTTACACTGTTTTTGTTGTGCAAAAGAATCGCTGCTTATACCATCTAGATTGTTCATTATTTGTTAAAATTGTTTTTGCGATTTGGTACATTATTTTGATACACCTTAGCGAAGTTTTTTTTCTTTTTTCCTTCAATATAAGTAATGGCACACTGCGCACCCAGTATTAGAGCAGGAGAGAGCGTTGAGTCAAAACTGGAAGAAGAACAGAGGGAAAAACACAGCGGAGAAGACCCATCAAAAGAGCGAGAAGATAGCGGAGAAGACCCAGCAGAGGCAGAAGACAGTGGACAGGAGGGATAGGAACAGGAGAGGGCTAGAAGACATCAGCAAAGAAGACCCAGAGGGGGGGGAAGAACCGGCAGAGGCAGAAGACGTCAGTGGAGGAGACAGAAGAGCCGGAGAGGGGAGAAGAGATCAGAAGAGACGACAGGGCTGCCTTAATATATTAAATGACTTTAAAAATATGTGTAATGTGTTTTATTTGACACTTTTTTTCAGGTGAATGGGTAGGGGAACAAAGTACCTCATACTCATTCACACAGGGTAGGGGGGCCGGAATCTGGGGGCCCTCTTGTTAAAGGGGGCTTCCAGATTTTGATAAGCCGCCCCCAGACCCCGACAACCAACGGCCAGGGTTGTCTGGGAGAGGCCCTTGTCCTCATCAACATGGGGACAAGGTGCTTTCGGGTGGGGGTGGTCGCAGGGCCCCCCGTGCCCCAAAGCACCCCCCCTCCATGTTGAGGGCATGGGGCCTGGTGTGGTTCGGGGTGGGGGGGGCGGGCGCTTGCTCGTCCCCACCCTCTTTCCTGACCTGCTGGGCTGTGTGCTCAGATAAGGGTCTGGTATGGATTTTGGAGGGGGGACCCCAACGCCGTTTTTTCGGCTTGCGGGTTCCCCCTCTAAAGATTCATACCAGACACAGTGCCTGGTATTGTCGGGGATCAAAGTCTGATCCCTGTT
Source organism: Lithobates clamitans (assembly GCA_037952925.1). NCBI lineage: Eukaryota > Metazoa > Chordata > Amphibia > Anura > Ranidae > Lithobates > Lithobates clamitans. Next base: position 820,786 of record JBBGZY010001622.1, on the reverse strand, counting down.
CACTGAAGTCGGACTTCAAGTCACAGGGCAAAGTCGGATCCAAAGCGGTACAACTGTGGTGTCGGACCAGTGTGAACCCGGCCTCACACTGGTACAACTTTTCATGACACGTCGCAAACCCATTGCCGGCAATAAAACCGTTCATATTGCAGAGATTTAAAAAAAATATTTCTGAACTACTGTTTACAAATTTAATTGCAACTTGCAATGAAATCAGCAGTGCAAATCGCACTGATGTGTGGCTTTGAAATTGCACGACTTCAAAGCTGCACTGATGTGAACCTGGGCAAAAATCTGATTTTTTTTTTTTTTTAAACTTAATGCATTCTCCGCGTTTAGGTAAAAAAAACAAAAAAAACACCCCACTACTTGTCCACTGAGCTCCCTCAGGGGACGGACAGCTGAGAATGCTCTCCATGTCTTTTCTACATCAAACTGACTACAAAACTAAATTCACAGAAACCTACCTCCACGTATATTGAAGGGGGATTGTGCTCGCCTCCGAATTTATCTAGGAGGGCTTCAATGTGCTCTTGCGTTAACTTAATCATCTGCTTGATGTTCCAGATCTGAAAGAATGAAAAAAAAAATTGTGAGGATCAAATACAAGTGTATTTACAAATAAGACCAGTAAACCCAAAGTACAACTTATTTAATGAAAGCACAGATCAGGACATAAAAAAAAAAAACATATGTACAAACGGTTTGTAGAAATAACACAGCCATCATCTGCTTTCAAAGCTTGCTCTCCGGTTGTCTCCTGAATACCAGGGTTGAAACTTAGCCCTCCATGCGCCAAACACACCGAGAAAACAAAGGACAGTCGAACAATGACATGGCATCACAATGTTCACCAATTTATTCCACAGACCACTTCCTCTAGCATGTTTCACCTAATAGGGCTTAGTTGTAGAGACTCTACTACTAAGCCCTGTTGGGTGAAATACATTAGGGGTAGCAATCTCTTGGTCGGGACTACTGTTATAGTTGTCTGTATAATAAGCAAACATTGTCATGTCATCGGTGTGCTGCTGTACTTTATTTCCTCACATCAAATGGAAAATCAAAACTTTCACCTACCAAGATGACTGCCCGTATTCAAAGACATGGTGCAGAACAAGGAAAACATTTTTTGCCACTTTCAGCCAGCAGATAGAGAAGGATAAAAATGAACAATAGCCCTCTGGATGCTTCCAGTAACAGTTAAATGAATCAGAGGAGAGACACACACCTCCTCCCATGTTTTCTCGGCTGCATAACCGCTCTTCCAATCTCCTGGTCTTACAGGACACAGAGCAGTGAGAACCATAGGCTGCTGCCAGTCAAACTCCTCTAAGGAGGGAGCGAGGGCTTGGCTTAATTGTGCTGTATGTGTCTATGGACACACAGCTTAGCTTGGGAGCTCATCCGGAGGAGCAGACAGCGCCAGCAGGGGACTGTCCAAAAAAAGAAATAAGGCACCTCTCTGAGCAATATTGTTGCACAGAGCATGTAAATATAACATCTCTTTAACAGACTGCCATAAAGGCTTCTCACCTTCACCCTCGCATGCACAGTTATGTGTACACCCATCACATCTCGGTGCTGGGATGAGTGAACTCTCAAGCGCATGCATGGGGGAGTGACGTCGCGTCGCCTCAGCCCAGCCAATCCAACATAGGCGAAGACCCCAACCATGGAGGAAGCCATATAGAAGAGAAGTGGAGGTGAGTGTTAAAGGGTTAAATTACGCTTCAATTTGAAGTGCACCTTACGCACTTCTGCTCAAAGTAACTCCTTAAAAGGGTAACTCCACTTTTGTAGGAAAAAAGTTAAAAATGAGCAAATAAAAAAAATATAGCATGTACATTTGTGACGTCATATTGTAATGGAAGGTTGTTAAAAATATTACCTTTCCTTTTCAATCTGCAGCGCTGCAAATGCAATATGGATACCTGGAGGAATCCTGTACACAGTTGATGTACAGCACGCCCCCTAAAAATGTCATTTCCTGCTTGTGCGATTGGCTTACTGATTTTCCCAGAAGTCTGCACTAAGATGCAAGTCAGATTTTGAGCATCCCCTGCAACAAAAATTTTTGGTAAGATCCTCCCAAAAGGAAAACGTGTATCAAAAGGGATTCAAACCCTGCAAATTTCCTCATTAGAACCCTCCAGGTACAGCAGCCGATTGAGAACTAAAAAATCTCTCTCATTCCCTTTCACTTTGCACATGGACACAGGCAGCTATATCTATAGAAATCTTCAACAAAGTTTGTTAAAATACCTGCAATCTACATAGATCAGTTTTAGTTTTTTTTTTTTTTTTTTTTTTGAGGTGGAAAAAACTAAAAGGAGTTATTCTTTAAATAAAATGAAAGCAAACTTAACCCCTTCACGACTGTGCTATAGCCAAATGATGGCGGTCACACTTTGCCGGGATGCTGTCATATCACGTCCTCCCGTGCCCCCTGCAGGGCGCATCGGTGGTGATCTGTGATTGCTGTGTCCTTCGGAATGGAAATATTTGCCAGCACACCATGGAACAGCGTAGATAGCATCCAAACGTGTAGTTTATTGCATGATCACAACACACAGAGAGAGTGCAACGTTTCGGAGTCACGCAGGACCCCTTCGTCATCACGAAACGTTGCACTCTCTCTGTGTGTTGTGATCATGCAATAAACTACACGTTTGGACGCTATCTACGCTGTTCCATGGTGTGCTCGCAAATATTTCCATTTTGACTTGAACCAGTATCCAGCTGGTTGTTGTTGCTGCAGCACCCATATCTCATGAGCTTATCCAGGAAAGTGTACGATGGGAATATAAAGTACTACTTGCTGTGTCCTTTGGACGCAGCTGATCTTATAAATCAGGGTAAAGAGCCAGTCACAGAGGCTATTTACCATGTGATCAGCTGTGTCCAATCACAGCTCATCACGCACGTAAACAGGATTTGCCGGTGTCTTGCCGAGAATGTTCCCTCGGCGGATAAGTTTCCCCCCTGTACTGCGCAGGCGCAGCGCCTGCGCAGTACATACTACTCTCAGCCGCCGGAGATAGCCGAAGCTCAAATGCTTCAATCAGCTGTACACGGCGCCTGCGCTCTGGGTCCAGGTTCCTTCCCCACCATCCAAGTGGACCTAGAGGGGCAATCTAAAAGTGCTGAGCGCAGCGAGGCCGTGCCCGAAGCGTGGCGAGCGAAGCGAGCCCGCGAGGGGCCCTCTTACAGGCGCCGTGTACAGCTGATTTTCAGCTGTTTTGCTTCGGCTATTTCCGCTGATACGCAGGCGCAGTAGAGGGGGGAACTTATACGCCGAGCGGAACTTTCTCGGCAGAACACCGGTTATCAGCAATCCCCCCCCCCCTCACGCTGACAGCGAGGAGAGGAAAGCCAAAAACCGGCAAATCAACACAGGGGACATCTGCACTGACAATCAGGGAACTGATCATCATTGTCCTGATTATTAGTGCAGCCTCAACAGTGCCCATCAGCGCCACCCCATCAGCACACATCACGGAGAAAAAAACTACTTACTTATTTACAAAATCTTGTAACAAAGTAAGAAAGTGTTTTGTTTTTTTTTCAACATTTTTGGTTTATTTTTGTTTAGCAAAAAATAAAAAACCCGGTGGTGATTAAATACCACCAAAAGAAAGCTCTGTCTCAAAAAAAAAAAAGAAGATAAAAATGTAGTTTGGGGTACAGTATTGCATGACCGTGCAACTGTCATTCAAAAGTGCAACAACATTGAAAGCTGAAAATTGGCCTGGTCAGGAAGGGGGTGAAAGTGCCCCGTAGGCAAACTGTTAAAGCAACTGAAAAAGAAGTTAAAGCAACCAAGAAGCACCTACAACCAAACTGCATTTTTTTTTCTTTTTCTTTAAAAGGCGTGCAACAAACTAGAAAAAGTGCATTTTGCTTCTGAGGGATGCAGAGAGGCATTTAAAAGAGGAGTATGGGTTATTTTTTTGATTCATACTTACCTCGGTGGATGGAGCATCAGAACGATGCTGCAGCTGTCCCCTGCTTTCTCTGCACTGAGAACCGAACCACCGAACACAGACGATCGCTCGGTTCTCACTTTTCCCCGAGAGGAAAGCTGCTGTCAGCGTCTCTCCTCTCTGCTACTCCACGCTCATTAGAGCACTGAGCTGTGGAGGGACGGGGGAGAGGCAGTCTCAGCGTCTCATGCGGCTCGCTGAGAGGCTGAGACTGCCATCAATCAAGGCAGCTGGCGGATCCAGACTTGGAAGTCGGGTTGACGTGGTGCCTAGACCGCTTCCAGTGACGTCAGCAGAAAGCGGACTTCAGACCGTTCTCCGCTGAAAACGGGTCACAGGAGTGCAAAGCGACCTGCACACCTGTTACCCAGAGGAGAAGCCCAGCCTAAAGAGCTCAGGCTGGACTTCTCCTTTAAATTATTTTTTTACCCAGACACTGTCAGGAGAAATGCTGGTGCCAAGGCACAGCACACTTCTGTGGCCTTGATGATAAAGTTGTCCTTTCAAAATATTCAAAGCTTCGGATGTTCAAATTATTAAGAAAAACAGAGGCAATGAAGCGATGTCTGTAGAATATTATTTGTACAGATGTTGGTGGACGCACACAGAAATACCCTTGATCTTTGTTTTGCATGACAGGAATCACTTAATGTTTAAAAGGTCGGTATAAATAAAACTGGAGCCAAAAGAACAGCTTTGTCATGTTTAGATCTGCAAAGCAAGGGGAATGCAAAATGAAAAAACAAAGAAAAGACAGACAGCCATTTAGAATTTAGCTCTACAGAAGGAAAGCAGACAACAAAAAAAACACAAAACATAACAGTTATATGGACATCCAAAGTTAGATTTCAGTTAAAGGTCGATTATCGCGGTAGAAGTCTTGGATCCTTATTTTTTGGCAAACTAGTGAAATTTCTGAATTAACGTTTTTGGCTTGGTTTCTGCTCAAAAAAACAGCTCACTTCTGATATAAAAAAAAAAATTGGATATTTCCAAACGTGTGGCATTCCCAAAATAGAAATAAAAAAATTGAAAGGATTTCGAGAGTAATAAGCAACTGAGATGAAGTGTCCTCTACCACCCTTTACATTTAACCCCAAAGCACCCCCCCCCCCCCACCTTCAACAGTGTCTCCAGGCAGAGTTGTGGTCACGCTCCACCTGCCGTCTCCCTGCAGTCAATGGCTTACTAACCCCCCCCCCCCCTATAGAGGAACTGTGTTTTGCATTTACTTCAAACAGTTTTGCGATCTGGCCAGCTCTGCAGGTTTGTGACCACACTTATCCACTGCAGTTAAGCAGCATAGTTTGGTCACAGACCTGCCCCCAATCTGCTGAATAGTGTCAATGGAGCAACAATAGCAGACTAATCCGGTCAGAACTCTGCTAACTTGAACATTCTTCTACCAGATCCGTTTTTTTTTCAGGTTCTGAATTTTTGATTAAAATGCTAATTTTAGGCCTGATTGTCAGTTAAAACCCCCAATTAATATTTAATTCCTGAAAGCATTGACCCTGCAGAATAAAATGGTTGTAGTTGCAATTTTTTACGCTACACGATATTCACACGTACTGTATACAAAAGATGGGGATGTGTTGAGTAAATGGATAGCAAACAGATCTAGCCTTTATACAGCAATAAACTTTGATACCCACAATTGTCCATAGGTGACAATTTAAAAGCTGTCACAGACTGTCAATTTAGAGGTAAAGTGGATGTAAACCCGAAATTTTTATTTTTTTTGATATTATACTGTAGAGTATAAGATTTCCTATCATTTGAGCCCAGTCTTGCCACACAGTGTTAATCCATCTCTGAGCAATCCTCTTATTGTTCAGTGAGATAAAACTTGACAAACTGAGAAAAACTTTGTCGAATCCCCCCCCTTGCTGTGAGTGACAGGTGATTTACATCTCGTGCACTAGCCTAAGACACATGCATTATTTTTATATTCCCTCCCCCACTCCTTTCTTCAGAAGCTCTGCAAGGATTGGATGTTCCACACCTCAGCATGATTTGGCATGGTAAAGTCATGTGGTTACTTTCCTGTCTTTTCACTGGATGTTAGAGATCATAGCAGAAGTTCAGTGTAAGAAATACACAGGAGAAAATGGCATATTGACAAAGGGAGTGTAGAGGTGGGCGGGGAGTCTACTGACATCACGACTCCACCCACCGAGCTCCAGACAACAGACCCGCCCACAGAAACTGCAGTTTTTCGGGTCTCATAACAGACAGAGGGGAGACATTTGACAGGTAAAGATACATGCAGGAGGCTTGTATATCCTTATAGATAACCCCTATGGCAGTAGTTTAGAAAGGATGACATTGGGTTTACATCCACTTTAATCATGAATACTGATGCTAGAATTATTACTTTCACTCAGACGTGTGCAGCGATACACAATATGTGCAGTTCAATTGTCCTTTCCGTATGTAGGCGCACCCGACACATGTGTTTAATGACTCTTGAAAAAAAAAAATTGCAACGTAAAACACACATCAATAAAAACTATTAACAAATTCACTTACTCAGTCACTGAGATTTGTTTTCTGTATTCTGCAAAAAAACTGGCTGCTCCTGCTGTTCTATCTCCCCTTGCTGTTGATGTCCCCACCGCAGTTGGGAATTTTGCAGAGCAGTGTTGGCAGCAGTGCACATGCTCAGTTTTCATGGTATTTCTACCCTGAGCATTTCCTCCCTATCACATCTGAACAGCCCATGAGACTACATGTGGGTGTATACACAGTGGTAAATGATAGCCCACACCCTCCCACTCTCCTCCTCCATGCCCACTAACCAGCTTAACACAATGGCAATGGGGGTGGGCTATAACATCTTGATTGATGGAGGCGCCACTTCCCTCTTATTCTTAAGCCTAGTACACACTATTCGTTTTTTTTTTCTTTCAACCCGGCAGGGCTAAACGAAAAAAAGACCCGACAGCCCCAGAGGAGCCATTGTACTAACCATGCTGTGTTAGAGACCTCCCCTGCTGTGCTATTGTTTTCTGATGGGGAGACTGAGAGCGCAGATTGGGAACTGATGGGCAGACCTTTTTCGGCTGTAGTACAAAAGGGATGAATGTCTGACGGTTTCTATTGAGTCGGCTGATGCTGCCCAACATTTGGCCCGTGTGTACTAGGCTTAAAAGTACAGGCTGAAGGGGTGTGTGTAATTGGCAGGAATGCGCCCACACCAGGTTATTTCCAAAAATTAAGATTTGATAACCGTTTATATGTGCCTGTAAAATATCTTTTTGGACAAAATCAATAAATAAATATGTTAAAAAAAAAAAAAAAGATTTGATTTTAAATATATATTAGTATGAGGATTTAAAAACAGGTTTAGTGATATTTATTTATACTCCTGTTTTCTAAAGACGGTTTTATTTATTTTTTTGGTTTTTATAAACATGTGACCAGCAGCAGAGGACTATACGCTCCTCCTCCCAACAGGCTGGGAAAGGGCTGGGTCATGTATCAGCTGTATATCGATTAGGAAAGAAGGCATTTGTTTTGTTTTTTTTTAAATTAAAATAACTACAGTGCCATCATCCACATACAGAAAGAGAAGGGAAAGTGCAAAATTAAACAGTGTGTGTTTAGTAGGGCTGAAACAACTTATCGATCGATCAACATCTAATCTATTATGAAAATAGTTGTCAACTATTTTCATAATCAATTAATCGGCCTGCATACAGAATGCATTATTTGTCTACATATCAGGAAATACAGTGCAGCACACATACAGCTCAGTACACCGTCCATACATGTCAGTAAGTGCCTGAATGTGAATGTGTGAGGAGCAATGCCTCATGGGACATGTAGTCCCGGGCAGGAAGTGAGTGGGTCTAAAAGGCAGAAGTTTTTTTACCTTGCTATTGGGACACACTATACTATAATTTGCAGCTTGCTATTGGGGCACTCTGAAGGCAGGAGGAGCCAGAAGCATCGGTGGGGGACCCCAAAAGAGAAGATTCAGGGCTGCTCTGTACAAAACCATTACACATAGCAGGTAAGTATAACAGGTTTAAAAAAAAAAAAAAAAAAATTACTTTAGAAGACTGTGCAGAGAAGATCAGCATCTGAACCCAGAGAGGGTGGAGGCCGATAGACTGGAGGTAATAGAAGGTATTACAATTACATTTAAAGTAAACTTTTCAATGGAGGCAGGCCACATTACGTGGGAGAAGGGCACATTACATGAGGGCAGGGCACATTACGTGGGAACAGGGCATATTACATAAGGGTAGGGCATATTACATGAGGGTAGGGCACATTACGTGGGAACAGGGCATATTACATGAGGGCAGGGCACATTACGTGGGAACAGGGCATATTACATGAGGGCAGGCCACATTACGTGGGAGAAGGGCACATTACGTGGGAACGGGGCACATTACGTGGGAGCGGGGCACATTACGTGGGAGCGGGGCACATTACGTGGGAGCGGGGCACATTACGTGGGAGCGGGGCACATTACGTGGGAGCGGGGCACATTACGTGGGAGCGGGGCACATTACGTGGGAGCGGGGCACATTACGTGGGAGCGGGGCACATTACGTGGGAGCGGGGCACATTACGTGGGAGCGGGGCACATTACGTGGGAGCGGGGCACATTACGTGGGAGCAGGGCACATTACGTGGGAGCAGGGCATATTACATGAGGGCAGGGCACATTACGTGGGAACAGGGCATATTACATGAGGGCAGGACACATTACGTGAGAGAAGGGCATATTACATGAGGGCAGGGCACATTACGTGGGAACAGGGCATATTACATGAGGGCAGGACACATTACGTGGGAGCAGGGCATATTATATGAGGGCAGGGCACATTACGTGGGAACAGGGCATATTACATGAGGGCAGGACACATTATGTGGGAGCAGGGCATATTACATGAAGGCAGGGCACATTACATGCGCCCCAGTGTGAAAGTGGTCTAAATAAAAAATGTGATCTGAGTCTGATGATATTTACCAGATTCAACCTCCAATAGTATATACAGTATACCTCTTCTGTCTGTTATTCTCAGAGGGGATTAGAGATTTTGTTCCCTAACCATATAGTTGATTATTTATATGTACCACTGCATATGGATTTTTAAGAATAAATGGCCTTTTTTTTTTTTTTTTAAACTTTACATATTCAATTATACACCACACTTGTAAGGTTATTATCTGATTAATCAAAACAATAATTGGTCAACGAATCAATTATGAAAATAACCGCCATAGTGTTTAGCATCACTAACTTTTTTTTTTCACACACATAACTTGATTGCCAATATGTAGCCAACTAATAGTCCATTCTGTGATAGCACAGAATGGACTATCAGAAATTACAGGTCTTCTTTAAAATGGCTGTAAAGCCTTTAAGTGGATGTAAACCCGATTCATGAAATTTGAGCTGGGCACATACATCTGCAGCGTTTTCTTATCTCTCTTCAACGCACCAAGTCCCATGGCTTTCTCCTGCTCCGTTCTTCTGTTATCAACATAATAATTTGACAATTTCTCTGTCAACTGAGATAAAACCAGGCTGAATTGTGTGTCCAGGAGGTTGTTATAAATAGATTAACAGAGTGCTAAACTATTCACATGCTAATTTGTAGTCCTCTGAGCCTCCAGGTAATTGACCAAATCTGGTCTCCAAAATAGTGCATCTTTGCAAATGATCAGCTGCTAACGTTACGCATGTCTTATAACCATGCAAAATAGTTAAACCAAATTGTACACACACTGCGCTTATCAAAATAAAAATGTAAGAAATTTCCACTAAAATATTAATAAAGTGATATTGTGCTTAACATACAAAATATACAAAATCTATTAATACTATACATTAATGTGCAATACACTTCAATGAATGAATAAATAGGTAAAAGTGCTCCAATCAGCCTGTGTATTGCAAATATTTCACAAAACTTGTGCAATTTTCAAACATTAATAGATAATTCAAAATAAACATCCATGCGATTTAGTGTTGCATCCATGCATTTCAGGGAAAAGCAGCTATGCCCAAGCACCATGAAGAGGGATCAAGAAGTGGCTGTGTTACTTTCTTTTGCTGTTCAGTGCTGCTAGAAGTAGAATTCCCATCATGCAATGGGAATATGTTTCTATGATTGGATGGAGGCAGGACAGACTGACTAGGAGTCAGACTACGACTCCCAGGTCCCCTCACTAAAGTCCCAGAAGATGGCGGTACATGACCAGGTGAAAAGGGTGGGGGGGGGGGGGCGCATCTGTGTTGAGTTTAGTTCCTCTTCAACAAAACGACTGGAAAAGCCTAAAACACGATGCTCATTAGATTAATTCCTCATGTGGACAAGGACAAAAAACATAATAAGGACACAAAACTGCAAAGTGTTCATCACAGGCTGATCCAAAAGCCTACCTCCCTTCTCCTTTTACAAAATGTATTGCTAAATTATAGGTGCACCTCAAGTTATTAGTTTAATCCAGGGCAATATCAATCCTTAAATTCAAGGGAGGCTACGCACACACACCAAACCGGTCAGGTCTTGTATTGCTGGGATAGCATTGATCATATGCAAGGGTGATGACACTATCCAGCTAAACTAGTTTTGAACTGTTGGGAGTAGCCTTATGCCTTGGGCACTGCAGCACTATGGGCATAACACAGAAAATGATCTATACAAAAAGGACCGAATAAAAAAACAAAAACAAAAAGAAAAAAAAAAAAAACGTGCCTTGTGCTTAGCACACTTGACCAGAAGGTGTGTTTAAAAGGAAACCAGTTATGTAAAAAAAAAAATATATATAAGGGCTACCAATCCCAATGGCTTTCTAAATATGCTAGTCTCCTGGTCATCATGCAGAGCCATTCATTTGAATACTTTTGAGTCACTGACCACCAGAAAACATTCAGCAAGAAGTAGAGCCAGAACTTATCTGTATACTGGAGTGAATCAAAGTCCAGAGGATGAATATGTCAGGAAAATTGTATTTTCAGAAGAAGTTAATCACTCTCTATGGCCAATACAGTTGCATTGGCAGCAGTGCACAGACCACCAGCTACAAAAAAGGGTGCAAACACCGCTCGCCTCTGCTCAGGCCGAGGTCCCGAATCTGAGACATGAGATCTAGGGATTTCAACGGGCATAAAAATGATGGAGACCCCATATAAAATTCTGAAAACCTGTTTGTGCATAACAGCTGTGAGTCACAATCATTACAACTCATCATAACCAGAACCGAGATGAATAACAATTTTGGTATGTTTTATGAACTCGTGAACACACAACTCAGCAACCTTTAAAAATTGTCCACCCAAAATCGACATTTAGGTTTTTGGCAGATGCTGCACAGTTAAAGTGACCCTGTGGTCCCTGAAAACTGAACATACACTTTTCCTAGGCACAGCAATACAAGTCCACACTAAAGCTGCCAGCTCATATACAGTGCCTTGCAAAAGTATTCACCCCCTTGGCTTTTTACCTATTTTTTGTTACATTACAGCCTTTAGTTCAATGGTTTTTTTTTTTAATCTGAATTATATGTGATGGATCAGAACACAATAGTCTAAGTTGGCAAAGTAAAATGAAAAAAAAATATATACATAAAACTATTTTTCAGAAATAAAAAACTGACAATTGGCATGTGTGTACGTATTCACCTCCTTTGTTTTTGAATCCCATAAAAAGCTCTGGTGCAACCAATTACCTTCAGAAGACACATAATTAGTGAAATGATGTCCACCTGTGTGCAATCTAAGTGTCACATGATCTGTCATTACATATACACACCTTTTTGAAAGGCCCCAGAGGCTGCAACACCTAAGCAAGAGGCACCACTAACCAAACACTGCCATGAAGACCAAGGAACTCTCCAAACAAGTAAAGAACAATGTTGTTGAGAAGTCAGGGTTAGGTTATAAAAAAATATCCAAATCTTTGATAAACCCTAGGAGCACCATCAAATCTATCATAACCAAATGGAAAGAACATGGCAGAACAGCAAACCTGCCAATAGACGGCCGCCCACCAAAACTCACGGACCGGGCAAGGAGGGCATTAATCAGAGAGGCAGCACAGAGACCTAAGGTAACCCTGGAGGAGCTGCAGAGTTCCACAGCACAGACTGGAGTATCTGTACATAGGACGACAATAAGCCGTATGTTCCATAGGAGTTGGGCTTTATTGCAAAGTGGCCAGAAGAAAGCCATTACTTTAAGCAAAAAACAAAATGGCACGTTTTGAGTTTGCAAAACGGCATGTGGGAGACTCCCAAAATGTATGGAGGAAGGTGCTCTGGTCTGACGAGACTAAAATGTAACTTTTTCGCCATCAAAGAAAACGCTATGTCTGGCGCAAACCCAACACATCACATCACATAACCCAAACACCATCCCCACAGTGAAACACAGTGCATCATGCTATGGGGATATTTTTCAGCAGTTGGGACTGGGAAACTGGTCAGAGTTGAGGGAAAGATGGATGGTGCTAAATACAGGGATATTCTTGAGAAAAACCTGTACCACTCTGTGTGTGATTTGAGGCTAGGACGGAGGTTCACCTTCCAGCAAGACAATGACCCCAAACACACTGCTAAAGCAACACTTGAGTGGTTTAAGGGGAAACATGTAAATGTGTTGGAATGGCCTAGTCAAAGCCCAGACCTCAATCCAATAGAAAATCTGTGGTCAGACTTAGATTGCTGTTCACAAGCACAAACTATCCAACTTAAAGGAGCTGGAGCAGTTTTGCAAGGAGGAATGGGCAAAAATCTCAGTGGTAAGATGTGGCAAGCTCATAGAGACTTATCCAAAGCGACTTGGAGCTGTGATAGCTGCAAAAGGTGGCTCTACAAAGTATTGACTTTAGAGGGGTAGTTATGCACATTGACATTTTTTTTTCCTATTTGTTGTTTGCTTCACAATAAAAACAAAAAACACATCTTCAAAGTTGTGGGCATGTTCTGTAAATTAAATGATGCAAATCCTCAAACAATCCATGTTAATTCCAGGTTGTGAGGCAACAAAACACGAAAAATGTCAAGGTGGGTGAATACTTTTGCAAAGCACTGTATACCTCAGCTTTGCTCTGGTAAGTGTGAGCAAAAAAAAAAAATCTGTGTGCAAGTTTAAAGAGGAACTTCAGTCGTTCCTATGCCAATTAAAAGTCAGCAGCTTAAAACGTGTAGCTGCTGACTTTTTAAGAAAGTGGCAGCTGGTTCTCTACTGCAAATGCATAAAGCTCGCAGCACTTTCTAAGTGGCCTGGCGGCGGAAGGAGGAAGAAAGGGTGGAACTTGCGGGAGACCTCACCGCAGCCAGGTCTCCTGGAAGTGGGGACGGGTACTTGTCAAAAACACATTTGATCCCTTTCAGGGGTGCAAATAAGCCGAACTTACCCTTTTGGGTGGTGATTTGCTTTAAATGCTACGTTCACCTTTTATTTTCCTAAATTACAGCACCCCTATGTACCAATAAAGCATTAATGTACTTATTTTGCAAAAATAAAAACGGCTTTCCATTTGTTCTACACACGCTTACCTCACTCTCTTCAAAGCAATTAAAAAAAAAAAAACACTGCTCCATTACTTCTGCCTTACTTCTTGGACAGACTTCAGGTCATGACACAGGAAGGAGTTGACCGGCAGGGGTAGATGATGCAGGGTGTGTGCTAATGACATCAGCTGGTCAACTCCTTCCTGTGTCATGACCTAAAGTCTGTCCAGGAAGTAACGGATAAGTGTTTTTAAACACCTATGAAGAGAGCGAGGTAAGCCTGTGTAAAAATTCATGGAAAGCCGTTTTATTTTTGCAAAAGTAGATTAATGCTATATTGGTACATGGGGGAGTTGGACATTTAGGGGGGGTGAACAAAAAGGTCAATACTAGTCAGAGCTTACACAGGGCCGAGAACAGTTTCTCTAGAACAGCGCAGGGTGCCCAAATAGCGAATTGCCAAGCACAAATGGGTGACACATGGGAAGAATGGTAGCGAGTCAAATGCTCTCCAAACTTGAAAGCACTGGCTATTGCTCTTCACTCCCAAAAGAAGCTGAACATTAAAGTAAACCTTTCGGATTTCCCCTTAAAGTAGTAGTAAACTCTAAACAAAACAAAAAAAAGTAAACCAGTTCCCTGCAAGTTAATGTCATAATGTGTAGTATGCATTGTATGTTGGCACATTATAGAAGACCTCCCTTAAAACAAAGCGCTCCAGCGGTGCACTGTTACCAGTCTTCCTTCTGGATTCACAGGCTTTGGCCACTTGAATGGCTGAGCTGCAATGACATGACATCACCACCCAGCGCATGAGCGTCACGGCCGCGGCATAGCAATCTGAAGGGACAGCATGGCGACCAGTCACAGCAAGGTGCACATTAGGGATGAGCCGAACACCCCCCCCCCCCCTCGGTTTGGTTCGCAGCCGAACAAGCAAACAGGCAAAAAATGTGTTTGATCACGTGAACATCATTAAAGTCTATGGGAAACTACCACGAAAAATCAAAAGTGCTAAATTTTAAGGGTTAATGTGCAAGTTATTGTCATAAAAAGTATTTGGGGACCTGGGTCCTGCCCCAGGGGACATGTATCAATGCAAAAAAAAGTTTTAAAAACGTCAGTTTTTTCGGGAGCAGTGATTTTTAATAATGCTTAAAGTGAAACAATAAAAGTGAAATATTCCTTGAAATTTTGTACCGGGGGGGGGGGTGTGTCTATAGTATGCCTGTAAATTGGCGCATTTTTCCATGTTTAGAACAGTCCCTGCACAAAATGACATTTCTAAAGGGGAAAAAAAAAAAAAAAAAAAGTCATTTAAAAAGTACTCGCGGCTATAATGAATTGTCGGGTCTCAGCAATACAGATAAAAAAAGTCATTGAAAAAAAAACGTCATGGGATTTCCCCCCCCCCCCCCAGTCCATTACCAGGCCCTTTGGGTCTGGTATAAATATTAAGAGGAACCCCGAACCAAAAAAAAAAATTGCGTGGGGGGGGGGTCCCCCAAATCACATACCAGGCCCTTCAGGTCTGGTATGGATATTAAGGGGAACCCTGCGACAAATTTATTATTTCAAAATGGCGTAGGGGTCCCCCTCAAAATCCATATCAGACCTGGATTTTAGGGGAGCCCCGCGCCAAAATTAAAAAAAAAAATGGCATGGGGGTCCCCCCAAAAATCCATACCAGACCCTTATCTGAGCACGCAACCTGGCAGGCCTAAGGGAAAAGAGGGGGGACACGAGAGAACACCCCCCCTTCCTGAACCATACCAGGCCACATGCCATCAACATAGGGAGGGTGCTTTGGGGTAGCCCCCCAAAGCACCTTGTCCCCATGTTGATGGGGACAAGGGCCTCATCCCCACAACCCTTGCCTGGAGGTTGTGGGGGTCTGATCGGAATCTGGAAGCCCCCTTTAACAAGGGGACCCCCAGATCCCGGCTCCCCCCGTTTGAAATGGTAACAGGTACATTGTACCCATACCATTTCACAAAAAAAAAGTGTCAAAAAGTTAAAAAAACAAAACAAAAAAAACCACCACACACACACACACACACCTTTGACAAGTCCTTTATTTAAAAATGTCCCACAAAGTCCATTCATATTCTTCTATGGCTCAGCCCAAAGACCGAAAAATAAAAAAAGATCCACCTCCATGGGAGGCACCCGCCTTATTACGCTTCAACGCGGATGACAGTTCTTTTATAAGTGAGGGCAAGGCCACATGGTGATGTACCTGGGTGACCCCGACCCCCTCTGATGCACTGGGACTTCCCAATGGTGTCAGAGGGGGGTGTGGCCACTGTACCACCACTTTAATCTCCACAGAAGACCACTGCTGATTGGGGATCCAGGGGAAACAACCCATTTAGTTTGAAATAAAATCTCTCTCTCTCTTTCACGCGCACACACACCTCACATTTTTGTAAATATTTTATTAGATCTTTTAATGTGATGACACTGAAGAAATGACACTTTGCTACAATGTAAAGTAGTGAGTATACAGCTTGTAAAAGTGTAAGTTTGCTGTCCCCTCAAAATAACACAGCCATTCAATGTCTAAACCACTGGCAACAAAAGTGAGTATACCCCTAAGTGAAAATGTCCAAATCGGGCCTAAAGTGTCAATATTTTGTGTGGCCACAATTATTTTCAAGCACTGCCTTAACCCTCTGGGGCACGGAGTTCACCAGAGCTTCACAGGTTGCCACTGGAGTCCTCTTCCACCCCTCCCCGCCCCCCTCTGACGCCATTGGGAAGTCCCAGTGCGTCAGAGGGGGTCGGGGTCACCCAGGTACATCACGGAGCTGGTGGATGTTTGAGGATGCCCCACAGACGCTCAATAGGGTTTAGGTCTGGAGACATGCTTGGCCAGTCCATCACCTTTACCCTCAGCTTCTTTAGTGGCCCAGTCTCCGAAGGGAGGGGATCATGCCCGGTTTCAGTGTGTCACAGTACATGTTGGCATTTATGGTTCCCTCAATGAACTGTAGCTTCCCAGTGCCAGCAGCACTCATGCAGCCCCAGACCATGACACTCACCACCATGCTTGATTGTAGGCAAGACACACTTGTCTTTGTACTCCTCACCTGGTTGCGGCCCCATACGCTTGACACCATGTGAACCAAATAGGCTTATCTTGGTCTCATCAGACCACAGGACATGGTTCCAGTAATCCATGTCCTTAGTCTGCTTGTCTTCAGCAAACTGTTTGCAGGCTTTCTTGTGCATCATCTTTAGAAGAGGCATGCTTCTGGGACAACAGCCATGCAGACTGTTATATTCTTTGAGTTGTGAGAGACACAAGACTCTGGTCTGGAACAACTGATGTTTATTTCAGTACTTACGTACACTCCAACATGCATCTCAGGACAGGTATATCTTATAATGCTTTCTAACATGTGTGCCAAGATGACTACCATGCCCCTTGTCATCACTCCTGGGTGGGGCCAGCCTTAAAGCGACAGTACATGTGGAACACTTCAGGTATGATGCCTTCCATCCTTCCCAAAAATAAATAAATACATAAAAATAAATCACAACAAAAAACTAGAAAAGGCACAAAACATTAATAACTGTCCAATAACAGTCCTCCAAACAGGAGATTCACAAGACGTCTCCCGCATCCAGATGTGTGACCAAGCTTCTAGGGACAGCTGCAGGGACAAAATTGCATTGGATCACTTTCGGTGGCCCCGTAGAAAGTCTCGTAACGTTGAGGGCGGGCACCCAGCCACTCGAGACCGGAGGAAACAGGGCTGGCTGGAATGGCACCGGCAGGGCCAAGAAGGGATCCACTAGCTCAGAGGGTGAACAGACCTCCGGACCAGGGCTGGAGGGCTCTGTTGGAGCTGAGCGCAAAAGTTCGGAGGACCCCCAATCATCAGTCCCAGTGCATCCTGATCCGCTGGGAGCAGATCCTTGCGACACTAGTGGTTCAGCCGGCATCAGGGATTTGGGCAGTTGAGAAGGAGGACGCAGTTGGTCCGCATGCCGTCTGCAAATGGAACCATCTTCCAGGCAGACCCTATACATCCTGATCCCAAAGTCTCTGCAATGACAGCAGGAAGCTAACGGGTGTTGGAAGCCCCATAAGATCAGGCCCATACTTTTTGTTGGGCTGTGAATCGGGGGAGCTCATCGTGTTTGACCATCTTGTCTTGGGACTGCAGTACATGTTCCTGGACTGTTTGAGGGTGGAGCATGTCCAAAACAGTCCATGGCTGCCGATCCATAAGGAGTTCCGTTGGAGTTTTTCCAGTGGTTGCATGTGGAACGTTTCTGTAAGCAGAAAGGAAGGAGTCCAGCTGCTGGGTTGACAGGGAATGTTTACTTGCAGCCACTGTAGCTTTGAAACAGTGTTTGAAAGTCTGCACAAACCGTTCTGCTTGACCATTTGTAGCCGGGTGGTAAGGTGCGGTCAACTTGTGCTTGATGTTGTGGGCAGTCAGGAAACGCTGAAACTCTTGACTGTGGAATTGCACACTGTTGTCCCTGACGATTTCTCTGGGGTATCCAAGCGTAGTGGCGAGATGTAACAGTATGGAAACCAGTGCCTTAGTCATTGGCTGAGTAACAGGAATGACCTCAGGCCACTTTGAATAGGTGTCCATTATGATCAAGAAGGTGTGTCCTCTGTTCGGGCCTGCAAAGTCCAAGTGTAGGCGAAACCAAGGAACCAGGGCTGAATGCACCCTCGAGGAGGGTCTCTTTCACTTTGTGCACATCCAGCACAAGCATTCACATATGTCGTGATATCCAAGTCTAGGTTTGGCCACCACACACAGCCTCGGGCCTTTTGTTTCATAGGTGTGCCCCCGGGATGGCCAGTATGTAGCAAGTCCAGAATGTGTCTACGGAGGGTTTGCGGAACGATAACTCGGTCTCCCCATAAAAACACAGTTGCCAGCCGCAGTTCATTTCATCCGCCTACGGAAATAAGGTTCAAAATCTTGTGTGATGATTGCAGGCCAACCGGACCGTACCCAGGAGAGTATTGTTTTCAGAAAGGTATCCTTGGCTGTATGGGCTGCTATCTCCCCAGAAGGCAAGAAGAACAGGCTGGGGTAACGACAACTCTTGACCGGTGAAGAGTACATAGACGTGCGTCCGCATTAGTATCGGCATCATGACCGCGATACTGGATTTTGTAGTTGTATGCTCCCAAGAATAGGGCATAGCGTTGGAGGTGGTCCGCAGTAGTCAGAGATGCCTTTGTCAGGGCTAAAAGGACTGGTTTATGGTCCATCAGTATGGTGAATTCCCTACCATACAGGTAAAGATGAAACTTAATTGCCCATATCAGCGCAAGAGCCTCTTTGTCAATGTGTGAGTAATTGCTTTCAGCTTTTGTCAAAGACCTGGAGGCAAATGCCACTGGTTTTTCTGACCCATCTGGTAAGATGTGAGATAGTACAGCCCCCAGACCAAAGAGTGAGGCATCACAAGCCAAGGTAAGAGGCTTCTGGAGGTCATAGTGCATGAGCATGCGTGACGCCAACAGCTTCCGCTTAGAAACTTTGAAAGCACGTTGGCATGCAGCCGACCAGTCCCATCTGGAGTGTTTCTCCAAAAGCTTGTTCAATGGAAACAAGGTGTGTGCCAGATCTGGCAGGAATTTCTGGTAATAGTTCAGCAAGCCAAGGTATGATCGCAGCTGCTGGACATTGGTTGGGGCTGGAGCTTTGACTAAAAGCATCAACCTTGGCTTCCGTGGTGTGTATACCCTCCGCATCCACAAGGTGGCCACAAAACTCCAATTTAGGCACCATGAATTGGCATTTTGCAATTCACTTTTAGACCCTGCTTTTGGAGTCTCGCCAACACAAGCTCCACGTTCCGCTTGTGTTCCTGCTCTGTCCGTCCCGTGATGAGCATGTCATCTATCAGGCACTGTGTGAAAGGAATGTCCGCCAAAATCTCATCCATTTTTCGTTGCCAAATGGCCGGGGCGGAGGCTACACCAAACACCATCCAATTATATTCATACAGTCCCTTGTGGGTGTTGATGGTTAGAAACTTGCGGGAAGAAGGATGGACCTCAAACTGTAAATATGCTTGTCTGAGATCAAACTTGGTAAACTTTTGACCCCCTGCAAGAGAGGCAAAAATGTCATCTACTCTGGGTAAGGGATACTGGTCTAACTCCAGTTGGGAGTTCAGTGCCATGCGGAAATCGCCACAAATGCGCAAGTTCCCATTCGCTTTCTTTACTGGTACAACTGGTGATGCCCACCCACTGTGCTCTACCTTGACACCTTGTTCCTCCAGCCGACTTAGTTCTGCTTCCACTCCTGCTCGGAGTGCAAAAGGTACTGTCCGAGCTTTGAAGAACTTAAGCTGAGCGTTGGATTTCAGCTTGAGTCTCACACAGTCATGCTTTATTTTCCCCAACTGGTCATCAAAGATCTTTGGGAACCGCTGCTTCAGGGACACCACCCCCTCATTATCTCCTAATGGAATTTTAATAGTGTTACAGGGATTTATGGCGATGTCTGGCATACCAAAGTGAGCATTCCAGTCTCTCCCAAAGAGAGGGGGTCCCCCATTTTCTAGGATATATAATGACAGTCTCTTTGTCTGACCCTTGTACAATACCTGTACTTTCACGTAGTAACTCAGTGGGTGGAGTATCTGCTTTGAGTATGCCTGCAGTTTGATTGGTGTTGGGCGGACAGTTGTTCGGGTCTGAAGTTGTCTCCATTGTTTCTGGGTGATAACTGAAACTGGTGCTCCTGTGTCTACATACATCTTGAGTTTCTTTTCCCCCCCATCCCTCTCTCTAGCCGTCTTTATTGTTCTTTCTCTCCCTTTTTCTTTGTTCCTCCCCCTCTTTTCCTCTCCCTTTCATGTATTCTCTATTTTATTCCTTCTCTTACTCCTTGGTGGGGGGGGGGTACAGGATCAGTGGCAGTGCTGGCGGGAGTTCTGATCAGACAATTTGGGTGCTCTTGATCAAGGTCATCTGCTGATCTGAGAACTGTAGTGGGGACTTCTAATGGCAACTCTAATCACAGGTAGCATTACTCACTGTGTCTCCAGCTCTGTGGTGTCTCGCAGCAGTGACACCTATGCCTAAATCAGGAGATCAGGAGATAGGGTCTCCTCCAGCCCCTCCCACTTCACATTCCTCACCAGTCAGCTGACCTCTAGTCTCTGCCCCCTAGCCATGCCATGAACTTAATAGGTGGCTGCGAAGAGGCTGAGTGGGCGGCCGTGGGCTTCAGGAACAGCCCAGCTGGGTGGCCGCAAAAAGGCTCTGAGAGCGGTGCGGGCTTCAGGAACAGCCCAGGATTTGGTGACCCCTAGCAAATTGTCATTCGACCCCCAGGTTGAAAACCACTGCCCTAGTGGTTTAGGCTGGAAGTGATCCTCTAACAGTATCCGAACCTCTGCCAATGTCTTAGTTGCTGGTTTTACAGGGGAAAGGAGATCCCCAAGTGTGTCATATGTACCAACCACTGTCAGAAATACTGCTACTTGCCTGTTGTCTGGGATGGCATTTGCACTGAAATACTGTTCCAGTCTCTCAACCCAGGAACTCCAGGATGTCTGTTCTCCATCAAATTCACTTAATGTCCCGATCAATGACATTCTCCCTGCTGGGCTCTGCAAGTGCTTTTATCCAGGTGACAATCCACACTACCTTTGTCTCTCTCTCTCTCTCTCTCTCTCTCTCAGAATGATAGCAACTTTGTAAATCCCATGCCTATTGCCACTGTTATATTCTCTGAGTTGTGAGAGACACAAGACTCGGGTCTGGAACAACTGATGTTTATTTCAGTATACTCCAACATGCATCTTAGGATAGGTATATCTTAGTGTGCTTCCCTTACATGTGCTCTAAGATGGCTACTATGCCCCTTGACCTTGTCATCACTCCTGGGAGGAGCCAGCCTTAAATTGACAGTACATGTGGAATCCTTCAAGTATAACACAGACCAAATTTGAAGCAGTGTGCGGCGTATGGTCTGAGCACTGACAGACTGACTCCCCCCACCCCCACAACCTCTGGCAGCACTCATACATCAATTTCCCAAAGACAACCTCTGGATATGACGCTGAGCACATGCACTCAACTTCCTTAGTCAACCATGGCGAGGCCTGTTCTGAGTGGAACCTGTTCTGTACACAGCCCCCCATCCAGCACACAGGCCCCCTCCAGTATACAGCGCCCCTCTCCCCAGCACACAGCCCCCCCCATCCAGTACATAGCCTCCTACCCCAGTACACACCCCCCCCCCCTGCACTCCCAAGAGACCCCAGTCTCTTACAAACTGCTCCTCTTGTGTCACTCATATAGTAAAATGAAGCTTCTATATACCTCAATAGCTCAGTTTTTTTTCACTGACCTGGTCACATGACTGCTCTCCTCTGACGTTACATAGATGGTCATGTGACCGCTCTCCTCCTCCAATCTAAAGCTACACCGGGAGGAGAAGAGCAGCCAGAAAAAAAAAAAACAGCTATTGAGACATTTACAAGCTTTGTTTTTACAATGACACTGACACAGGAGCAGCGTTGTAGAAGGGGCTGGTCATATATACACACACATAGATAGAATATATATTATATAAACTAGATACTTTTAGTATTTTTTTTTTTTTATAACTGATCACGTGAGCTGTTTTCAGCTGCATAAGAGGCCTAGAGAGCTGGGGGTCAAAACTGCAGGGGGGGGGGTCAGCAGAAGGCAGAGAAACCGCAGCACACTAATCTTCCCAGTGAGCAACTGTGCAGGAGGGTGTGTCAGCACATTCTGACCACTGGATTTCTGGCAGGCTGTGCTAGCTAGAATGCAAAAGAAGCAATCTGACCACTTTAGGAGGGATGTGCTTCCATGCCGTGGTCAGTTTGAATTAGGAAAGGAGGAGAACTGGCAGGATCACCAGGTATTTCAAACAAAGGAAGTAATACAAAGAGTACAGGATACTTTTTAATACAACAGACACGTGTCAGTAATATGAAATGTTGGGGTAACTTACAGGTTAACTAGTGCAAGCATGGGAACTTTTGATATCAACCTCCTGTTATGTCCCAAATCAGAGATCGAGAGAGAGATAGATAGATAGATAGATAGTGATCGAGAGAGAGAGTGATCGAGAGAGAGAGAGCGAGTGATCGAGAGAGAGAGCGAGTGATCGAGAGAGAGAGTGATCGAGAGAGAGAGCGAGTGATCGAGAGAGAGAGCGAGTGATCGAGAAAGAGAGAGATCGAGAGAGAGATCGAGAGAGAGAGATCGAGAGATCGAGAGATGAAAGATCGAGAGATCGAGAGATGAAAGATCGAGAGATCGAGAGATGAGAGATCGAGATTCCTCTGCTTTTTTTCCTACATGTTTGGAGTGTGCTTCCACTTCTCTCAGGAGGCCTGCCCTGAGCAGTGTACCATTTCTGCTGGATATCATCATCCACTCTACCCAGTGTATGACTTTATGAGGTTATGTCCTAATGAGGTTCTGTTATATGTATATAGTAGCCCAGACAGTGAGTAGAAAGAGGGGAAGCTGCTATCTGGCTCTGTGGACTGCATAACAAAGTTCTTCTTATGCTATGCAGTCAAATACTAGAACAGCTGGCAGGATCTACAATAGTGGCTGTTGACTTGTGGCTTCTATTTACTGGAAACATTAAAGAACTAACTGAGGGTGATGAAGAGGTGTATGTATTCTTTTTTGTTGATTTCCATCCATCACTGTTGAGTTGCAAGAGAAGAAGCCCTCAGTGGGACCCATTAAAGGATCCTGGATTTCTATTGTACACATTTACACTGTTACCTTACAGCGGTAAGGGGCCATTGCACATAGAGGTGTAATTGCACTGAAGAAAAAAAAAAAAGTCACCAAACCATCATTACATTATCATATTTTCACAGTGTCAGTTGGAGCAGCACCCTACGTTTTCACTTTGCTCATCGCTATACATCTGAGGACTTTGTGTATCTGGACTTCACCTTTGACACCAGCACTTTATTTCTATGTATCCGATACAGGGGCGGATCCAGGGGGGTGGGGCAATGGGGCAATAGCCCCCTCCCAGAATGCTGGTGAGAGGGCAGGTGGCTGGCTCCGCGGGAGAAAGAGCGGACGGCCGGGCGGGTGACAGAGAGTGGGCGGGTGAGAGAGCGGATGGCCGGGCTGGTGACAGTCTGAGTGAGACTGACAGTGGGCGGGTGAGAGAGTGGATGGCCAGGCTGGTGACAGTCAGAGAGTGGGCGGGTGAGAGTCAGAGAGCGGCTGGGCTGCTGGCCAATCAGGGAGCCGGCGGGCGAGGGAGCAGAGAGATGACATCATCTCTCACCGCCCGCCCTGCATCCCTGCAGTTCCGCCCTCACTGTGCAGGCAGCCACGGGCAGCAGAGAGATTAGATCATCTCTCTGCTGCCTGACTGGTAATCTGCTGCCTCACCCTTTGGAAAACAGAAAGTGACAATTGTAGCAGGCAAGTGACAATCCGCAACGTGTGGCAGATGTGGCAAGTGACAATTTGATCTGGTGGCAGGCGACATGGCAAGTGACAATTCGTAATGTGTGGCATGTGACGTGACAATCTGCATCTGGTGGCAGGCGACGTGGCAAGTGACAATCTGCATCTGGTGCCAGGTGACATGGCAAGTGACAAACCGCATCTGGTGGCAGGTGACATGGCAAGTGACAATTGTAGCAGGCAAGAGACAATCTGCATCTAGGGGCAGGTGACGTTGCAAGTGACAATCTGCATCTGGTGGCAGGCGATGTGGCAAGTGACAATTGTAGCAGTAAAGTGACAATCCACATCTGGGACAGGTGACATGGCAAGCGACAATCCGCATCTGGTGGCAGGCAACATGGCAAGTGACACGCTCAGGGCTCCCACTGATTCTGCATTATGGTGAGTTGAACCATTTCATTTTATACAACAATGTAATAATAGAAATAATGCGCTTCAATCATCCTGACACCATAACAACGATGGTGCTGTGATGATTGAAGAGCCAACACCAGCCATTTCCCTGATAAATTCCCCCCAAAAAAGTATTTTCTGGCAGTGCCCCTCCCGAGACTAGACTCTGGATCTGCCCCTGATCCGATATAGGATATAATTTACTCTTACATTATTTGTTGACAGTTTATATTCATCTTGTCAGCACGTAGCACTTTTTATAGTTTATAATATTTTTATCTGTTGGCATTGGAGTCCCATATTCAGCTTTTTTTTTTTTTTTTTTAGTACATAGCACTTTTATTGTTGATTTATCACTTTGAGCAGTGGTCATCAACCCTGTCCTTAGGGCCCACTAACAGTCCAGGTTTTATGTATTTCCTTGGGGAGATGCAGACTAGAACACTACATCATTGAGCAGCAAATGATATCATCTGTGATGTATTTCAGTTATCTTGCAAACCTGGCCTGTTAGTGGGCCCTGAGGACAGGGTTGATGACCACTGCCTTAGAGCACAGCACCATCTATTAATTTTCTTTACAGTGTATGCCTTTACCCCTCCCTTGCCCTATGCCATACTATTCCATCCAAGACTTATTGATTCTGACATCCTTGATTACAGTTTGCACCATAACTACCCCCCTTTTACTGAAGTCAAAGGACCTGACTGTACTATTTGGCCAGGGGACCCAGATCACAAGATACTCAAATCTGGTATAACCATTCCCATAGATCATTCACCTATGCATTTAGTTGTTTTTTTTAAAGCAGCTTGAGTTTGTTTTATACTTAGATCTCTGCATCAGTGTATTACTTTAGCACAACTGTAATGTTTCCTGGACACGTTCTGCAACTCCCAGATTGATTTTATGTCCTGTCTGAAGTGGTCCTTTATGGCGCTCACAAAAAAATACACAATCTGTGAGAGCCTGCATGGTAAATATTTACTTATCCAAATTCTACCTGTAAATAAATTCTGGGATGTAATTCAGCATAAATTATCTGGATCTGGATGCTCCCCTGAGGTGGGAAGAGTCTGATGGCAGACGATGCTGCATTAAGCATCTTCTCGTTTGCATCCATCCATGCTCTCACACGATCGGTGGCAGATGTGCCGCGTCTCATGGCCCGTTTAGTGTTTGTTTTCAATCTTCATTTCACAACATGTAATGCTAAACAAATTAATCTTATATCACTGAGCTGCTGTCAGCTTTAAGAGGACCTGTTAGCGACTGAACAGGTATTTGTTAAAAAAGAAAAAAAAAAGAATAGAAAAAGGGGCAAGTATTAGCAGTAGACTCAGCCAGTGGGCTACAAATGATAACCTCCCCAATTTCATACGGATAGAGACATTTCCCTCTACTCCACATCTCTGAAATGGACAGTAAAAAAGAGAAGTAGCAGACTGCTGAGCTCATCTCTCTGCTCTCTCCTCCTATAAAGCTTGCTCCTTGCACTGCAGCACACCTGATTGGCTCACTGTGCTGCTTCTCCTTCTCTAAGCTCTGCAGTACAGGGACAGTAGGAGGCAGATATCAAGTTAAATTCAGGAACCTAAACTGCTTGAGTTAAAAAAAAAAAAAAAAAAAATTACATTTAATAACATACTTAATATCTGCCTGGAGGTCATCTTTAAAGCTAAAAACGCAACCCTTAATAAGCATACAGCAGCTGACACCAGTCGATGATGAATGAATAGAGTCAATGGAGTCATATGCTGGTTGTACTGTTTGCAGATCAAAAAAAAAAAAAAAAAAAAAAAAAAAAAAAAGCTTATGCTGTGTATTCGCTGCCTCATTACACCTGCCAACCCTTGTGTCAGCCGTTTCCCCACTGAGTCTTCACTCAGCAGTATTGAGTAGTAATACTCACGGGGACTAGTGCAGAACATAACCACTTTATTAGCAATTTCACTACATTACTTTTCTTTTTCAAATGTAAAACCCATTTTAGTCTCAGAAGATATACCAGTCAAAAAAAAAAATAATGTAATTCAGACATTTAGGGGACACGGTTTAAATTATATTTTCTTTTCTGTGTAATTCCTGCATTCATCTTCTGCCCCTGGCTGGCCATTTCGTTGCCAGTATCCATATATTTTCTGAATAGACCTGAATCTGTATCCAGGCAAAATGAAGATCCCGACCCATTTAACTTCACATTCTCTCAGAGAGTCCCAAACAAACTGGTAGTAAATCTCCAGTCATCACACGTGAGTGAAACTCCTCTTAAGGTCCCTTAAACTAATTGTAGATGATCAACTTGTAAAACATTCCATTCAGTTGAAAACAGGAGTTAGTTAAATGCTAAATATTTTTGTATAGATATAAAATATAAAAACATAAATACCTTTGTTCCCTTTTTTATATGTGATCACATTCCCCTCTGTTCTCAGTGGCATAAGAGCTGGGGAGAGGAGAAGCAGCCATACACCGAACTTCCCAGTGACAGGCTATGCGGGGAGGGGGGGGGGCAGGGGGCAGACAGAGTTCCCAGCATAGCTAGAGAACTGACCATGGTGTGCTCTGTGCTCTCCTGCTTAGTGTGGTCAGTTTGTAATAAGAAAGCAGGAGGGAATTTCACAAATAGTTAGCAATACACAGAACAGGAGACTTTCTCATACTGTACATCAGGCACATATCAGGAATATGAAGTGTTGGGGTACCAAACGCTTTAAGGCCTGATCTGTTTTTGCTCAGCAGGGGATCAATCAGCTGATCCCGTGCTGAGCAGAGCGGGTGGATGACAGGTCTGTGTCCGCTCACGCAGAGTTGACGTGGACAATACCCACTCTGCTCTATGGGTAGCTGGCTATAAAAACAAACAGACAAGCTGTCCATTTACACCTGGCTGCCCTCCGGATCCAGCCAGCCAGCCAGCCGGAGGGGAACAAATCCCCAACATTCTTTTTTTTTATGCTGGATCGGTCCCAGAGGTAGCCGGGTGTAAACAGACAAGTTTGTTTACATCTGGTGCTCCACAGAGGAGAATGGATGGTCCAATTGGGTCCAGCTAAAAAAAACGGACAGCTGGACCCAATCAGATCGCTCGTGTGAAAGGGGCCAAAGGCCAAAAAAATTTTTAGTTTAGATCCATGCAGTAGCTCTGTAGATAAACTTGTGTACAAACTCCCTGTTATACATGGATCCAAATTCAGCTGAACCAGGCGAATTTCAATCCATGCATAGTCGGCTTAAAAACGTACAGACAAGTTCCAGCATCGATAGATGTACTTTGATCAAACCCATGTGCACGAGACGCGGTCCTAAAGAAAAAAAAAAACTGAAAAACAAAGTGCAGACACTTGATTACATCCTCTAGGCTGGTTTATGACCAGCAAGGTATAAGCATCAAGGATCATGCACATCTAAAAGAAATGCTGGAGATTATTCTCCTTTCACAGGATACTAGAACATTTCTTTCTGCACATGATTGTAGACGAGATGTTTATGTTTTTTTACACAACAAAAGATGAAAATCCACCTCAGTAAATAAAAAAATACCAACAAAAAGTTAAATCCAAGCAGAATCTTCTCAATGACCTGCACCCTCTTCAAAAATGACCCCATGTGTGAACAAGTCCACATTCGCTATTGTGCATATATAACCCAAATTTAGAAACACAATAAGACACAGCTAAGGTTTAAAAATAACCTTTTGCTTTCCCCTTCCTAAGGGCAGTGATAAAGAAGTTTATTCAAGCAGACAAAAAGGACCAGTTAAGCAACAATCACCACAATGTTCCTGAACTGGGGCAATAAGCTAAAGATAGCAACAACTGCTGACTATATATCACCCTGACTTTCTGGTTGCTTGTCAAAGAGTTTCTAAATTAATGGTTGGACTCATGGACTAGAATATAGACATCATTGTTGAATCCTTGTGACCAAGCAGCCATTTAAACACACAATCTTGCCAGTGGCTAGACTGCTTTCCTGGAGAAAGAAACCAGAAAGAACCACAAGCCACCACGGCTTGAACAACAGACCACTGTAATGCCAAACCATCAATCCATATGGTGGGGTCAGAGACTATTGTCCTGAAAGGTGCATGTTTGCTTTGCTTATTCAAGGCAATATGACCGGTACTCTTTTAGCCAGCTTGCATATTGAGGGGGACAAAGTTTGGGGGAGTAAGCTGTATAGATTCTTCACTTTAACCCTTTCGCTGCCCCAGCCTTTTTTTGTGTGCACGCCATAAGCCCCGGTTCACACAGGGGCGGCACGACTTGCAGGTCGCCTCAGCGAGGCGTCCTGCAAACGACTTCCGTGGCGACTTGCAAAACGACTTCTGTATAGAAGTCTATGCAAGTCGCCCCCAAAGTAGTACAGGAACCTTTTTCTAAGTCGGAGCGACTTGCGTCGTTCCGATTAGAACGGTTCCATTGTACATAGCGGGAGGCGACTTGTCAGGCGGATAGGTCGCCTGACAAGTCGCCCCTGTGTGAACCGGCTCTAAGGCAGATTTTAGGCAAGAGAATTACTTATTTTCTGAAAGCAGAGGCCCTGTAGAATTAAAATACTGGCAATTTTTAATATCATGCAATATTCCTGCTACACTTTATCACAGTGATGGCCCTAGATTGATATCTCTTATTTTGGCATTCAAGCCAATACTAAACACGTATAGGGCAATGATTGTTTATGTATACGTGTTGTTTCTCTGCATATGTCCATGTGCGAGGGCCAGAGCAAGGGCTTTAATTGTTTTCTTTATTTATTCTAAACTTTATTTTTTTTCCTGATGTAGCTGTTTGATTTATAGATGCTACCTGGCATCCTCAATTGACTGCTTTATCCGGCTCAGGGAAATCACATAGAGTTATGCAGGGTGGATTGGATTTAAATCACTAGTAAAAAGGCTTGATTTAAATCATAATTTTTAAAGAGCAGCTGTCATCTGTTCCGCAGCGGCGGCTCCCCCTCTGACCCGCTGTTGACTCACCGACAGTCCCATTCACTTTAATGGTCAGACAGCTGGTGATACAGCAGTGACACAACAAGGTGAGGGAAAATGGCGGTAGCAGGCGAGTGGATGCCGCTAACAGGTGCTGCCATGATGGATCTGAAATGACAGGTGCTCTTTAAATGTAAGGACTTATTCTTGCTTGTAGTTAGAATATTTATTATTTGCAAACAAAATGAAGGTTTCCTATTTAGAATAAGCTGTCAGGTTAGTAAAACAGCGATGTCCAAAACTATTCAATCATACAGTTTGTAGTGTACATAGATTTGCAAAACAATGGGATAAAGGAATATTCCTGAACTTTGTCTTATCTCATGGTTACTGTAAAATTGTGGAAATGCATCAATGCAGTGCATGTCATCTCAGCTTACATTCACTGAAAGTTTGTTTACCAATGTAAATATTGCAGAATATATAGCCTCATGCTCCATTTCATGCTGAATAAACTAAAATTATTATTCCATCTTAGATAGAAAACTCTTAAGAGTTATTTATATAAAATGCTTGGAGTAAAAATCTGATTTAAATTAAGAAAAAAAAAAAATTGATTTTTATCCACGCTGGTGTTATGTGGTTCCCAGCAGCAGAAAAGGTGCTGTGGTTTCCAGTGTGTGGGGAGGGTATTAAGAATTAATAGCATCACCACGCGTTTGCGAACAGCAGCGCATTTTTGCTGTGGGTGCGAGAAAGAGTACAATATACATGCAGTCCAGCGCCCACAGAAGTGTGAACCTAGCCTTAGTACTCAGTTTTCAGTCTACGAAGTACTGTGAAGAGCTGTGCATTTTTAAGGTTAAAGTGATAGGTGGGATGTCCTCCTTGCTACCACTCAAAGGGGTTATAAAAATGTAAATTATTTAGTTTATGATAGGCTTATGTTTACCACCATCCTCCCGTATTGAATTGTATTGTAACTCTACCATCTGCCCTCATGTTGTAAAGTGCTGCGCAAACTGTTGGTGCTATATAAATCCTGTATAACAAT
Source organism: Lithobates clamitans (assembly GCA_037952925.1). NCBI lineage: Eukaryota > Metazoa > Chordata > Amphibia > Anura > Ranidae > Lithobates > Lithobates clamitans. Next base: position 790,448 of record JBBGZY010001622.1, on the reverse strand, counting down.
AATAAAAATTTAGCAGCATTAACTTTACCAAGTTTCAGAGTTTTTTTCCCTTTCAACTATTGACCTGATAGGAGAAACAGAGGCCACACTCTGAACATCTCACCACAGGAAACTTTATTAGCTACTGGACAGTTGACAATCCATCCAAACTCCTCCCTCTGCTGCTTTAAACTCACAAATAAAGCATTTGTAGACTTGTGTTTTTCCTTAAAGTGGATGGAATCCCTCACATATTACACAGAGGAAACAAATCTCCCTACATATGTTTTACATGTATATCTATTGTCGGGAGATATCCATATTTTATATATATATATTTTTATTATAAAAAAAAAATAAGACACACATAGCCTTTAGAAAGTGCACATCATGTTAAAGATTTTTATCTTCCTGGTTAGCACTGGGAGTAGATTTTTGGCATACAGCCAAGAGCTGATTGGAGGAAAGGCACAGCCCCCACTCCACATAGGCAAAGGAAGAAAAGAATGTGCAGAGCTGTGCTCTGACAAGTCAAGCTCTGTGCTAATTTATTTATAACAACCTCCCAGGAAACAAATTTCAGGCTGCTTTTAATCTCCTGTGTCTGAAAACTTGTCAGAGGCTGATAATAGAGCTATGGGACTCAGTGCTTTGGAGAGAGTTAAGAAAACACTACAGATAAATGTGCCCAGCTCTAATTTCATGAATCGCGTTTAAATCCACTTTAAGCAGGCCACAGATAAGATTTTCTCTTTCCTTCTACCACGAGTGAAAGGAAAGAAAGCCGCTTGAGTTCCGAAATGCCTCCCGCTGCGATATTGTAGAACACCAGCGAGAGGCACAGGGAGCTCTCTTGGCCGGCAGAATACAATGGTTACTGCTAGTGGCTGTATCTGCTGGCAGTAACCGCGTGTAGAAAAATCCCACATGCTGGTTGTATCCAAATTGATTGATCAGACTCCTCATACATGCTTCGAATCTTGGCCTGTCCCTGCTGAACCAACGAACATTTGAACGGTCTATGGCAGGCTTTACATATGAGGCTGGGATGAGACACAACCAGAACCAGCACCTAATAAGCATGCTTAAAGGGTTACTAAACCAGGACCCTGCATTCACTATATCTGGTAAATATAAACTGCTAAATACCTTTTCCCATCAGCAGTATATAGCAGTCTTGTGACTTCTATCAGTGTCTGGTTAAAGCTTGTAGGAGTTTTCATTCTCCTCTGACTGTCCTATGAGGCTGCAGGACCCGCTAGGGGGTCAATCCGATTATTCACATTTTTCAAATTATCGGTATCGGTAATAAATGTACCGATATTGGTCAGACCTTCTCCCCCTGTCCCGGTGGCACGCACTGCAGTCTCAATTGCTGTCAGCAGTGCGGAGGGCAGCAGAGAGATGACATTATCTCTCACTGCTGCTTCGCATCACCGCTGTTCCGCCCCTACAGTAGGGCCGCGAAGGCTGCTCTTGACAGAACTGCAGCCAAGCAGAGAGATAGTTACATAATCTCTCCTTGTCCGTGTGTGGAAGTTTACCCACTCGGATGCTTCTGGGGAGAGGCTGCAAGAAGTAGTGATAAGCTGCATCTGGGTGGCAGGTGACAGTGATGTACAGAATATCGACACCTGATATCAGCTATCGACCTGAAAGACGGTAAAAAAAAAAAAGGTATTGGCCCTAAAAAAAGCGATATAGTTCAACCTCCTCTACCCCTGACCCTCTGTCTGGACAGAGCCAATTGGCCCTGTGCTGATCAAATACACAAAAATAAAAATATCACAAAACTCTCTAGCAATACACACCAAACTGAGCATAAAGCAGAGTGCCCCCAAGGCTCTGTACTATAAGTTGATGGATTGGGGACAGTGGGAGAAGGGGAGGGAAGATCAGAGAAGACAGGCTCAAACAGCCTTTTTACACAATGCAGATGATTAACCCCTTACGTTCCACAGCAAGTGTAACAACTATGCTTTACTCCATATTGATAGATTTTACTGTTGTGATTTAGTAACACTTTAAGATACAGGCCTGAGGAGGGTTGAATGATGAGTTATGAATTTTAAAACTAACACCCCCTCCCTCCCAAGTTAGGAGAAGAAAAAAAAATATTAAAAGGAAAAAAAAATAAAAAAATATATAAACCACACACACACACCAAATGTATTACATTTTTTAGTTTTAGATATGCTTTAAATGCAGATTAGAAGAACTCTAAAAACTACAGCCAAAAATGACCTCCTTCATAATACAGAACAGTTATGTGTATGTTGCATATTTTCCCGCCACTGTTACTTTGATGTGCACTTACTCATTGTGAATGCAGTAAACTATATTTCTTAGCATAAATGAATAAACCAACCAACACAACCATGTTAACCCAATGTTTCTATATAGTCTTAGTTGGGGTAAAAAAAAAAAAAAAAAAATTAAAAAAAAATTAAAAAAAAAAAAAAAAATAAATAAATAAAAAAAAAAAAAGTAGAAGTTGTTCCAGCAGTGTGCGGATAGGAGCTATGGCCAATTCCCCAGTGGATGTATGCGTGGAAGATACATGGATATAAAAGGAGTACAGGCTCATTATAGTAATGCACAAACTACCTGCAAAACACCACTGCTCACTGGTCTGGCTTTTGCAATCAAGTGGCTATAATGACAACCAAAGTATGGTATACCACAGTGTCACATTGCTTTACCTAATAGGCTGCCTAGCAGAGCTGCCAAAAACTATTGCAGCTTCTGCCAATACATATTAGAATATAAAAATGCTACCGACAGGCCTGACCCAATTGATCCATCTAGTTTGTCTAGTTTTTTTATTATTAGTTTATTCTCATGACAGGTCTGCGCTTGTTTACAGCAGGTTTACATTCTTTAAATGTTTTTAAAATGTATATATTATTAGGAGGAAGAATGAGGGTTTTTTTACCTCCTAGATACACTGAGGGAAAAAAAAAAAGTATTTGATCCCCTGCTGATTTTGTGTGTTTGCCCACTGACAAAGAAATGATCAGTCTATAATTTTAATGGTAGGTTTATTTTAACAGTGAGAGACAGAATAACAAAAAAAAATTAAAATCGAGAAAAACAGATTACAAAAAAGTAATAAATTGATTTGCATTTTAAATGAGTGAAATAAGTATTTGATCCCCTATCAATCAGAAAGATTTCTGGCTCCCAGGTGTCTTCTATACGCGGAACATATTTTAGAGGGTAGTATTGGGGGCATTAGTGGTAGGTTTACCAAAGCACAAAAACCAAAAAGGTAAGTATAGTAGCAAGTCCTAGTTGTAATCTCGAAACACCCAATACAAGGACAATATGCGACCGGTCTAAACTATGTGGCATGTTCACCAATGCCAGGAGCATGGCGGACAAGATGGGTGAACTAGAGATACTGTTGTACAAGGAGGATTTGGATTTTGTGGGAATTTAAGAGACCTGGTTCGACAGCTCTCATGATTGGCTGGCAAACATTCAAGGGTATACCCTTTACTGCAAGAATAGAGAGGGTAAAAAAGGGGGAGGGGTATGCCTATATATCAAGAATATATCAAGTGAATGTGAGAGATGACATCACCGAGGGAGCTAGGGAGGTGGTCGGAATTCTTATGGGTAGAGCTCCAAAGGGATGAAGCTAAGGGGAAAATAATACTGGGAGTATGCTATAGGCCCCCTAACCTGAGGGAGGAATTAGTGACAGATCTCCTATCACAATTTGGATTAGCAGCAAGGATGGGAAGTGTTATCATAATGGGGGATTTTAATTATCCAGACATAGACTGGGGGGAGGGAACCGCGCTTTCATTTAAGGCTCGCCAGTTCCTTAACCACTTGACGACCGCCTCACGCCGATGTACGTCGGCAAAGTGGCACGGACAGGCAAAATCACGTACAGGGTACGTGATTTGCCTTCCGCGGGTGGGGGGTCCGATCGGACCCCCCCCCGGTGCCCGAGGCGGTCGTCCTATGTCCAGCGGCGATCGGTGATGAGGGGGAGACCATCCGTTCGTGGCCCCCCCCTCGCGATCGCCGCCGGCCAATGAAAACGCTCCTTTGCTGCTGTATGCTAAACAGCAGCAAAGGAAGTGATGTCATCTCCCCTCGGGTCGGTATTTTCCGTTCCGGCCCGAGGAGAGACGACAAGTATGTGAGTGCACAACACTACACACACACAGTAGAACATGCCAGGCACACAAATCACCCCGATCCCCCCCCCGATCGCCCCCCGATCCCCCCCCAATCACCCCCCCCCCCCCTGTCACAAACTGACACCAGCAGTTTTTTTTTTTTTTTTTTTTTTTTTTCCTGATTACTGCTAGCTGTCAGTTTGTGACAGTTACTGTGTTAGCACAGTTACTGTTACCCCCCTTTAGGTCTAGGGTACCCCCCTAACCCCCCCTAATAAAGTTTTAACCCCTTGATCACCCCCTGTCACCAGTGTCGCTAAGCGATCATTTTTCTGATCGCTGTATTAGTGTCGCTGGTGACGCTAGTTAGTGAGGTAAATATTTAGGTTCGCCGTCAGCGTTTTATAGCGTCAGGGACCCCCATATACTACCTAATAAATGTTTTAACCCCTTGATTGCCCCCTAGTTAACCCTTTCACCACTGATCACCGTATAACCGTTACGGGTGACGCTGGTTAGTTCGTTTATTTTTTATAGTGTCAGGGCACCCGCCGTTTATTACCGAATAAAGGTTTAGCCCCCCGATCGCCCGGCGGTGATATGCGTCGCCCCAGGCAGCGTCAGATTAGCGCCAGTACCGCGAACACCCACGCACGCAGCATACGCCTCCCTTAGTGGTATAGTATCTGAACGGATCAATATCTGATCCGATCAGATCTATACTAGCGTCCCCAGCAGTTTAGGGTTCCCAAAAACGCAGTGTTAGCGGGATCAGCCCAGATACCTGCTAGCACCTGCGTTTTGTGCCTCCGCCCGGCCCAGCCCACCCAAGTGCAGTATCGATCGATCACTGTCACTTACAAGGCACTAAACGCATAACTGCAGCGTTCGCAGAGTCAGGCCTGATCCCTGCGATTGCTAACAGTTTTTTTGGTAGCGTTTTGGTGAACTGGCAAGCACCAGCCCCAGGCGTCAGGTTAGCGCCAGTACCGCTAACACCCACGCACGCACCATACGCCTCCCTTAGTGGTATAGTATCTGTACGGATCAATATCTGATCCGATCAGATCTATACTAGCGTCACCAGCAGTTTAGGGTTCCCAAAAACGCAGTGTTAGCGGAATCAGCCCAGATACCTGCTAGCACCTGCGTTTTGCCCCTCCGCCCGGCCCAGCCCAGCCCACCCAAGTGCAGTATCGATCGATCACTGTCACTTACAAAACACTAAACGCATAACTGCAGCGTTCACAGAGTCAGGCCTGATCCCTGCGATCGCTAACAGTTTTTTTTGTAGCATTTTGGTGAACTGGCAAGCACCAGCCCCAGGCAGCGTCAGATTAGCGCCAGTACCGCTAACACCCACGCACGCACCATACACCTCCCTTAGTGGTATAGTATCTGAACGGATCAATATCTGATCCGATCAGATCTATACTAGCGTCACCAGCAGTTTAGGGTTCCCAAAAACGCAGTGTTAGCGGGATCAGCCCAGATACCTGCTAGCACCTGCGTTTTGCCCCTCCGCCCGGCCCGGCCCAGCCCACCCAAGTGCAGTATCGATCGATCACTGTCACTTACAAAACTCTAAACGCATAACTGCAGCGTTCGCAGAGTCAGGCCTGATCCCTGCGATCGCTAACAGTTTTTTTGTAGCGTTTTGGTGAACTGGCAAGCACCAGCGGCGTAGTACACCCCGGTCGTAGTCAAACCAGCACTGCAGTAACACTTGGTGACGTGGCGAGTCCCATAAGTGCAGTTCAAGCTGGTGAGGTGGCAAGCACAAGTAGTGTCCCGCTGCCACCAAAAAGACAAACACAGGTCCGTCGTGCCCATAATGCCCTTCCTGCTGCATTCGCCAATCCTAATTGGGAACCCACCGCTTCTGCAGCGCCCGTACTTCCCCCATTCACATCCCCAACCAAATGCAGTCGGCTGCATGAGAGGCATTTTTATGTCCTCCCGAGTACCCCTACCCAGCGAACCCCCCAAAAAAGATGTTGTGTCTGCAGCAAGCGCTGATATAGGCATGACACCCGCTATTATTGTCCCTCCTGTCCTGACAATCCTGGTCTTTGCATTGGTGAATGTTTTGAACGCTACCATTCACTAGTTGAGTATTAGCGTAGGGTACAGCATTGCACAGACTAGGCACACTTTCACAGGGTCTCCCAAGATGCCATCGCATTTTGAGAGACCCGAACCTGGAACCGATTACAGTTATAAAAGTTAGTTACAAAAAAAGTGTAAAAAAAAAAAAAAAATATGAAATAAAAAAAATAGTTGTTGTTTTATTGTTCTCTCTCTCTCTATTCTCTCTCTCTATTGTTCTGCTCTTTTTTACTGTATTCTATTCTGCAATGTTTTATTGTTATTGATTGTTATTGTTATTGTTATTGTTATTATGTTTTATCATGTTTGTTTTTCAGGTGTGTAATTATTTACACTTTACTGTGCTTTATTGTTAACCATTGTTAACCATTTTTTTGTCTTCAGGTACGCCATTCACGACTTTGAGTGGTTATACCAGAATGATGCCTGCAGGTTTAGGTATCATCTTGGTATCATTCTTTTCAGCCAGCGGTCGGCTTTCATGTAAAAGCAATCCTAGCGGCTAATTAGCCTCTAGACTGCTTTTACAAGCCGTGGGAGGGAATGCCCCCCCCCCCCCACCGTCTTCCGTGTTTTTCTCTGGATCTCCTGTCTCAACAGGGAACCTGAGAATGCAGCCGGTGATTCAGCCAGCTGACCATAGAGCTGATCAGAGACCAGAGTGGCTCCAAACATCTCTATGGCCTAAGAAACCGGAAGCTACGAGTATTTCATGACTTAGATTTCGCCGGATGTAAATAGCGCCATTGGGAAATTGGGGAAGCATTTTATCACACCGATCTTGGTGTGGTCAGATGCTTTGAGGGCAGAGGAGAGATCTAGGGTCTAATAGACCACAATTTTTTCAAAAAAGAGTACCTGTCACTACCTATTGCTATCATAGGGGATATTTACATTCCCCGAGATAACAATAAAAATGATTAAAAAAAAAAAATATGAAAGGAACAGTTTAAAAGTAAGATTAAAAAAGCAAAAAAATAATAAAGAAAAAAAAAAAAAAAAAAAAAAACACCCCTGTCGCCCCCTGCTCTCGCGCTAAGGCGAACGCAAGCGGCGGTCTGTCGTCAAACGTAAACAGCAATTGCACCATGCATGTGAGGTATCACCGCGAAGGCCAGATCGAGTGCAGTAATTTTTCCAGTAGACCTCCTCTGTAAATCTAAAGTGGTAACCTGTAAAGGCTTTTGAAGGCTTTTAAACATGTATTTATTTTGTTGCCACTGCACGTTTGTGCGCAATTTTAAAGCATGTCATGTTTGGTATCCATGTACTCGGCCTAAGATCATCTTTTTTATTTCATCAAACATTTGGGCAATATAGCGTGTTTTAGTGCATTAAAATTAAAAAAAGTGTGTTTTTTCCCCAAAAAATGCGTTTGAAAAATCGCTGCGCAATTACTGTGTGAAAAAAAAAAATGAAACACCCACCATTTTAATCTGTAGGGCATTTGCTTTAAAAAAATATATAATGTTTGGGGGTTCAAAGTAATTTTTTTGCAAAAAAAAAAAAACTTTTTCATGTAAACAATAAGTGTCAGAAAGGGCTTTGTCTTCAAGTGGTTAGAAGAGTGGGTGATGTGTGACATAAGCTTCTAAATGTTGTGCATAAAATGCCAGGACAGTTCAAAACCCCCCCAAATGACCCCATTTTGGAAAGTAGACACCCCAAGCTATTTGCTGAGAGGCATGTCGAGTCCATGGAATATTTTATATTGCGACACAAGTTGCGGGAAAGAGACAAATTTTTTTTTTTTTTTTTTTTTTTTTGCACAAAGTTGTCACTAAATGATATATTGCTCAAACATGCCATGGAAATATTTGAAATTACACCCCAAAATACATTCTGCTGCTTCTCCTGAGTACGGGGATACCACATGTGTGAGACTTTTTGGGAGCCTAGCCGCGTACGGGACCCCGAAAACCAAGCACCGCCTTCAGGCTTTCTAAGGGCGTGAATTTTTGATTTCACTCTTCACTGCCTATCACAGTTTCGGAGGCCATGGAATGTCCAGGTGGCACAAAACCCCCCCAAATGACCCCATTTTGGAAAGTAGACACCCCAAGCTATTTGCTGAGAGGTATAGTGAGTATTTTGCAGACCTCACTTTTTGTCACAAAGTTTTGAAAATTGAAAAAAGAAAAAAAAAAATTTTTTCTTGTCTTTCTTCATTTTCAAAAACAAATGAGAGCTGCAAAATACTCACCATGCCTCTCAGCAAATAGCTTGGGGTGTCTACTTTCCAAAATGGGGTCATTTGGGGGGGTTTTGTGCCACCTGGGCATTCCATGGCCTCCGAAACTGTGATAGGCAGTAAAGAGTGAAATCAAAAATTTTCACCCTTAGAAATCCTGAAGGCAGTGATTGGTTTTCGGGGTCCCGTACGCAGCTAGGCTCCCAAAAAGTCCCACACATGTGGTATCCCCATACTCAGGAGAAGCAGCTAAATGTATTTTGGGGTGCAATTCCACATATGCCCATGGCCTGTGTGAGCAATATATCATTTAGTGACAACTTTATGAAAAAAAAAAAAAAAATAAATAAAAAGTGTCACTTTCCCGCAACTTGTGTCAAAATATAAAATATTCCATGGACTCAATATGCCTCTCAGCAAATAGCTTGGGGTGTCTACTTTCCAAAATGGGGTCATTTTGGGGGGTTTTGTGCCACCTGGGCATTCCATGGCCTCCGAAACTGTGATAGGCAGTGAAGAGTGAAAGCAAAAATTTACACCCTTAGAAATCCTGAAGGCGGTGCTTGGTTTTCGGGGCCCCGTACGCGGCTAGGCTCCCAAAAAGTCCCACACATGTGGTATCCCCGTACTCAGGAGAAGCAGCTAAATGTATTTTGGGGTGCAATTCCACATAGGCCCATGGCCTGTGTGAGCAATATATCATTTAGTGACGACTTTTTGTAAATATTTTTTTTTTTTTTTTTTTTGTCATTTTTCAATCACTTGGGACAAAAAAAATAAATATTCAATGGGTTCAACATGCCTCTCAGCAATTTCCTTGGGGTGTCTACTTTCCAAAATGGGGTCATTTGGGGGGGTTTTGTACTGCCCTGCCATTTTAGCACCTCAAGAAATGACATAGGCAGTCATAAACTAAAAGCTGTGTAAATTCCAGAAAATGTACCCTAGTTTGTAGACGCTATAACTTTTGCGCAAACCAATAAATATACGCTTATTGACATTTTTTTTACCAAAGACATGTGGCCGAATACATTTTGGCCTAAATGTATGACTAAAATTTAGTTTATTGGATTTTTTTTATAACAAAAAGTAGAAAATATCATTTTTTTTCAAAATTTTCGGTCTTTTTCCGTTTATAGCGCAAAAAATAAAAACCGCAGAGGTGATCAAATACCATCAAAAGAAAGCTCTATTTGTGGGAAGAAAAGGACGCAAATTTCGTTTGGGTACAGCATTGCATGACCGCGCAATTAGCAGTTAAAGCGACGCAGTGCCAAATTGGAAAAAGACCTCTGGTCCTTAGGCAGCATAATGGTCCGGGGCTCAAGTGGTTAATATCTTGCAGGACAATTTTATGGGTCAGATGGTAGACGCACCAACTAGAAATAAAGCATTACTGGATCTACTGATTACCAACAATACAGACCTGATCACGGATGTGGAAATACGGGGCAATTTAGGTAACAGTGATCACAGGTCAATTAGTTTCAGTATAAATCACACAAATAGGAAACATAAAAGGGAATACAAAGACACTGAATGTAAAAATGCATATAAAAGCAAAGGAGAAGGCCTTCAAAAAATACAAGGTTATGGGATCATCCTCAGCATTCAGACTTTATAAAGAAGGCAACAAGAAATGTAAGGGTGCAATTAGGACGGCTAAGATAGAACATGAATGACACATAGCGGAGGAGAGCAAAAAAAAATCCCAAGAAATTCTTTAAGTATGTAAACCGTAAAAAAGGGAGGACAGACCATATTGGCCCCATAAAGAATGAGGAAGGACATCTTGTTACAAAGGATGGGGAGATGGCGAAGGTATTGAATTTATTCTTCTCCTCAGTCTTCACGAGTGGCTTCAGTAACCAAAACTGCAGTGTTTATCCTCAAGACACAACACAGGAAGCACCTCCATGGTTAACAGAGGACAGAATTAAAATTAGACTTGAGAAACTTAACATTAATAAATCACCGGGACCAGATGGCTTGCATCCAAGGGTACTTAGGGAACTCAGTCAGGTGATTGCCAGACCGTTGTTCCTAATTTTTACAGACAGTCTGACTGAAATGGTACCAGCTGATTGGAGAAAACCAATATTTAAAAAGGACCGAAAATACATCCCTGGGAATTACAGACCAGTTAGCCTAACATCAATAGTATGTAAACTCTTGGAGGGGATGATAAGGGACTATATACAAGATTTTAGGAATGAGAACGGTATCATTAGCAATAATCAGCATGGATTCATGAAGAATCGTTCTTGCCAAACCAATCTACTAACCTTCTATGGAGGTGAGTTGCCATCTAGATAAAGGAAGGCCTGTAGATGTGGTGTATCTGGATTTTGCAAAAGCATTTGACACAGTTCCCCATAAACGTTTACTGTACAAAATAAGGTCCGTTGGCATGGACCATAGGGTGAGTACATGGATTGAAAACTGGCTACAAGGGCAAGTTCAGAATGTGGTGATAAAATGGGGAGTACTCGGAATGGTCAGGGGTGGGTGGTGGGGTTCCCCAGGGTTCTGTGCTGGGATCAATCCTATTTAATTTGTTCATAAAAGACCTGGGGGATGGGATAAATAGTTCAATCTCTGTATTTGCAGACGATACTAAGCCAAGCAGGATGTGGAAACCTTGTAAAAAGATCTGAACAAATTAATGGGGTGGGCAACTACATGGCAAATGAGGTTCAATGTACAAAAATGTAAAATAATGCATTTGGGTGGCAAAAATATGAATGCAATCTATACACTGGGGGGAGAACCTCTGGGGGAATCTAGGATGGAAAAGGACCTGGGGGTCCTAGTAGATAATAGGCTCAGCAATGGCATGCAATGCCAAGCTGCTGCTAACAAAGCAAACAGAATATTGGCATGCATTAAAAAGGGGATCAACTCCAGAGATAAAACGATAATTCTCCCGCTCTACAAGACTCTGGTCCGGTCGCACCTAGAGTATGCTGTCCAGTTATGGGCACCAGTCCTCAGGAAGGATGTACTGGAAAAGGAGTACAAAGAAGGGCAACAAAGCCAATAAAGGGTCTGGAGGATCTTAGTTACGAGGAAAGGTTGCGAGCACTGAACTTATTCTCTGGAGAAGAGAGACGTTTGAGAGGGGATATAATTTCTATATACAAATACCGTACTGGTGACCCCACAATAGAAATAAAACTTTTTCGCAGAAGAGAGTTTAACAAGACTCATGGCCACTCATTAAAATTAGAAGAAATGAGGTTTAACCTTAAACTACGTAGAGGGTTCTTTACTGTAAGAGCGGCAAGGATGTGGAATTCCCTTCCACAGGCGGTGGTCTCAGCAGGGAGCATCGATAGCTTCAAGAAACTATTAGATAAGCACCTGAATGACCGCAACATACAAGGATATACAATGCAATACTGACACATAATCACACATAGGTTGGACTTGATGGACTTGTGTCTTTTTTCAACCTCACCTACTATGTAACCAAGCAGCATGGCGAGAGGGTAACAAAAGTTGGTGCAATTTTTCGCAAATTGAAGAAACACTAATTAACTGTCAATCTCCCTCGGTCTGGGGCTCCATGCAAGATCTCACCTCATGGAGTTTCAATGATCATGAGAACAGTGAGGAATCAGCCCAGAACTACACAGGATAATCTTGTCTATGATCTCAAGGTAGCTGGGACCATAGTCACCAAGAGAACAATTGGCAACACACTACGCCGTGAGGGACTGAAATCCTGCAGTGCCCGCAAGATCCCCCCTGCTCAAGAAAGCACATTTACAGGCCCGTTTGAAGTTTGTTAATGAACATCTGAATGATTCAGAGGAAAACTGGGTTAAAGCATTGTGGTCAGATGAGCCCAAAATCAAGCTCTTTGTCATAAGCTCAACTTGCCGTGTTTGGAGGAGGAGGAATACTGCCTTTGAACAAGACCACCATCACTGTGGGGCAGCACAGTGGTGTAGTGGTTAGCACATTCACCTAGCAGCAATAGGGTCGCTGGTTCAAATCCCGATCACGACACCATCTGCCTGGAGTTTGCATGTTCTCCCTGTGCCTGCGTGGGTTTCCTCCGGGTACTCCGGTTTCCTCCCACACTCCAAAAGACATGCTGGTAGGTTAATTAGATCCTGTTCGAAAAATTGGCCAAATATGTGTATGTTGTATGTGTATGTGTTTGTAAGCGTGTCAGAACCCCATGGGGCAAAAGGACCGTGCTATACTGCAGATGGCCACCAGCAGCAAAAAAGCGCCCTGAGGCGATTCGGTTTGCATAGGTAGCGCTATACAAGTCACTCATTCATCAAACATGGAGGTGGAAACATGCTTTGGGGGTGATTTTCTGCTAAACGGGACAGGACAACTTCACCGCAGCAAAAGGAACGATGGACAGGGGGCATGTACCAAATCTTGGGTGGGAACCTCCTTCCCTCAGCCAGGGCATTGTAAATGGGTATTTCAGCATAACAATGACCTAAAACACAGAGCCAAGGCAACAAAAGGGTGGCTCAAGAAGAAGCACATTAGGGTCCTGGAGTGGCCTAGCCCAGTCTCCTGACCCTATTCCCATAGAATAAATGTAGAGAGAGCTGAAACAAGTTACCAAACGTCAGCCACAAAACCTTAATGACTTGGAGAGGTTCTGCAAAGAGTGGGACAAAATCCCTCCCGAGGTGTGCAAACCTGTCAGCCCTTCCTTCTGAGCTGGCTGCTCAGCTGTCGGCTAATTGCCAGCTCTCATCTCTCTCCACAGTTTACCAGCTGTTGTGGATCTGCTCGTCAGTCCCGCCTACTTAAAGGTCTCCAGCTCACTTTATTCCTGCCTTCGCCTTGGTCACATCACAAGAAACCATCTCCTGCGTTCCTGTTTAAAGACTGGCTTTGCTGACATCCCTTCTAGCTCCTTATCCTGCTTGCTGTTCCTCTTGGATCCCTGACTTCTGGCCTGGCTGATTACCCAATCTGGTTACTGAACTCTGGCTTGGCTGATTAACCGATCTGGTTACTGGACTCTGGCTATGCTTTGACTAGGCTTACTCTATTTACCTTTTTATTAATAAACAAGTGTGATTTTACTGTACTTCTGTCTCGGTCTGGTTCATGGTTTCTGACAAAACCTGGTGGCCAACTACAAAGAACGTCTGACCTCTTGTGGTTCCAACAAGAGTTCTGCCACAAAGTACCAAGTCATGTTTTGTGAAGGGGTCAAATACTTATTTCTCTCATTAAAATGCAAATCAAATTTATAACTTTTTTGAAATGTGTTTTTCTGGATTTTTTTTTGTGGTTATTCCGTCTCCCACTGTTGAAATAAACCTACCATTAAAATTATAGTCTGATCATTTGTCAGTGGGCAAACATACAAAATCAGCAGGGGATCAAATACTTTTTTTCCCCTCACTGTATCCCCATTGGGGTGATTTTGCTTTAACCCCTGTCAAGGTGACCAAACAGAAGTGAGGGAACACCTCCCCTATGGTCACAGCAATGAACAGCTGTACAGGCTTTGAGACCTGCGCTTCCACCTAGCCACAGCTGGAGCGCAACAGACCTAGGGAACCAGGAACACCAATTCACGAGCTAAGTGAATATGCACACCAGGCTTTATCAGTCAAGCCCATTAAGGCTTCCTGCCATCTCTCAAAAGACAAAAAAATATATATATAATGCACAGTACAGGTACTACAGTGTCATTCAGCATTGAATATGAGGATAATGTATTACTAAGCTTGTAATAGATTATAGGGAATGCATATTAAAGAAAAAATGAAAAAAAATTAAAACACTTCATATATAGCAGCATACCGGTCTTTAGATGAGGTAGCTGCACATTTCCCACAGAACATTTACAGCGAGTACAGAAATACTTGATTATCCTGCCAGAAATGGCATATCCTTGTCACTTCCTGTGAGCCTAAAAGAAGGAATCTCTTGTATAAACTACTAATCTCATCAATCCATCATGTAAAATAGGCAAAAGTAGACATGAAGTCTAGCTTAAAAAACAAAACAAAAACAAAAAAACACCACACACACCCAAACCCCACACGTTAAATTAAAAAAAGCAAAACTTTTTCTGTTTTGGATATAGTGAAGATGGATTATTACACCTGTCAGTTTTTATTTCTGTCTGTGCCCCCATTAGGAAGATTCACCCTCTCGGTTTGTCCCCGTTTACCATCATTAAAAGAATATCCCAAGCTTTGGGTTGTCCCCCGAAAATTGAGAGGGAAAATCTTCCAATGGGGACACTAGGTTTGGTGACCTGGGGGTACACCCAAGGGAATCCCTTCATTTGCAGGGGTTTCCTATCACTTCTTGTTTTGGCTATGGGACAGAACGTGAAGGTAAATATCCCCAGTGAGACACACATGGCAAAAAAAATAAAAAAATAAACCCCTGACCAGGGGTTTAAACCCTAACTCAATCGAAAAAGAAAGTTCCTTTGATTACCGAGAGGCATTTCAGACTTTTGTACAGCTGCAGTATTTCGTTCTAACTTAATGCGTCAGGGGTGGAGCATGCTCATGCGACTTTCTGAATTTTTAACATTGTTAATTAAAATTACTTAATTCTCTTAATGTTCTATCTTTCGGTTGCTTGGCTTACACAAAGGAAGGGAGTGCATACTTTATTAGAAGAGTTCATGGCAAAGAATATAATTTATAATATATATATATATATATATATATATATATATATATATATATATATATATATATATATATATATATATATATATATATATATATATAATATATATATATATATATATATATATACACACACACGTGCTCATAAGTTTACATACCGTGGCAGAATTTATCATTTCTTGCCCATTTTTACCCTGGTGATTTTGGCCTGATAACATGCACACAAGTTGACAAAAAGGGGTTTGAATTGCTATTAAGCTTAAAAACCAAAAAAAAAAAAAAAAAGTCATCACATCTAAGAATTGGAAAACTGTAATACAACAACTGCTTTAAATATCTATATAAAACTGTATATGGTTTGCATTATATTCCTTAACCATAAGAGATTATATTTTACACAAACTTATAACACACACAGCGGATATAAAAAAAAAAGTCTACACACCCCTGTTAAAATGTCAGGTTTCTGTGATGTAAAAATGTAATTTCAGAACTTTTTCCACCTTTAATGTGATCCATAAACTTTACAACTCAATTGAAAAACAAACTGAAATCTTTTTTTTTTTTTTGGGGGGGGGGGGGGGGGATAAATAAAATAATGTGGTTGTATAAGTGTGCACACCCTCTTAGCCGTGTTCAGAATTAAGCAATCACAATCAAACTCAAGTTTAATATTTATTATTTATTTCAGGTACTTATATAGCACCCTCAATTTACGCAGCGCTTTACATATACATTGTACATTCACATCAGTCCCTACCCTCAAGGATCTTACACTCTAAGGTCCCTAACTCACATTCATATACTAGGGACAATTTAGACAGGATCCAATTAACCTACCAGCATGCCTTTGGAGTGTGGGAGGAAACCGGAGTACCTGGAGGAAACCCACGCAGGCACAGGGAGAACATGCAAACTCCAGGCAGGTAGTGTTGTGGTTGGGATTCGAACCAGCAACCCTTCTTACTGCTAGGTGAAAGTGCTATCCACTACACCACTGTGCCGCCCAATATAGGAGTCAGTACACACCTGTCATAATTTAAAGTGTCTCTGATTAACCCCAAATAAAAGTTCAGCTGTTCCAGTAGGTCTTTCCTGACATTTTCTTAGTCGCATCCTACAACCAAAGCCAGAGAGCTTTCAAAGCATCAGAGGGATTTCATTGTTAAAAGCTTTCAGGCAGGAGAAGGGTACAAAAGAATTTCCAAGGCATTAGATATACCATGGAACACAGTGAAGACAGTCATCAAGTGGAGTAAATATGGCACAACAGTGATATTACCAAGAACTGGACGTCCCTCCAAAATTGATGAAAAGGACGAGAAGAAAACTGGTCAGGGATGCTGCCAAGAGGCCTACAGCAACATTAACCACTTGCTTACAGGGCACTTAAACCCCCCTCCTATCCAGACCAATTTTCAGTTTTCAGCACTGACGCACTTTGAATGACAATTGCGCGGTCATACAACACAGTACCCATATGAAATTTTTATCATTTTTTCACCACAGATAGAGCTTTCTTTTGGTGGTATTTGATCACCTCTGCAGTTTTTACTTTGTTAAAAAAAATGTAAAAAACCGAATTAAAAAAATAAATAAAATAAAATAATTTTTTTTATAAAAAATCTAAAACAGGTAATTTTTCTCCTTCATTGATGTACGCTGATGAGGCGGCAGTGATGGGCACTGATAGGCGGCCATGATGGGCACTGATCAGTTACACTGATAGGCAGCATTGCTAGGTGGCACTGATTGGCACTACTGGTGGGCACTGATAGGTGGCATTGATGAGGCAGATGTGCCTCTTCCACTTCAGGACCGATGTCCTTAACATCTGAGCCGGTGATCGGCTTTTTTTTCTACTCACGCTGCCAGCGTGAGTAGAAAAAAAAAAAAAAAAAAAAACGATTACCGATCTTCTGTTTACATCATGTGATCAGCTGTCATTGGCTGACAGCTGATCACATGGTAAGGGGCGGGACCGGCCCCTTACTTGGATCGGTGATCACCCGAGTCTCAGTGACCTGGTGATCATAGCGCGCGCAGGGCGTGTGCACAGGGGAGGCCGTCATATGATATAGCGCGGAAGTCAAGTGGTTAAAGGAGCTGCAGGAATCTCTGGAAAGTACTGGCTGTGTGGTACATGTGACAACAATCTCCCGTATTCTTCATATGTCTAGGCTATGGGGTAGAGTGGCAAGACGGAAGCCTTTTCTTATAAAGAAAAACATCCAATCCTGGCTACATTTTGCAAACACACATCTGAAGTCTCCAAAAGCATGTTGGAAAATATGTTATGGCCTGAAGAAACTAAAAGGTTGAACTTTTTGGCCGTAATTCCAAAAGATACGTTTGTCGCAAAAAACAACACGGCACATCACCAAAAAAACACCATACCCACAGTGAAGCATGGTGGTGGTGGCAGCATCATGCTTTGGGGCTGTTTTTACTCAGCTGGAACAGGGGCCTTAGTCAAGGTAGAGGGAATTATGAACATTTCCAAATACCAGTCAATATTGGCACAAAACCTTCAGGCTTCTGCTAGAAAGCGGAACTTCATCTTTCCGCATTACAACAACCCAAAGCATACATTCAACTGAGTTGTACAGGAGGGAGAGAATCTACGGATACACATTTAGGGTACATTTGGGGTAACATTGAGTGTTATATAGTAGATAACATTTGAATTATTTACATCAAGTTGTACTTGAGTAACAATTTTAGCAGCTGTTATTTAACAGATACTGTACATTTGTTGTTAGGGATGATTAGGAGGAGCGCAGAGTTTGTATTTATCCATTTCTGAACAAACTAGTTCTCCAACTGCTAGATCAGCATTTTTTCATAATCAGGTTAAATGACTAAAGTTAGTGTACCAACCAAGAAACCAGTATTTCCAAATAAGTGATCAGAAAGGATGATCTACATATGGCTCTTTGATTTCTTTAGAACTGAACATAATAAAATGCTCAACGCTCCCTTTCAATAAAAAGCTGAAATCTAGCTGCTCACTAAGAGATACATTTCACCACAAAAACAAAAAAGGATATCATTGATAAAAACAGCTACAAACATACTGTATGTCACCACAATCCTGAAATCGACAGTATAACTAAACAACCGATAAATACAGATTTGGAAGCAAATGAGCAGAAACCAGTTAGAATGCTTTAATTTATCAGACTGCTCTAAACACACATCTGATTGGCTGCTAGAGGTCACTGGACTCTTCAGTTCATGGCATAAGCTCCGCTTGCTTCGGATTCTGGATTACCCAGCAAATGCTAAAACCCTGCCCCAGCGATAGGATGAAGAGTACAACACCTACAGTATAGATGCGACCCTAGATTACTCGACATTAAGACTAAACTCTTCTACCCGCTTATGTGTGACAGCTCTGAGTCACCTATCACTTATCACGACCATAGCTGAAACTAATAACAATTTTGGTGCTTTTTATTAGCTGATGGACATACAAGTCAGCAATGATTAAAGTGGAACAACGGGATTTTTATTTTTTTTAACCCCTGTTGTACACAAGTTACCGCTAATGAGGTTTATCCTAGACTTGGACTAAAATATTGTTTATCCAAATACCAAAATTTATACGAAAAATTTTCATTCTAGACTTAGGCTGGGTTCACACTTGTGCGATGCCAGACATCGCATGTGATTCGCAACGCATTGCTGTGCAGAGGACATGCGATGTCTGTGCGATGCAAATTCAACCATACAGTTTGTATGGCTGAATTTTCATCGCATTTGCACCAAAAGGGTGCAGGACCCTTTTTTTGGTCCGCACTGAAATCTGATCCCATGGGTGTTTACACATATGCGATCCGATTGCTGTGTATTGACACCCGCAGCGGTTCGCAGAGTGCGATGTGAACCGCCGGAGATTCAGGTGCGATGCAGGAACCCTCACAGGAATCGCGCTGGTTCCCACATCGCTTATGTGTTTTTTTAAATACATAACTAAATTATTTCTTAAAATAGTCATCAAGCATATAGCTTTAAAATGTTAGAACGTAATGTTAGACCAGAATGGTTTAGTAGTGTTAAAGGGGTTGTAAAGGTTCCATTTTTTTTTTTTAATTGTAGCGCAAAAAATAAAAACCCCAGTGATGATCAAATACCACCAAAAGAAAGCTCCATTTGTGGGGGAAAAAACAAAACAAAAAAAGATTAAAGAAATTTTGTTTGGGTACAGCGTTGCACGACCGTGCAATTGTCATTCAAAATGTGACAGCGCTGAAAGTTAAAAATTGGTCTGGGCAGGAAGGTGTATAAGTGCCCTGGTACTGAAGTGGTTAAATGTGTATGTCTGGGGAAAAAGAATTCAGCACATCTCTACAATATATGCATATTTCCCTGTGTATTGCCTTTTATAAAAAGCTGCAACTACAGAACACCTCTCTTCCTCATGCTATGATATGTAATTGGGGAGAATCAGGGCAATGCTGACAACAATACTTGGGATTTCAGTGCCGCAAAAGGCAGGGTTGTCAGCTCACTGCGTGAAGAAAAAAGTTCACTGGATTTCAGAGAGGATCAATGGGTATTTTCCCCTCACACAGTACTGTGCAACTGCTTTAGACAGGTGTGAAAAAAATACAGTAAAATTAAGAATGTTTTCAGAAATAGAAGTGTTAACAGTTTATTTTTATCATTGAACAGAATGGAAAGTAAAATGAACAGAGAAGAAATCCAAATCAAAAATTTGGTGATCACCCTTCGCCTTCAAAACAGTATCAATTCTTCTAGGTACACTTGCAGTTTTTGAAATAACTGGTAGGTTGTTACAAAAATCTCGGAGAACGAACCACAGATCTTCTGTTGATGTAGGCTGCCTCAAATCCTTCTGTCTCTTCATGTAATCATAGACAGATATGATGTGAAGATCAGGGATCTGTTGGGGCCAAACCATCACTTCCAGGACTCCTTGTTCTTCTTTAAACTGAGGACAGTCCTTAAAGACATTGGCTGTGTGTTGGGGACATTGTCCTGCTGCAGAATTTGGGGCCAATCACATGCCCCTCTGATGATATGGATAAAGTATGTGCCCGTATTTCTCAGCATCGAGAAAACCATTGATCCTGGCCAAATCTCCAACTCCATTTGCAGAAATGCAGTCTCCAACTTGCAAGGAGCCTCTACTATGCTTCCCTGTTGCCTGCAGACACATTATTGTACGGCTCTCCACCTCTTCACTAACAAACTGCCTTCTGCTAAAGCCAAATATTTCACATTTTGACTCATCAGTCCAGAGCACCTGCTACCATTTTCTGCACCCCAGTTCCTATGTTTAAATGCATAGGACATGGAATAAAGGCCAAGAGACTCAACTACGCACAAAAACATAGGAACTGGTGTGCAGAAAAATGGCAGCAGGTGCTAGGCGCTGTCACTGCACGAGTATAAGTGACACAGGGATCACACTAATGTAGGGTGCCCAAGCTCTGGGGTATCGTTCAGAGCGGAGAAGACTGGGTTAAAGATTTCTCCAGGTTTTGTAATCCCAGATCAAGGTCCAGAGTCTGAAAGCTTTAACCACTTAAGGACCGAGCCTCCTTCTGAGATTTGGTGTTTACAAGTTAAAAACAATGTGTATTGCTAGAAAATTACTTAGAAAAAAAAAATTATAATGTCTGGGGGTTCTAACACCCTATAGAATAAAATGGCGTTTGTTGTAATACTTTGTCAGACCGTATTTGCGCAGCGGTCTTACAAGCGCACTTTTTTTTGGAAGAAAATACACTTTTTTGAATAATAAAATAAGACAACAGTAAAATTAACACTTTTTTTATTGCGAAAGATAATGTTACGCCAAGTAAATTGATACCCAACATGTCACACTTCAAAATTGCACCCGCTCATGGAATGGCGACAAACTTTTACCCTTAAAAATCTCCACAGGCGACGTTTAAAAAAAATTCTACAGGCTGCATGTTTATAAATTTTACCTTTTATTTTTACACGGTTGGAAAAAAAAAAAAAAGTTGTGTCACAATTCCTATTACAAGGAATGTAACAGAAGAAAAAAAAAAAAAAAAAAAAAGGACCTTAGAATTCATATTTACACTAAAATGCAATAAAAAATGTAATGTCATTTTAAAAAAAAAAAAAAAAAAAATGTTACTTTAAGAGCCATCGGCGGAAGGGATGTTTTGACGTTGCTCCTGCCCTGCAAAAGTATGGAGACGGATGGGGGCCATCTTCCTCTCACTCGTCTCCATACCAAGCCGGGGAGAGGACCCAATCGCCTCCGACCGACGGTTCTGGTAAGCGGCGGAAGGGGGGGGGGGCCCTCTCCTGCCACCGATAAAAGTCATCTCACAGTGAATCCGCTGAAGAGACCACTTTTATCTGAAACCGGACTGCTTACTGAAGAAGAGGATACTGGGGTTATGGTAGCTAGCTGCTGCCATAACAACGATATCCCTCTTCAAAAGTGCCGCTGTATATCGGCGTGAGCCGGTCTGGAACTGGAAGCAGGGGTAGGCAACCTCGGCACTCCAACTGTGGTGAAACTACAAATCCCATCATGCCTCTGCCCCTAGGAGTCATGCCTGTGATTGTCAGGGTCTTGCAATGTCTCATGGGACTTGAAGTTTCACCACAGCTGCAGGGCCAAGGTTGCCTACCTCTTCTTTAAAGAGTCTTGGGTGGGACAAAGCCTTCAATCCTGTGTCCAGGTCTTACTGGAAACCTGTAGGCTGTGCGAATACATATTTGTGCATTATAAGGATCTGAATTTAGGGCTCCCGTCAGAAGACAGATGTGGGGCCCATCTAGAATAGAGGCGAACTCCCATTAAGAGAGGTGCTCTTCTCAAGAGACAGCACTCCATGTTGGAAAAGAGACTCCCTACCCACAGGACTGAGATTCAGGACAGCTAAGAGTCAGAACGACAGGGTGAGCTGAGGCAACTAGGCAAGTCCAGGGGACTGAGGGAATCCAAGTCCGGGTTGCCAGAAGTTCCCCTATGAGAGGTCAGGGACTGGGCCTGTGTAGTAGCAACATGGGAGCTGTATTTTCAGAGTGAGCCAGGAGAGCTGTGTGAGACAGCCGGGACCAGTGAAAAGAGCAACTGTGCTGCTGAAGACACAGGTGGCTTGGTATTTTCATGATTTTTTTTGCTGGTGACAATCCCCTACCCGGGCAACAAGACTGTGTGGAACTTTGTTTTCCTTTTAGATACAAGTGAGCTGACAAGCCCTAAAACCACAGTTTGGACTGTGGACACGTTTGCCCAGATATACATTTAAAAAAAATAAACACAAGAAATGTTTTTTACAATTGCTACAATGAAGGAATATCTGGTCAGACTCTCCCCTGAGTGTCAGAATTTTTTTTCAAAATTATAAAAAAAACAAAAAAACAAAAAAAACAAAACACACACACACAATCTGCAGTACAGCACAAGATTACACCTATATTTAGAAAGTTACTTCCCCCAAACAATAAGTATGTCCTTCACACTCATTTCTGGGCCATGTAACAGTGCCAAATATCAGAACAGCGAGATGATCAACTCTGCATAAGACGGTATACATTAATATGTTCATCCTGTAGACTTCTGCACCCATTTGAAGGGCTGGGGTACCTCCTGGTAGTTGCATTCAATATTTTGTTAGGTCTTCCATATTTTGTTGTGTGGCTTTTGCATAATGTTGCTAACTTCTAAAACAGCAAGAGGTCTCCTTTTTATAAAAGATGGTTATTAAAGTGATTTTTTTTTCTATTAAAATAACA
Organism: Lithobates clamitans; assembly: GCA_037952925.1. Taxonomy (NCBI): domain Eukaryota; kingdom Metazoa; phylum Chordata; class Amphibia; order Anura; family Ranidae; genus Lithobates; species Lithobates clamitans. Next base: position 767,634 of record JBBGZY010001622.1, on the reverse strand, counting down.
GACTTTACAAACTTACCTGCTCTGTGCAGTGGTTTTGCACAGGGCAGCCCCGATCCTTCTCTTCTCGGGTCCCTGGCCGGTGCTCCTGGCCCCTCCCTCCTGTTGCATGCCCCCACAGCAAACAGCCTGCAATGGGGGCACCTGAGCCGAGCTGCAGTTCCCTGTCTGAATGGATATACGGAGCAGTGGTTTGGCCCCACTCAGTCTTTCTATCCTGATTGGCTAACTGAATTTGATTGACAGCACCGCTGCTGTGTTTCAGACAATCAGGAAGGAAAGCTCGGATGGCCTAGGGCAGTGATGGCGAACCTTGGCACCCCAGATATTTTGGAACTACATTTCCCATGATGCGCATGCACTCTACAGTGTAGAGAAGGCTTTTTATCTTAATGCATACAACCACTTTAATTATGTTCCTTCCCCCCCCCCCCCCCCCCGTTTTAACCTGATGATCTGGCCAGTAACACCTTCTGTATTAAAAGCGCCCCCACTCTGAATGAAGGAGCACAGGGGGCACCTTTGGATAGCAGCTTTTTCAGTCGGGAGGGGGGGTGTTAGATGTTCTAGCAGATTTAAATACACTAACAAATTAACAAAGTCCAGCTAATACTTTACCACCAGTTACAGAAATCACCTTTGTTCCTTTTGGGATAAAGGTTTTACATAAATAGAACCTGATCATTGAAAGCGCCCCTCTCAGCAGTAAATGGTTCATCTCATCTCTAATGGTTTAATTCTACTGGATAGCTTGTTCTTTTTAAAAACAGCCTTATTGGCTGGATCACATGATGAACATAAAAAAAGAAAAACACATGCATATCTAAGAATTGATAAACTGTTATATAATAAATGTTTGCTTTTGAGTTTAATACCACTTTAACAGGAAGAAAATGCTTTCATATAAATAAAAACCCATGCAACAGTGATAAGCATGCAAAAGAATTTAGCACATTTGGAGCTGTGTGTTGCCACTTTCCACCCTTAGTATCCGGAGTCCAGGAACGAATGGACACCCAAACTCCTAATGACCACAAAATGTATCTAAAAATCCCATCTAATCTTTACTGCACTTGCCCATCTCCCAAAGCCATTATTAAACCCAAACTGCCAGGCAAGGGTCAAAGGAGCACAGTCTCCACCTCATCAATGCAGGGTTGTTCCCCGATCGGCAAGCCAATGCACCGGGAAAGTATACTGTGCGCCCTGCCCTATGCAAATATCAAATTTAAGAAAGCCTCCGACTATGCAGTGGCATTGTGGTGTTCCTGCTAAACTGCTACAGCATTACCTTGCTTTGTTGTTTACAGGTATACTGGCATATAAACCAGAGTTCATGTGAGATTAAGGCCGGGTTCACACCTATGCGAATTAGATGTGGGTCTCCCCGCATCTAATTCGCATAAGAGGAGAATGTGACTGGCTACCTATGGAGCCGGTTCACATATCTCCATTGCGGCTGTGGAGCGCACTGCACAGAAACGCTGTGCGTCTTTGGCTCTGTTTCAGGGCCGAATTCGGGCATAGATTCGGCCCGGGAACAGGGACGCACAGCACATGCAAGAAGGTGCTGCCACGCAGGTTCTAGCTGATGGACAGCATTGATAGATAAAAAGTCACAGGCATGATGTGAGAGCTCACATTTAAATATGTCATTTTGTGCCATCGCCCTTCCAAAAACTAAATGTAGCTTTGTGTAAAATGTGCACAAAACACACATATATTCAAATATGCAGTCAATAACACACAAAAACCCCCTTATGAATAAAGTCCAATTATAAACAAGGGATAAAAAAAAAAAAAATTACACACAGTTGCAACTTTTCTTCTTAAGGGCCCTTTTACATGGGCTTTCTGATCAGGTCCACCTGTAAGCTTTTCAGGGGAACTGGATTGGAAAGTCCATGCAGCGCTATAGGCAGGCTGATGTAAATGAACTTCTGTTTGGACTCCTCCCAACGCATTTCATCCACTGGACAGTCTAATTTAGTGGTTCTAAACGTCTGTCCTCAGGACCCACCAACAGGCCAGATTTTAAGTATTACCTTGGGGAGATGCAGACTAGAATACTGAAATCATTGAGCAGCAAATGAGATCACTTGTGATGTATTTCAGTTATCTTGCAAACCTGGGTTGTTGGGGGTACTTGAGGACAGGAGTTGAGAACCACTGGTCTAGTTGAATGTTATTCTGCTTATTTTGCTTTTCTGCTTCCTCCTAACCCTTTCCCTCATCAACAAGCTAATGAAATTAAATACAATTTCTACCGTTTCATTGTATACCTTATTTTAGATCTAGAGATGTCATCAATGTCTCAGTTCTTCTCTATGCAATGCACACAGATCATGACTGGTGGAAGGGGCTGTACATACCTTCCTGAAAACTTTACATCATCCTGCCTCAGTAAGTTTCTCAAGAGCCCTCAGCCGTGATGCCAGAAGAGGACTGGCACTTGGGTGGAGTTATGAAAATATCATACCTTGACAGGTGGATGTCAGTCTGGACAAGTGGGACTTCCTAGGCAGGCTATATTTGCATGCAGACCGCCCTAGGTAAAGCCTACATGTGATGTTGAATCTCTATGATTAAAAAGATGGAAACCCAATGAAAGGAGTGGGTCAGAAACAGTGTATGTCCATTGAAGTCTATTACACACTAAACGAAATCTGCTGCAGGAAAAAAAATAATAAAATCCCTGACCCTTTTCAAAAAGTGCACCAGCTCAAAAGCACACCAAAGTGAACTAGATCTATAGGAAACCATGTTAAATAGACTGTAGTGCATTTCTGCAAAACACAAATGGTGGAGGAACAAATACTTGGTTACATAAAAAGGCTCTTTCAAATACAATATCTGATACAACAAGCAGACGTATTCAATAAGGAAGAGCAAAGGACAGTAACCTATAGCAACCAGAGTTCACCTTTTCACCTAATGCAAAGAGGTTCATCAGGGTAACAGGGCCACATGCAAAATTGATAGCACAATGTATTTTATCCTTCTGGAAATTTTAATAAAAAAAAAAAAAAAAAAAATTTATAGCACAGTGAGGACCTGTCATGTTCTGAAATAACTTGCTGTGACACATACAGGTACTATGCCACAAACATTAAAGGCAAACATTGGAAAGACAAAAAGATCTGTAAGATGAGAGACAATACAGGATCACCTTCACAGTGTAGGGAAACCATAACAATCAACGTTTATTTGGAAACAGTCTGTTAAAGCAGAGTTCCAGGAAAAAAAGAGAACTCTGTCTCAAACTATTTTTGGTACCTTTTTTGTATGATCTAGTCAGGACTAGTTTTAACCCCCCAAACCCCCCCCCCCCCCGAAGCCTTCGGGGACCCGTGTATGTCCCAGACGACATCCGGACATTCAGAAAGTGCCTCCCGATTCGCGCATGCACAGTAGAAAACCAGCTGTGAACTGTCCGTTTCCCTTACTTGCATTCTGGCGCCTGCACCTGAAGCTGATGGTCGTATGGACTTTGGGTGTCGATATTGTGGGCTCCCTGGACAGGCAAGTGTCCTTATATTAAAAGTCAGCAGCTACAGGATTTGTATTTTTTTTCCCCTAGGCTGGAAATCCTCTTTAAATATATCCTTGAAAGAATTTTGTTGTATCTATGCATTAGGTGCAAAACATATCTACTGATCCTGCCAGAAATTCAGTGCTCTCCACCATCCTGTGCACTCTAGGTGTGCATGCAGGTCCCTTCATGACTTCATTGTTTGTATTCCTCTGGGCTGTTTTATGTATTCTCTGAGCACACAAGAAAGAGTGGTTCCATAGCACCCTGCAAGTCAATGTGCCACCCCTAAAAGAGAAGTATGGCCGAAGATTTTTTGACTATACATGGGCCACAGGAGTACAATTACTTTTGCTCTCCTGTAACCCAGCCAGCTGGTAGAGGGCTATTGCCAGATATCAGCTGAAAGAGCAGAGCCGCTCCAGGTTCAAAAAACATCCCACAATATTGCTAAGATGCTCCCCACCCAGGCAGCGGCTCCCGTGTCCTTCCCAGCCTAGTGCTCCAGTGAGTACTGGAGGAGCAGGGAGGCGAGTGACAACTGACAGTCACTGCTCTCTGCTTGCAGAAGACCAAGAACTGAGCAATCAGCAGTCATGTAAAGAAAGATATGGTCACCTAATCCCCTGTCCAGGTTTTTCATCACCGCTGTTTCTTGGGGGAGCGCTAACCCAGGGATGCAGATGGTCCCTCTCCAGCCGCTCACCTTCTGCCCCCTTGTGCCGACATCACTCCTCTGCTGGGTCCAGAGAGGACCAAGCCGCTGGTCAGCCAACAGAAAATGCCCACGTCATGCAAGCAGACACTTGGACACCCCAAGAAGGACACCGCAGAAAGTAAACAATGGAGGAGAGAAGGCTTGGGCTTGCAGTGTCACATGACCAAATACTTAGACAGGTTAAAAAAAAAAAAGAAGAGAGGGGGGGGGGGAGGGAGGAAAATAAAAGATCAGACGATGCAACAAACAATGGAAGGCTTACCACCAGCCTCTGAAATTGTTTTTATTTAATGTGTCAAAATGGGATTATACCAAGAGGACCTGTCATAACACAAAAAAAAGGCTTGCCATATAAACATAGGGATTGGTTATGACAGCATATATGACACACAGATGATTAAGTATTACAAAGTTATAAACACTAACTAGTTACATTCAGCAGACACAAAGACGGGATACTAACAGGACCTGTCATGACACAAATGACAGCACAATAAGAAGCGAGGTTACATCAACATTATTCACGTGTGGTCAGACAGATTTGGGTTATAACTGCCAGGACCATGTCTGGATGGGCTGAATGTGGAACGGCTGGTCAACAAACTGGGTGGGTATTTCTCACCATTCCCTCAATGCCGGACATGGACCCCAACATGACCAATTCAGAACAACGGATTGTGGCAGCTACAGATATTTGACAGCAGAGCAACGCCCACAACAATGACACAAGGAGACCGTGCCATACCAAGAACGGGATCACTGAGATGTCATGGCAGGTCCACCTCTATAAAATGTACTTGTTGTGACACCACCTCACCGATTACCCAACATAAGAACACATCGCAATAAGACCCAGAATAGGAGGATAGAAAGTGGATCTGTCATTGTACTCCTTACAAGACGACCCAGAATAAGATATAAAGAGGACCTGTGAAAGAACACATTACAATAAGACCCAGAATATGATGATATAAAGAGGACCTGTCATAGTACACATCGCAATAAGACCCACAATAGATTATTATAATGTGGTCCTGTGATAGTACACAACAAAATAAGATCCAGAATACAATGCTATAAATGGACCTGTCATCAGGCTCATAAAAGAAGACCCAGAGTAATTTATAAGGAGAACCCATCACAATAACACCCAGAATAGAATGATATAAAGTGGACCTGCAATAGCACATAAAACAATAAGACCAAATAATAATAATAATAATAATAATACCCATCATAGTACATATGATGAGAACACCAAGAAAAGTATTATAAAGTGGACCTGTCATAGCACACCCCATAAGAAGATCAAGTATATAGTAATATAAAGTGCACCTGCCATAGTACCCATCACAATAAAGGCCCAAACACGCGAAACGAAAAGCGGAAGTAAAATTTCATCAGACGAATGATCTGACAATTTTCGGATCATTATTATGGTGCTTTCGAAAGCAGATTACGAATTTTCGGATGACAAAAACTGGATATGCAGGCTTTAAAATTTTTATCGTACGTGAACACAACATCCAATTTGCGTATAATTAGTACAGTTTTCGTCCGAAAAAAAACCTGTAAGAGCAGGACTACGCATACTCGGAAATAAAAAAAAATACAAAACAATTCAACACATCACTTCTGAAGTTGTATTCTGTCGTACGAGAATTTTCGTATGGCGAGTAACCTCTTCACTATCGACATGAGACTAGCATGCAACAAAAAATGGACGAACGGTCGTCTAAAAATCTGATCGTGTGTACGAGGCTTAAGACCCAGAATACAATGATATAAAGTGGACCTGTCATAGAACAATGATGAAACAATAGCAGTGCACAAATCATTAGAACATAAGACAAAGCGTCCATTACTGATAAGGGTCTGGAGACTGCATACCAGTCTTGTGTTATATCCTTAGTGCTACTGTCCTTGTGACATGACAGGCTCACTTTAGATCATATTTTAGGTCCTATTCTAATGCGCTTTTATTTTAGAGAAGGCAGTGACGGTACCACTGTGTTATGCCAGGGGTACACTATCATTTCATAATAAGACCTAAAATATGACAATACAAAGTGCACCTGTCATTGCACACAAAGACACATCTTTACTGGATATCGCAGAATAAAAAACACGCTGCAATAAGACCCAAAATATGATATATCATGGACCTGTCATAGCACAAGAACACCACATTATCACTCAGGATAGGACACAATGCTGACATGTCATAACAAGACCTAGATCAGTGATTTGGGACATGGCATACTTGTTTTGTTGTTCTGTACACTGCTGGGGTGACATGACAGGTTCCCCTTTATATCCTCATATTCTGGGTCTCACTGTGATGTGTTCTTACTTTGGGTAATGCAGTGAAGGGGTCACTGTACCTCACAAAGGTGCACTTTGAATGACTGCAAAGTCACATGACAAGTCGTACCCCGTGATTTCCAATGAGTACCATTCATATCTGTGCGACTTCAAGTCGCACCGGCTTCAAAGTAGTCCCTGTACTACTTTGGTCCGACTATGACCTCAAGTTTAGACAGGCCTTCCCTGCAATTGTGGCAAAATCGCAAAAGTCGCAGGCGTAATAATCAAACGACTTTAAAGTCGCAGCAGTGTAAAAGAGGCCCAAGACCTAAAATATAATGATTTGTGCTTTTATTAGGCAATAAAAGGTACATTTTGTGTTGTCATATTTTGGGTCTTATTGTGCAATGATACAAAGTGTACCTGTCATGATAAACAATGACACCTTCACTGCAAAATAAGAACAGGACACAAAATATGAGAATATAAAGGGGACCTGTCATTGTACAATGAAGACCTGTCATGTTACAAGGGTACCAGAGCAGGGCACACAACAATAAGATAAGTTTGCCATACTGAGACCAGATGACAGATATGTCATAGATGGTGCCAAAGTGCATCTGTCATGAAGAATAAATGATGACACATAATCGTATTAAACAAAATAACAGACTGTCATCAGAAGACTCAGAAACATGGAATGTCAAGAGTCGGAGCTAAGGGAGACCAAATGTGCTGCAGAAGGGACCTGACCTGTCACCAAGGGGACCCAATGTGTTGCAAAGGGGACCCCTCTTGACCTGTCACAAAAGGGATCCAGCCCATCACAAAGGGGACCTGACCTGTCACAGAAGGAATCTGACCCAGCACAAAAGGGACCTGCCACAATGGAAACCTGTCCTTACCCAGCACAAAGGGAATCTGACCCAGCACAAAGGGGACCCAATGTGTCACCTAAGAACAGCAATCTGTCATGCCAAGACCCAAAACAATAGCAGACTGTCATGATAAGACTCAGAAACATAGCATGCCAGGCAAGCATGAGCCAAAGGGGACCCAACATGGCACAAGAGGGACCTGATCTCTCATAAATGGGACCCAGCATGGCACAAGAGGGACCTGATCTCTCATAAATGGGACCCAGCATGGCACAGTTACAGATCCCCATTGTATTACAAAGATGACAACCTGTCATCCGAAGAGCCATAACAAGAGCAGGTCAGGTGATGGTATAAACAAAGAGGACCAGTCATGGCATACAGTGACAGCCCATCATTGTAGAACACAAAGCCTGTCATCACCCACACAGTGACATGTCACCCACACAGAGGACCTGTCATGTCACACACACAGCAGCCCCAGGGATGTCAGGCCAGGCAGGGTGACAATGGCAGCTGGCAGTCTGCAGTCCTAAGCCCAGTGTATGTGTGCTCCTCTCACCTCCTCCTGGTAGCCCCCAGCAGCTGACATCTCCCCGGCTCCGCTCAGGCCCCCGGCCTCGGACTCCAGGTCCCCGTTGAGCAGTGAGGGCCCCTCGGCCGATCCCCCGCTTAGCGCCGCCATCTTGAAGTGATCCGGAGGCGCGGGAGCGAGCACGAGAGACAGGCGCGCTCGTCCCTGTGCAGCCGGTGTTCTGTCATAATCTCCAACCTATCAAAAACGCCAACCGCTCGTATTGCGCATGCGCGAGCGCGGGCACGAGAAGGGATTTCTTCTGCACGTCGGATTGCGACGTAAAAGCCATCAACTACACCAACTCCTCTTGCTGCCGCACCACGCCTGCGCGGTCTTTGTGCAACACACGAAAATCCATTCCATCAAATTCTCCAACTGTTATGGCAGCAGTGCGCATGCGCGGGCATACCAACATCCCCTGTCACATCTTCCGACCGTCTCACACATAAACCAAAGGAGATACATTGACAGTTAAGCAAAAATACAGAGTTTTATCATACCAGATTCAAAGCAATGAACTGAGAAGATAATGTACGGAACAATGTATTTGCAGAACTATGTCCACACTCACTGACATACATATCCACACATAATTGTTCTGTACATTCTCTTGCCAGTTCAGGGGATGAGTCTTCCCGCGCAAACTGAACGTAAGATTGTCACGTAAAAGGCATCAAATACACCAACTGCTCTCACCACCGCAGCGAGCTTGAGCCATCAAATACACCAACTGCTCTCACCGCCGCAGCGAGCCTGAGCCATCAAATACACCAACTGCTCTCACCGCCACAGCGAGCCTGAGCCATCAAATACACCAACTGCTCTCACCGCCGCAGCGAGCCTGAGCCATCAAATACACCAACTGCTCTCACCGCCGCAGCGAGCCTGAGCCATCAAATACACCAACTGCTCTCACCGCCACAGCGAGCCTGAGCCATCAAATACACCAACTGCTCTCACCGCCACAGCGAGCCTGAGCCATCAAATACACCAACTGCTCTCACCGCCGCAGCGAGCCTGAGCCATCAAATACACCAACTGCTCTCACCGCCGCAGCGAGCCTGAGCCATCAAATACACCAACTGCTCTCACCGCCACAGCGAGCCTGAGCCATCAAATACACCAACTGCTCTCACCCCTGCAGCGAGCCTGAGCCATCAAATACACCAACTGCTCTCACCGCCACAGCGAGCCTGAGCCATCAAATACACCAACTGCTCTCACCACCGCAGCGAGCCTGAGCCATCAAATACACCAACTGCTCTCACCGCCGCAGCGCGCTTGAGCCATCAAATAGACCAACTGCTCTCACCACCGCAGCGCGCCTGAGCCATCAAATAGACCAACTGCTCTCACCGCCACAGCGTGCCTGAGCCATCAAATAGACCAACTGCTCTCACCGCCGCAGCGAGCCTGAGCCATCAAATACACCAACTGCTCTCACCGCTGCAGCGTGCTTGAGCCATCAAATACACCAACTGCTCTCTCCTCCGCAGTGCGCCTGAGCCATCAAATACACCAACTGCTCTTACCGCCGCAGCGCGCCTGAGCCATCAAATAGACCAACTGCTCTCACCGCTGCAGCGTGCCTGAGCCATCAAATAGACCAACTGCTCTCACCACCGCAGTGCGCCTGAGCCATCAAATACACCAACTGCTCTCACCGCCGCAGCGCGCCTGAGCCATCAAATAGACCAACTGCTCTCACCGCCGCAGCGAGCCTGAGCCATCAAATACACCAACTGCTCTCACCGCTGCAGCGAGCCTGAGCCATCAAATACACCAACTGCTCTCACCGCTGCAGCGTGCTTGAGCCATCAAATACACCAACTGCTCTCTCCTCCGCAGTGCGCCTGAGCCATCAAATACACCAACTGCTCTTACCGCCGCAGCGCGCCTGAGCCATCAAATAGACCAACTGCTCTCACCGCTGCAGCGTGCCTGAGCCATCAAATAGACCAACTGCTCTCACCGCTGCAGCGCGCCTGGGCCATCAAATAGACCAACTGCTCTCACTGCAGCAGCGCGCTTGAGCCATCAAATACACCAACTGCTCTCACTGCCGCAGCGCACCTGAGCCATCAAATAGACCAACTGCCCTCACCACCGCAGCGCGCCTGGGCCATCAAATAGACCAACTGCTCTCACCGCCGCAGCGTGCCTGAGCCATCAAATAGACCAACTGCTCTCGCCACGCAGCGTGCTTGAGCCATCAAATACACCAACTGCTCTTTCCGCCGCAGTGCGCCTGAGCCATCAAATACACCAACTGCTCTCACCGCCACACACCAGCTCCCCTGGGGACAGGGACACCCATCTCACCTGGGGACAAGGAACCTAATCTCCCCTGGGAACAGGGACACCATCTCCCCTGGCAACGGGGACTACATCTCACCTAGGGATACCATCTTCCCAGGGGACCAGAACCCCACCTCCCCTAAGAATAGGAACCTGATCACCCTGAGTGTTACCATCCCCCCTTGGGACTGGGACCCATTCTTCCCTGGGAACAGGCATCCTATCTCCCCTGGGGACAGGGACCCCTTCCCCCCTGGGGACAAGGAACAGGATCCTATCTCCCCTGGCAATGGGGACTACATCTCACCTAAGGACCCCACCTCCCCTAAGAACAGGAACCTGATCACCCTGAGTGTGCCAACCTCACTGACCTGCCTGCCATGTGTCCTGTGTGAGGGCCCTCCTTTGACAGCTCTTATCAGGACTGTGTGCTCCCCCTACATGGATACATGGGTTAGATTAGAAGGGATGGAGGCCCAGAGACATGCTAAGAGTACACAGAGGATACATGGGATAGATTAGAAGGGATTGAGGCCCAGAGACTTGTCCAGAGTACACAGAGGAAACTTGGGTTAGATTAGAAGGGATGAAGGCCCAGATACAGTGCCTTGCAAATGTATTCAACCCCCCCTCCTTGGCTTTTTACCTATTTTGTTACATTACAGCCTTTAGTTCAATGTTTTTTTTCATCTGAATTATATGTGATGGATCAGAACAAAGTGAAGTAAAATTAGAAAAATATATACATAAAACTTTTTCAGAAATAAAAAACTGATAATTAGCATGTGCGTATGTATTCACCCCCTTTGTTATGAAGTCCATAAAAAGCTCTGGTGCAACCAACTACCTTCAGACATCACATAATTATGCACAGGTCCCTCTCCAGAGCAGCCTAGGGGCATGTTAGTGGCAAGGGCGGGACTGGAGCAGTGCTCCCGCTGATGTCATATCAGCTGCCACACCGCTCAAGTCTATAATTTTTCTGGACCCAAAAAAACATTATGCGCATGCGCGGTGAAGACGCGCGAACAGCTGTTTTCTGATGTAGCCTCAACGGAAGTGACGCGATCAAGGCTTTGCAGTCAATACCAGTGTTCTGCCAAAATCTGCAACCTGTCAAAAACTCCAACCGCGCCATAGGTGGGTGTATTGGCCATGCACGAGCGCATGCACAAGAAGGGGTTTGTTCTGCATGTCAGATTGCCACGAAAAAGACATCAAATACACCAACTGCTCTCGCCGCCGCAGCGCGCCTGCGCGGCCTTCGTATCACATGCTAAAAGAATCCTATCAAATACTCCAACTGAGATCGCAGCAGCGCACCTGCGCGGGAAGACTGACATCCCCTATCTGATCTTCCGATCGTCTCTTTCACACATAATGCAAAGGAGATAGATGGAGAGTGAAGAAAAACACAGCAGTTGGAGTATTTGATGGCATTCTTTTAGTGTGTAATATCAAGGACGCGCAGGCACTCTGCGGCGGTGAGAGCAGTTGGCCTATTTGATGGCTCAGGCACGCCGCGGCGGTGAGAGCAGTTGGTCTATTTGATAGCTCAGGTGAGCTGCGGCAGTGAGAGAGCAGGTGGTCCATTTCATACCTTTTACATGACAATCTTACGTTCAGATTGCGCGGGAAGACTCACTTCCCCTGAACTGGCAAGATAATGTACAGTTCTGCAAATACATTGTTCTGTACATTATCTTCCCAGTAATTGCTTTGAATGTGGTATGATAAAAAAAACTCTATTTATGCTTAACCGTCCATGTATCTCCTTTGATTTATGTGTGAAACGGTCGGAAGATGTGACAGGGGATGTTAGTGTTCCAGCACATGCGCACTGCTGCCATAACAGTTAGAGAATTTGATGGAATGATTTTCGCGTGTTACGGCGGTGGCAAGAGGAGATGGTGTAGTTGATGGCTTTTACGTCGCAATCCAACGTGAAGAAAGCCCTTCTCATGTCCTTCATGCGCAGTACAAGCAGTTGGGAGTTTTTGATAGGTTGGAGATGACAGAACACCGGTGTTCTGTCGAGAAGTGCCCGGCTATCGAATAGTGCCCAGGTGGAACTGCACATGCGCCGCACGGAGCAGCTGAACAGCTGAGTTTACGATCAGCTGTTGTCTCGCACGGCCGAGGCACATTCATGTAGGTGAGGGATGGATATTTACATGAAGGGGGGCGGATATTTCAATGATGGCCAGTGCTGGGGCGGAATTTGTATCGATGGGCAAATAAATCTGCAAAAATAGGATTTTTATAACAGCTTACCTGTAAAATTCAGGGCACAGAGTCACAGTAATAACTGTATGGGTTAAATGGCACCTTCAGGTGATGGACACTGGCACACCTTAAACAAGAAGTCCAATTTACCATACAACCCCTCCCCTCACCGGGAGTACCTCAGTTTTGTAGCAAAGCAATACACGTGTAACCAGAAAGAGGGGGAGGGACCTCTGTGTCCCGTGATGTACTCCAAGAAAAGGATTTTACAGGTAAGCTGTTATAAAATTGCATTTTCTTTATCGTACATCACGGGACACAGAGCCACAGTAATAACTGTATGGGATGTTCCAGAGCAATGCCACCTGAGGGGAGGGGACACAAACAAAAGTAAGGTGCAATCAGACCTGAGGACCTATACTGCTGCCTGCAGCACACTGCGCCCAAAGGCGATATCCTCATGCCTTCTTACATCCACCTGATAGAATCTGGTGAATGTATGGACTGAAGACCAAAGTTGCGGCCATGCAGATTGGAGCCATGGAGGCTTGGTGATGCACTGTCCACAAAGCACTAGCAGCCCTGGTGGAGTGCGCTTTGACCTGAAAAGGTGGAACTTTCTTCTTCAAGCCATAAGCTTGAATAATTACCTGCCGAATACATTTGGCAATAGTGGATGTTGATGCTGCCTGTCCTTTCCTAGGACCTTCAGGCAACACGAAGAAAGCATCTGTTTTCCGAATCTGAGCAGTCGCATTTAAATAGATTTTGACTGCTCTCACTACATCCAAAGAATGTAGTGGCTTTCCTTCCTTGGAACAGAGTTCTGGAAAAAATTAAGGTAAAACAATATCTTGGGTTAGGTGAAAACCTGAAACCACCTTTGGCAGAAAGCTAGGATGAGGACGCAATACTACTCTATCCTTGTGAACGATTAAATATGGCTCTTTACAAGAAAACAGCCGCCAACTATGATACCCTTCTTGCAGAAGAAATGGCTACCAGAAAAACTAGCTTCCTTGTCAAAAGGACCAAAGGAATATGTAGTATCGGCTCAAAAGGCTGTTTCTGTAATGCCGACAGAACTAAATTCAAGTCCCAAGGGTTCAGGGGTGCTCTAACCGGTGGATTAAGCCGTGTTACCCCCTGTATAAAGCTTTGGACCAAAGAATGTGAAGCAAGTAGACGTTGAAACAAAACTGATAAGGCCAAGACCTGGCCCTTGATAGTACTCAAGGCCAGTTTCATGTCTAGCCCCATTTGCAGAAAGGCAAGAATTCTACCTATGACATAATTCTTAGGATGCCAACCCCTGGATTCACACCAGGAAACATATGCCTTCCAGACTCTATAATAAATGACTCTGGAAACTGGCTTCCTTGCATTAAATCAAGGTAGGTATCACTGAGCCTGAATGCCCACAATTCTTTAGTATGTGGGTTTCAATAGCCAAACCTTTAAATTTAGCTTTTGTAAAGTAGGATGGAACACTGGTCCCTGTGATAGCAGGTCTGGACGTGATGGTAGGGTACATGGGGCCCCTACCACCATCTTTACTATTTCTGCATACAAAGATTTTCTGGGCCACGCTGGGGCTACAAGAACTAGCGACTTCCTTTCCCGCTTGATCCTGCAAAGAAATCGAGGTAGCAGCAGAATAGGAGGCAATGCATAAATCAGTGAGAACTGATCCCACGGGGTCACCAACACATCATGCGAGTGGATCCCTTGTTCTTGACACAAAGTTGTCGACTGTTGTTGAACCTGGATGCAAAAGATCTACATCCGGGATCCCCCATCTTTGGCATATAGCCAGGAAGATGTCGGGGTGAAGGGACCATTCCCCCAGAAACAACTGCTGGTGACTTAAGTAGTCTGCCTGCCAGTTCTCTACCCCTGGAATGAAGACTGCCTATATGCACGGCACATGTTTTTCTGCCCAGGTTAGGATATGGTTTACCTCTCCCTGAGCTGCCTGACTTCTGGTGCCCCCTTGGTGATTAATATAAGCCACTGCTGTGGCATTGTCGGATTGAATCCTGACAGGAGAATTCTGCAACCTGAATGTACAGGCCCTTAGGGCTAGACGCGCTGCCCGAATCTCTAGAATGTTGATGGGCAAGGTCTTTTCGGTTCTGGACCATTTCCCCTGGACAGAGGCTTCTTCCAGGACTGCTCCTCAACCTGAAAGGCTGGCATCTGTTACCACCTTCCAGGTAACCGGTAAGAAGGATTTCCCCTTCTGCAGATTCTCGGATATCCTCCACCAAGTGAGGCCCTGGTGCATTTTTGGCGACAAATGCATTGGAAAATCTAGTGCCTGAATCTTCTTGTTCCAGGCCAATAGAATACTGTTTTGCAGCAGTCTCGAATGAAACTAAGCATAGGGAACTGCTTCGAATGAAGCCACCATCTTCCCCAACAACCTCATACAAAAGGCGAATGGGAAGGGCCCTTCTTTGCCCTGACCCCTGAACCAGCTCCTTTATGGCGCTGATCTTTGCCTGGGGTAAAAACACCCTCTTCTGGGCTGTATCTATGACCAGTCCCAAGTACTCTGATCTTCTTACTGGCTTTAAAGAAGATTTCTTTAGGTTGAGGACCCAACCTAGGTATTCCAGGTAGTTGACTGTGGTGACCATGCTTTGGTCAAAGCAGACTATTGATCGGTCTATTAAGTGCAGGTCATCCAGGTATGCTCTTATAGTTATACCTTGAGTCCTTAATCTGGCCAGAAATTCTGTAAACACCCGAGGTGCAGTAGCTAGTAGCTAGAAAAGCAAGGCTACAAACTGAAAATGAAGTTTTTCTACTTCGAAACGCAGATACTCCTGGTGAGTGGGGAAAATAGAGACATGCAGGTATGCATCCTTGATGTTGATTGATGCCAGAAGCTCTCCCCCTTGTAGGATGGAGACTACTGATCGGATTAATTCCATGCAAAAAGAGCGAATCTTCAGGAGCTGGGTTTAGATCTTTGAGATCTAGAATGGGTCTGACATCCCCATTTGGTTTTGGTACCGTAAAAGGTTTGAATAAAACCCCGATCCCTGCTCTTCCACGGGGACCACCATGATCACTTTTTGCGACAAAAGTCAGTCTAACGCCAGAAACAGACTTCTTTTTCTCTGGATCTTTGGGGACATTTGACCTGAGGAAACGAGGCGACGGGAATTCTCGGGAACTCTTGTTTGTAATCCAGAAACCTAGAGCTATTGTGGAGACCACCCATTTGTCCCGAAATTCTTCCTGCCAGACCTTTGAGAACTGCAGAAATCTTCCCCCCACTCGAGCGAGCGGGGGTGCCCCGTCATAAAGAGGCTTTAGCGTTCTGTCTTGTGGGTTTCCTCCCCCAGGACTTTTGTCCCTGGGGTTGACCCTGAGGTTTACCTCTTGAACCTGACGGTGGAGGCCTTCGCGACTGCGTGGAGGCTGATGCCACCGGCACTGGAGAAAGAGCCAGTTTAAATGAGGGACGTTTACTCTTTTTCTTAACTGGCAAAAGGGTACTTGATATTTCTTGGATATATTTGTCCAAATCCTAGCCAAACAGCTTTTCACCGTGGAAAGGAAAACCAGCCAGGAGCTTTTTGCATGGAGCTTCGGCTGTGCAAAGCACAAAGCCGCTGGCAGCTCAGCTAACTGCTGGGCCTGCTGTTCAGGGAACACCTTGAGTAACAGTTTTAAATGGACTCTCAAGGACTGACATACCCCAATTGCCTGAAAAAAACAAATACTGGATCCTGAGGTTCAGCTCTCTAAAAAGAGAAGCATTACAGGTAAAACCTTGTTTCTTCAGACACAAGGCCCGGTTACCATCCAATTCGGCCTGGAAAAGACACTTTGAATGGATCTGGTTGCATAGCTTGCCCCAGCAAGGAATATTCCAGCGGAGCTCAGCACAGCACAGATACTCCCGGTAAGGGGAGGGGTTATATGGGGAATTGAACTTCCTGTTTACGGTGTGCCAGTGTCCATCACCTGAAGGTGCCTTATAACCCATACAGTTATTACTGTGGCTCTGTGTCCCGTGATGTACGATAAAGAAATAAATCTTTATCTGCTATTCATTTTTAACGCATGTGGGGCATGTTTAGTCAATTGAAAGGCAGCTTTTTCTATATTGCAAAAAGAATTTTTTAGCAGATTTGTTTGGCCATCGATAAAAATTCTACCCCGAGCACTGGCCATTTTTGAAATATCCGCCCCCTTCATGTAAATATTCGTGCCTCACCTACATGAACGTGCCTCGGCAACGCGAGACAACAGCTGATCTTAAACTCAGCTGTTCTGAGGCTCCGTTCTGTGCATGTGCAGTTCAGGCCGATAGGGGGCACTTCGACAGAACACCTGACTTGTTTACTAGATCTGCAGCAGTCACCAGTTACTAGGGCAACCAGTGACGTGGAGCAGGGATTTGGCTGTTCTGTTATTGGTTGGACGGACCATTACTTCTCAGCATGGGCTGGCTGAGCGGCAGATGGACTGCACAGGGAGAAGAGTGAGGACTTGTTTGTTTAACTGGATCTCCCACCCACATTGGATATCATGCGGATTGCTTCAGCACAACATTCATAGGATAAATCACATCTCATCCAGAGGGGAATACCGAGGGCTGTCTTTGTACAAAGCCCAGTCAAAGGATAGGTATCCAAAAACATTCGCCTGCCACTATAGTCCCTTCTAAAGCCCTCATATTATCATATACAAGGTGCTTCCTGTCAGAAACCATGAACCAGACCGAGTCAGAAGTACAGAAAAATCACACTTGTTTATTAATAAAAATAAAAAGGTAAATAGAGTAAGCGTAGTCAAAGCATAGCCAGAGTCCAGTAACCGGATCGGGTAGTAAGCCAAGCCAGAGTTCAGTAACCAGATCGGGTAATCGGCCAGACCAGAAGTCAGGGATCCAAGTAGAGGAACAGCAAGCAGGATAAGAAGCAAGAAGGGATGTCTGCATAGCCAGTCTTTAAACAGGAATGCAGGAGATGGTTTCTTGTGATGTGACCAAGGCGAAGGTAGCAATGAAGTGAGCTGGAGATCTTTAAGTAGGCAGGACTGACGAGCAGATCCACAACAGCTGGTTAAATGTGGAGAGATATGAGAGCTGGCAATTAGCCGACAGCTGAACGGCCAGCTCAGAGAAGGAAGGGCTGAGCCAGCCCTGACAGTACCCCCCTCCTCAACGACCCTTCCCCCTCAGAGGACCACTGGGCTTGAGGGGAAAATGTCTACGGAAATCACGGAGGAGGGCAGGAGCATGTACGTCTGAGGATGAGACCCAGGAGCGTTCCTCTGGACTGTACCCCTTCTAATGCACCAGGTACTGTATGCGCCCACGGAACCTACGGGACTTAACAATGGATTGTACCTCATACTCCTCATGATTCTCAACCTGTATAGGGTGAGGGCGTGGCACCGAGGTGGTAAAGCGGTTGCAGACCAACGGTTTCAATAAGGAGACATGAAACACATTTGAGATGCGCATACTAGGAGGAAGGTCCAACGTGTAAGCCACTGGGTTAATCCTGCGAAGGATACAGAAAGGCCCAATAAACTGAGGTGCGAACTTCAGTGAGGGAACACAAAGTCGGAGGTTGCAAGATGACAGCCAGACCCTGTCCCCAACCTGGTAGGAAGGCGCATGCTGGCTTCTGCGGTCAGTATGGAGTCTGTACCTATCATTAGCATGATGCAAAG
Organism: Lithobates clamitans; assembly: GCA_037952925.1. NCBI lineage: Eukaryota > Metazoa > Chordata > Amphibia > Anura > Ranidae > Lithobates > Lithobates clamitans. Next base: position 749,401 of record JBBGZY010001622.1, on the reverse strand, counting down.
CCTCCTGGACTTGTGCCCAAGTGGAACAAAAACCACGGAGATGCTCCTCTAGCTCAGGAATACTCTGCGGAACAAACGAGTCAGGCAACATGGAAAGTTGGAAACCATAATTCGCCAAAAACAGGGACAAATCGGAAAGCAAGGCACTGTTGTGAGCAAACTCTGCCCATGGTAATAGGTCTGACCAGCTGTTGTCTCCATAAACGGAGACAAATCGGAAAGCAAGGCACTGTTGTGAGCAAACTCTGCCCATGGTAATAGGTCTGACCAGCTGTTGTGGTGGTCAGAAATATAGCAATGTAGGAATTGCTCCAAGGACTGATTGGCTCGTTCTGCAGCCCCATTAGACTGCGGGTGAAACGCAGAGGAGAAAGCAAGCTGAATTCCCAGCTGTGCACAAAAGGCTCTCCAGAACCGGGGCACAAACTGACTACCCCTGTCCAAAACAATCACCTCGGGTAAGCGAAAGATCTTCCGAGCAAAAATGGAAGCCAGTTCCTTAGAAGTGGGCAACTTCTTAAGTGGAATACAATGACACATCTTTGAGAACCGGTCAACTACCATAAGGATAACTGTGTTGCCTTGGGATTCGGGCTCCTCCACAATGAAATCCATAGACAGGTGGGTCCAGGGCCTCTCTCCATTGGGTGTGGGTTGTAGGAGGCCCACTGGAAGGTGTCGTGGAGTCTTACTCTGAGCACACACGGAACAGGCAGCAACGAAGGTAGTTACAACAGCACGTAGACTAGGCCACCAGAATTGCTGGGAAATGGCCCGAACGAGTTGATTCTTACCAGGGTGGCCAGCTGCCTTGGGAGAATGGCAAGTCTGGAGCACGGCAGTACAGAGACACTCTGGGACAAAGCAGCAGTCACAAGGTTTCTCAGGAGGAGCATCGACCTGAGCAGCAAAAAATTTTGTCACCCAAAGGAGAAGACTGGTGCAAACCGTAGCCAGAATACTATCAGGAGGAACCAGAACCGACTCCAACTTGGAAGTGGAGGAAAATTGTCGTGACAAGGCATCAGCCCTTACATTCTTAGTGCCGGGTAAGAATGAGACAATGTAATTAAAACTTGACAAGAAAATAGCCCATCGCGCCCTTCTGGGAGAGAGGCGTTTAGCCTCAGACAAGAATGTGAGATTCTTATGGTCAGTAAGAATGAGAACCAGCACAGTGGTACCTTCAAGGAGATGTCTCCATTCTTTCATTGCTAAAATGATTGGCAACAGCTCTCCCTCACCAATCTTGTAATTGCACTCGGCAGGTGACAATTTCTTGGAAAAGTAGCCACAAGGATGCATAGCACTCTCAGAGGTAGGACGTTGAGACAGAAGGGCGCCAACACCAGTCTCAGAAGCATCAACCTGGAGGATAAAAGGTAACATAGCATCAGGATGTGCTAACACAGGAGTAGAAACAAAAGGCAGCCTTGAGACTTTCAAAGGCCTTAATGGACTCCGGACACCAACTCTGTGGGTTACCGTTCTTTATGGTCATATCGTTCAGGGGCTTGACCAGAGATGAGAAGTTACGAATAAAAACTTCCGATAATAGTTGGCAAAACCCAGGAAACGCTGCAGAGGACGTAACCCCACTGGTCGAGGCCACTTTAGGACTGCCGAAAGTTTCTCTGGGTCCATTGAAAAACCAGCAGTGGAAATGACAGGAATTTAACCTGTTCCCGATGGAACTCACACTTCTCCAGTTTACAATAGAGATTGTTCTCTCTTAATTTCTGAAGCACAAGACAGACATCTGTGTGGTGGCTCTCCAGGGACTTGGAAAATATGAGGATATCATCGAGACAAACCACCACACATAACTGCAACAAATCTTGGAGGACATCATTAATAAATTCCTGGAAAACTGCCTGGGCATTACAAAGGCCAAAAGGCATTACGAGATACTCATAATGGCCTGTTCTGGTATTAAACGCAGTTTTCCACTCATCGCCCTCATTAATCCTCACGAGATGGTAAGCCCCTCTCAGATCAAGCTTAGTGAAAACCGCTGCATCCTTAAGGCGGTCAAATAACTCTGTAATCAACGGGATCGAGTAAGCATTCTTAATCGTGAAACAACTGAGACCCCTATAATCAATACAAGGTCTCAGTTCACCGTTCCTCTTCTACAAAGAAGAAACCACACAGAAGAAATCACAAAGAAGAAACCAGCAGGAGACGAGGATTTGCGGATGAAACCCAAGAAAGTGCATCTGCAACATACTCCTCCATGGCTTTATCCTCCAAGACCGACAAAGGGTAAACCTGGCCACGAGGGGGAGTGGCACCAGGTTGAAGGTCAATTGCGCAATCATACGGCCGGTGTGGAGGCAAACTACCAGCTTGACCTTTGGCAAAGACATCGCTAAAATCACTGTACTTCTCTGGCAGGGAGGAGAGTGAAGAGGTACACAGGACCTTGGCTAACTTCTGGAAGCATGTTTCACTGCATTGTGATGACCAGGAGAAAACCTCAGCATGGAGCCAATCAATCAAAAGAGGGGTTGTGCCTCTGTAACCAAGGATAACCAATAACCAGCGGAAACTTAGGAAATCACTTGAAATTGGATTATCTCATGGTGAAGAGCCCCTATGATCATGGACGACAGAACCATCTCATGAGTCACATGGGCAGGCTGTAGAGGTCTCCCATCAAGAGCCTCAATGGCAAGAGAAGTGTCCCACAGCTGCAGTGGAATTTTAGTAACATTGTAGGTGAGGTTGAAAAAAGACACAAGTCCAAATTGAGGTCTTTGATACAAAGGCAGCATCAATGAACAGGCCTACAGCCCCAGAGTCAATTGAGCCTGTATCTCGATAGACGACTTAGCCTAAGAGAGGGTGACCGAAACCAGGGGCTTATCCTTCTGGATAACTGGGGATGACACACCACCTAAGGTCTGTCCATGACAAGACCTCAAGGTTCGGGTGTTCCCAGGACGGGTAGGACAAGACTTCAAAAAATGACCTGCCTGGCCACAATAAAAGGCACAATCTCTCCCTTCTCCTAAAGGCTCTCTCATCTGCAGAGAGACGCATGAAGCCCAAGTGCATGGGTTCATCTTCACTGACCGACTCGGTACCAGGAGGCATGGGAGGTGAGGGAGGCACGGGTGGGACTGCAAATCTTGGAGGCAAACGTACAGGAGGCTTCTTCAAGCGCTCCTTAAAAGAAAGTCTTCTCCGAGTCTGGAGTCAATGAGGATGGCAAACGAGATCAAGCTCTCCAGCTCAGTGGGTATATCTCGGGCTGCTATTTCATCCTTGATGGAATCTGAGAGACCGTGAGAAAAAGCAGGCAGGAGGACCTCATTGTTCCAACCAACCTCTGCTGCCAGAGTACGGAACTCAATGGGGTAGTCGGCAACAGTTCTCGTACTCTGATGGACATGAGGCACTTGGCAGCAGAAGCGTAGCATGCGGGACCGTCAAATACCCTTTTAAAAGGAGACCACAAACTCAGGGTAACTCAAGACAACAGGTTTTTGTGTCTCCCATAGAGGGTTAGCCCAGGCCAAGGCTCTCTCAGAAAGCAAAGATATCATGAACCCTACTTTGCTTCTGTCCGTGGGAAACGCCTGGGGCAACATCTCAAAGTATATCTCAACCTGGTTGAGAAACCCTCTGCATTCAACTGGATCGCCCCCAAATCACTGGGGAAGCGGGGCGGAACCAGACATACCTCTCACAGAGGTAATACGCAAGGCGGGTGCCTGCCCAGAGACGGGTGCAGCAGCAGGGACGGCCTGCAACTCAGGTTGTACTGGAGCAGCCACAGTGGGGGATTCCAGGTGAGCCGTGCGACTCAGGAGCATTTGTAAAGCCATGGCAGACTGATCCATGCGGTGATCTTGCTCATCCAATTGGAAAAAATATTACCAACCACTGGATTGACTGTATCTTCTGAATTCATGGCCTTCGCCTACTGTCAGAAACCATGAACCAGACCAAGACAGAAGTATAGTAAAATCACACTTGTGTATTAATAAAAATAAAAAGGTAAATAGAGTAAGCGTAGTCAAAGTATAGTAGAGTCCAGTAACCGGATCGGGTAGTCAGCCAAGCCAGAGTCCAGTAACCAGAAGGTAATCAGTCAAGCCAGAGTTCAGTAACCAGATCGGGTAATCAGCCAGGCCAGGAGTCAGGGATCAAAAAAAACCTAAAAACCATGCGCTTACTCCAAAAAAGTCATAAATGTAAGCAGCTAACACAACAAATAGAAAATTTGTAATAAATCATATGTAACCAGGTGTAGCGCTAAAAAATGAGAAAGAAAATATTGCTATACCACATAAAATAGCAAAATAAATTGTGAAAAGATAGTGTTTTGTATATTTTGTGAACATTCATACATATAGAACACTTATGTTATAAAGCCTTAGGGTCACCAAAAGTGATGACAGGATGTAATAATGGCAATAAAGTCCAAAACTGAATATGCAGGTACGATGGACATAAATGTTGCAATGGTGATAAATTCCAAAACATATACTCGTGAAAAATTTCTGAATATAATCCAACATGTGCTGACAGACACTTGTGCGAAACCACCACCCGGGATGACTGGAGGCTTACCAGAAAGTTGGGACCCACCTAGCATACGCTATATGGGTCAAACAGGCTTGGATTGCTCACTGGCAATGAAGGTAGGGAACCAAGGGCTGGTGAATGGTGAAGTTGTAACGTTGCTATCCCAAAGAGGTCTTCTTCATATGGAAGCTCGGACACCAACGGACATTACCCACATGTAATGAAGAAGGGGCTCATAGCGTAATTCCGTAAACCATAAAAAATTTATTAAAGGAAAAACACATTTCAGAATAAAAAGCGCTTGCAAGTAAAAATGGCGGCAGTGGAGTCCTCCCGACGCGTTTCGACATACAAGACTTCGTCTGGGGTACTTGCCCACTGCAGCCAGACTCCTTTATATAGGGACAAGGACCCCTCTGATGAGAATCCAGCTCCCAGGCTTGTTTGCATTGGCACTTCCGGGGTCATCCAAAATGGCGGACCCGAGTGCCTTCCAAGCCTCTCTTTCATGTAATTCAATTCCCATAGGTCTAATGGTGTCATGTGTTTCAAGAGGAGACGTGATGCCGAGTCCCGGCGTCCAGAACCTCCCACTTTCACTTGTTACCACCCCTTATGACCTCTTAGTGGGTGTATGGAGGGGGAGGCCGTGACTCTGCGTCACCACATCAATGACATCCCCCCTAATGTATATTACGATAAAGACCGCGCTCGCGCATGCGCGCGACGTAATCCAGCGCGGTGACATCATTCATGAGTGTGTGAGGGGCGAGGCCGCGACTGTGCATCTCAACATCAGTGACATCCCCCATAGTATGATAGAGACCGCGTTCACGCATGCGCGCAAAGTAGTCCAGCGCGGTGACGTCATCAAAATATGACGCATGCGTACATCCCCTCCGGTCTCCATTCGATCACACCAGGAAGTGACCTGCAGGAACAGCAAGTAGAGGAACAGCAAGCAGGATAAGGAGCCAGAAGGGATCTCAGCAAAGCCAGCCTTTAAACAGAAACGCAGGAGATGGTTTCTTGTGATGTGACCAAGGCGAAGGCAGGAATGAAGTGAGCTGGAGATCTTTAAATAGGTGGGACTGAAGAGCAGATCCACAACACCTGGTTAACTGTGGAGAGAGATGAGAGCTGAGAGCTGAGAGATGAGAGCTGAGAGCTGGCAATTAGCCAACAGCTGAGCGGCCAGCTCAGAGAAGGAAGGGCTGAGCCAGTGACACTGAACGCAAGTGTCTGCAATTCTTTTTTCATTTCCAAAACAATTATTTACATTAACCACTTCAGCCATGGAAGATTTTACCCCCTTAATGACCAGGCCATTTTGTGCGATACGGCACTGCGTCGCTTTAACTAACAATTACGCGGTCGTGCGACGCTGTACCCAAATTTGTGTCATTTTTTCCCACAAATAGAGATTTCTTTTGGTGCTATTTGATCACCTCTGCAGTTTTTATTTTTTGCGCTATAAACAAATAAAGCGACAATTTTTAAAAAAAAAAAACATTTTTTTTACTTTTTGCTATAATAAATACCCCCAAAAATTTTGGTAAAAAACAAATTTCTTCATCAGTTTAGGCCAATATATATTCTACATATTTTTGGTAAACAAAAACGCAATAAGTGTATATTGATTGGTTTGCGCAAAAGTTATAGCGCCTACAAACTATGGGAAAGATTTATGGCATTTTTATTATTTATTCATTTTTTTCTTAGTAATGGCGATTATCTGCGATTTTTAGCGGTATTGCGACAGCCAGATCTGACACTTTTGACATATTTTTGGGACCAGTGACATTTATACAGCGATCAGTGCTATATGCACTAATTACTGTGTAAATTACTGGCAGAGAAGGGGTTAACACTAGGGGGCAATCAAAGGGTTAAATGTGTGTTCCCTCAGTGTGTTCTAACTGTATGGGGATAGCATTGACTGGGGGAGGAGACATCGTTGTTTCTACCCCAGGATTCAGTGTGCTACATACCCTAAGTCTTGAAAGGAGTACTGGGGTTGTACACACGGCCTGGCCAACGCAGCAGCTTGACACTTGTCATCCTGTTTTTTTGGTCTAGGATTGAGTGTGCTACATACAACCCCAGTACTCCTTACCAGACTTGGGGTATGTAGCACACTCAATCCTAGACCAAAAAAAAGGATGACAAGTGTCAAGCCGCTGCGGTGGCTAGGCCGTGCGTACAACCCCAAAACTCCTTTCCAGATTTATGGTATGTAGCGCAATCATAGACCAAAAAAAAGGTTGACAAGTGTCAAGCCACTGCGCTGGCCAGGCCGTGTGTACAACCCCAGTACTCCTTTCCAGACTCAGGGTATGACACTTGTTTCTTAACTTAAGAAACAAGTGTCCGAAAAAGATTTAGACTTTAAGTGGTTAAACTTCCTGCATTCAAGCTGTTAAAAACTTGGCAGACTGCCTTGATTTTTTTCTTTACACAGAAGTTTATCCCTTTGATCTAAGAAGAAAGAGTTAGTTACAATGTTTCATGTTGAAAACTTGGCAGACTGCCTATGTTTTCTTTTGACAGCTGAGTGAGCAGATAAGTCTCTCCACTTGCTATATGAAAGAATCGGCAAACTCTGCAATAGAGATCGTCAGGGGGGTTGAATCGAGATCATAATTTTTTAACGATTAATTGTTCAGCTCTACCAGGCTGTGCGTACAACCCCAGTACTCCTTTCCAGACTTAGGGTAAGTAGCACACAATTCTAGACCAATAAAAAAGAATGACAAGTGTCAAGCCGCTGCGGTGGCCAGGCCGCGTATACAACCCCAGCACTCCTTTTCAGAGTTAGGATATGTAACGCACTCAATCCTGGAGAAAAATAAAGAAAAAGAAAAAAGAATAAGTGTCAAGCCGCTGCGGTGGCCAGGCCATGTGTACAACCCCAGAACTCCTTTCCAGACTTGGGGTATGTAGCACAATCAATCGTAGACCAAAAAAAACAAAAAAAAAAAAAAAAAAAAGGATGACAAGTGTCAAGCCACTGCGGTGGCCAGGCTGTGTATGTAGCACGCTCAATCCTGGGAGTAAGAACAATGATGTCTCCTCCCCCAGTCAGTGCTATCCCCATACAGTTAGAACACACTGAGGGAACACACATTTAACCCCTTGATAGCTCCCCTAGTGTTAACCCCTTCCCTGCCAGTGACATTTACACAGTAATTAGTGCATATTTATAGCACTGATTGCTGTATAAATGTCACTGGTCCCAAAAATGTGTCAAAAGTGTCAGATCTATCCATCGCAATACTGCTAAAAATCGCAGATCACCGCCATAACTAGTAAAAAAAAAAATGAATAAATAATAAAAATGCTATAAATCTTTCCCATAGTTTGTGGGCACTATAACTTTTGCGCAAACCAATTAATATACACTTATTGTGTTTTTGTTTACCAAAAATATGTAGAATATATATTGGCCTAAACTGATGAAGAAATTAGTTTTTTTTAAAAACATTTTTGGGGATATTTATTATAGCAAAAAGTAAAAAAAATATATATATTATTTATTTTTTTTAAATTGACGCTTTTTTTTGTTTATAGCGCAAAAGAAATCTCTATTTGTGGGAAAAAAAGACACAAATATAGTTTAGGTACAGCGTCGCACGACCGCGCAATTGTCAGTTAAAGCAACGCAGTGCTGTATCGCAAAAAATGGCCTGGTCATTTAGGGGGTGAAATCTTCCGGGCTGAAGTGATTAATGTAAATAATTGTTTTGGAAATAAAAAAAGAAGAAGAATTGCAGACACTCATGTTCAGGAAGCTCCTTGTATATGATAATACGAGGGCTGTAGAAGGGACTATAGCGGCAGATGAATGTTTTTGGATAACTGTACGGGACTGAGCTTTGTACACAGACAGCCCTCTGTATTCCCCTCTAGATGAGGAGATGTGATTTATAAGCAATTGGCATGATATCCGATGTGGACGGGCGAACCAGGTAAACATGTCCGCACTCTTCTCAATGCGCAGCCCATCCCGTGCTGAGAAGTAATAGTCCATCCAACCAATCACAGAACAGCCAAATCCCTTCTCACGTCACTGGTTGCCCTAGTAACTGGAGATTGCTGCAAATCTAGTAAACAAGTCAGGTGTTCTGTCACGCGAGACAACAGCTGTTCGTAAACTCAGCTGTTCTGCGGCTCCGTTCCCCCGGGCGCTATTCGATAGCTGGGTCAGGTGAGGAGGGGCGGAGCCGAGGAGGGGGGATTGGAGAGGAGAGGTGCGTGCACGCTCAGGGAGATGCAGTTAGGCCAATCGGAGCGTGGAACGGGGGAGGCTGGGCTGACCCTCCTGGCGCTCGTTGACGTCAGAGAGGGGAACCCTCGCTCGCCGTGCCTGCCCCCTCTTGCTCAGGTGCAGTGGGCGCGTGCCCACCGCGGCTCCTGACGTCTTTGAAGTCTGCGGGAGTGACGTCACATTTTTTCTACCTTTCACACTCCTGAGATGGTCAGGGTGCAGGGGGCCAGGCTGTAGGAATCCTGAGCCTTCTGTAGTATTGTCCTCGGGGAAGCCTCAGGTGGTTGAACAAAGTCCCTCCATTTGTATTTCTTATCCCTTCCCAATATTGGGAATTAATGTACACATTTACAGCCCTTGCTTACCCCTGCACTGTCAACTGCTGTTCTGCAGCAAGGCATGGAACTGGTCATGTGACTAACAATCAGAATGGATCACGTGATCTGTTACCAGGCGCCATTATGATGTGGTCACATGATTTTCACGTAAACTGCCACTTAGCAAAAAAATGTATGAAATTGTGGGAAGAGGGGGTGATAGCGATAGACATTACCACTGACGCTCATTTAGTGAAAGTAAAGTCATCCCAAGCCTGATCATTCAGCTGTGGGTGAGCGATTAGGAGCACAGGCTGACATTTTTAATCTCTTAGGGCCCCCAATGGGGACAAAAAGTTGCCACACTGCCCTGCCTCCCCTCCACATGTTGCACCACACTTGTGCATTGGGTTCTCAGCCCTGGAAGGTCCTAATATTATAGAGAAAATCCTTCACAGGGGCCTGGAGGGAGAGGAGATCTTAGCATCAGAGATACAGAAAGACAGCCAAGTGATTCCAGATACCTAAAGCGCGTTGTTGTGCCAGAAGCATAGGACAGCCCAATCATTTCAAAAGGGTTCTCTATGAGCAACAAATGCAGGGAAGGAGCTCATTTTATGCGTCTGTTGTGCTGTGTTTGGGGTGCTTCAACAATGAATGACATTGCAGGAGGGACTCACACTTTTCATGTTTTATAAATGCACACAAAATCACATGTTCGCAAAACGCTACAGTGTGACTGCAGGCAAAAACGGTCATCTGGGGAAGAGGGGTCCCCTGATTGCTTATTTGCAGCTAGGGATGGGTGAAGGTGTCTGGATTTGCTTTGCAAATCCCATTAAAGGGAGGGGGGTCTTCTTATTTAAATCTAGCCCTTTGTAGGGATAATAAGCAAACTATTGTCAAATAAAAGCCATAAATGCCAGCATTTGCCAGGAGGACATTTCACCAGGGGGTTGATTTACTAAAACCACCGAGTGCAAAATCTGGTGCAGCTGTGCATGGTAGCCTTCTTCAATTAAGCTTAGACTATAAAACCTGGAAGATAATAAGTTTATATGCACAGCTCCCCCAGATTTTGCATGTTCCAGCATTAGTAAATCTCCCCCAATGTGCCAAAAAAAAAAAAAAAAAAAAAAAAAAACGAACTCCTTTCTACACAGAACTGTCAGCTCTTCCCAACAGCTCCAATACACACCAACAATATGGGGTTGATTTACTAAAACTGGAGAGTGCAGAACCTGGTGCAACTCTGCATAGAAACCAATCAACTTCCAGTTTTTTGTTTTTTTTTCAAAGCTTAACCACTTGCCTAGTGGGCACTTCCTGCCCAGGCCAATTTTCAACTTTCAGCACTGTCACACTTTGTTATATTTTGCAAACAGGTAATTATTCTCCTTCACTGATGTGGGCTGATGAGACTGTACTGATGGGCACTGATAAGTGGCACTGATTGGCAGCACTGTTTAGACAGCACTGATAATCAGAGCCCTGAATATCAGTGTTGATGTCCCTTTAACACAAGCTGGTTATCAGCAATCTCCTTACGCTGTCAGCGTGAGGAAAGAAAAGCCGATAACCAGCTTGTGTTGACACCTGTGATCAGCCGTCATTGGACACAGCTGATCACGTGGCCTTGATTGGCCCTTTAGCCAGGTCTGTGATCAGCTGAGTCCAAAGGACTTTGGCGATCACAGAGCACGCCCCCATGCTCCATAGGAAGCGCAATCGCGGGAGATCATCAATATACCTTCCCGGCAAAGTAAGCCCACACTGTAGCCATGATTCGACTATGGCACAGGTGGGAAGTGGTTAAAGTGGTTGTAAACCACAGACATGAAATATGAACAAAGCATATACCTCATTATTGTGTACTTGTCTCAATCAAGAGCACTAAGTGTCACTCTTGTCTGCTGCTTCCGTCCTCTATCAGCATGGGTCGACTTTGACAAATTTTCCTGACACCAAGATATAAAAAGGTGACAGGGAGGAAGCTCCGGCTGATTGACAGCCTCGGCTCTGTTCCTGTGGGCCTTCTCTCCAATCAGCTCTCAGAAGTCTCCTCTATGAGCTCTGCAAAGTGTAACCAGCTCTCCGCCCCCTTTTTTCTGAACTTTCAGACAAGCGTTAAAATTCTGCACTTTGAATGGCTGTAGAGAAGACTGCAGATAGACAAAACAACCGATTTGTTTCATCTGAGTCTAGTCACTTCACTGGGTATATGTAAGGGTTTACAACCACTTTAATATAAAAAGGACACTTACCTGTCCAGGGATCCCACGATATTGGCACCCCTAGCCGATTCGTCAGTCAGCTTCAGGTGCAGGCACTGTCATCTGTAGTATGGGAAACAGGAAGTGAACCCTTGTGGCAGTGTCGGGGGGGGGAGGGTGTGAACAAGCGTAGCTCCCCTTTTGGGTGGAGCTCTGCTTTAAAAGTCAGCAGATACAGTATTTGTAGCTGCTGACTTAACTTTATTTTATTTTTTTTTTTCACAGACTAGAACTCCTCTTTAACCACTTCAGCCCCGGACCATTTGGCTGCCTAAACTGCGCTGCTTTAACTGATGATTGCGCGGTCATGCAATGCTGTACCCAAACTAAATTTGCGTCCTTTTCTTCCCACAAATAGAGCTTTCTTTTGATGGTATTTGATCACCTCCGCAGTTTTTATTTTTTGCGCTATAAAAGGAAAAAGACCGAAAATGTTGAAAAAAAAAGATATTTTGTACTTTTTGTTATAAAAAAAAATCCAATAAACTCAATTTTAGTCATACATTTAGGCCAAAATGTATTCGGCCACATGTCTTTGGTAAAAAAAATGTCAATAAGCGTATATTTATTGGTTTGCGCAAAAGTTATAGCGTCTACAAACTAGGGTACATTTTCTGGAATTTACACAGCTTTTAGTTTATGACTGCCTATGTCATTTCTTGAGGTGCTAAAATGGCAGGGCAGTACAAACCCCCCCAAATGACCCCATTTTGGAAAGTAGACACCCCAAGGAAATTGCTGAGAGGCATGTTGAGCCCATTGAATATTTATTTTTTTTTGTCCCAAGTGATTGAATAATGACAAAAAAAAAAAAAAAAAAATTACAAAAAAGTTGTCACTAAATGATATATTGCTCACACAGGCCATGGGCATATGTGAAATTGCACCCCAAAATACATTTAGCTGCTTCTCCTGAGTATGGGGATACCACGTGTGGGACTTTTTGGGAGCCTAGCTGCGTACGGGGCCCCAAAAACCAATCACCGCCTTCAGGATTTCTAAGGGTGTAAATTTTTGATTTCACTCCTCACTACCCATCACAGTTTTGAAGGCCATAAAATGCCCAGATGGCACAACCCCCCCCCCCCCAAATGACCCCATTTTGGAAAGTAGACACCCCAAGCTATTTGCTGAGAGGCATGTTGAGTCCATGGAATATTTTATATTTTGACACAAGTTGCGAGAAAGTGACAAATTTTTTTTTTTTTGCACAAAGTTGTCACTAAATGATATATTGCTCACACAGGCCATGGGCATATGTGGAATTTCACCCCAAAATACATTTAGCTACTTCTCCTGAGTATGGGGGATACCACGTGTGGGACTTTTTGGGAGCCTAGCTGCGTACGGGGCCCCGAAAACCAATCACCGCCTTCAGGATTTCTAAGGGTGTAAATTTTAGATTTCACTCTTCACTGCCTATCAGTTTCGAAGGCCATGGAATGCCCAGGTGGCACAAAACCCCCCAAATGACCCCATTTTGGAAAGTAGACACCCCAAGCTATTTGCTGAGAGGCATGGTGAGTATTTTGCATTTCTCATTCGTTTTTAAAAATGAAGAAAGACAAGAAAAAACTTTTTTTTCTTTTTTCAATTTTGAAAACTTTGTGACAAAAAGTGAGGTCTGCAAAATACTCACTATACCTCTCAGCAAATAGCTTGGGGTGTCTACTTTCCAAAATGGTGTCATTTGGGGGGGGGGGTTTGTGCCACCTGGGCATTCCATGGCCTCCTAAACGGTGAAAGGCAGTGAAGAGTGAAATCAAAAATTTACGCCCTTAGAAAGCCTGAAGGCAGTGCTTGGTTTTCGGGGTCCCGTACGCGGCTAGGCTCCCAAAAAGTCTCACACATGTGGTATCCCCGTACTCAGGAGAAGCAACAGAATGTATTTTGGGGTGCAATTTCACATATTCCTATGGCATGTTTGAGCAATATATCATTTAGTGACAACTTTGTGCAAAAAAAATAAAAAATTTGTCTCTTTCCCACAACTTGTGTCGCAATATAAAATATTCCATGGACTCGACATGACTCTCAGCAAATAGCTTGGGGTGTCTACTTTCCAAAATGGGGTCATTTGGGGGGGTTTTGAACTGTCCTGGCATTTTATGCACAACATTTAGAAGCTTATGCCACACATCACCCACTCTTCTAACCACTTGAAGACAAAGCCCTTTCTGACACTTATTGTTTACATGAAAAAATTATTTTTCTTTGCAATAAAATAACTTTGAACCCCCAAACATATATATTTTAAAGCAAATGCCCTACAGATTAAAATGGTGGGTGTTTCATTTTTATTTTTCACACAGTATTTGCGCAGCGATTTTTCAAACGCATTTTTTTGGGAAAAAAAACACACTTTAAATTTTAATGCACTAAAACACACTATATTGCCCAAATGTTTGATGAAATAAAAAAAGATGATCTTAGGCCAAGTACATGGATACCATAACATGCTTTAAAATTGCGCACAAACGTGCAGTGGCGACAAACTAAATACATTTTTAATAGCCTTTACAGGTTACCACTTTAGATTTACAGAGGAGGTCTACTGCTAAAATTACTGCCCTCGATCTGACGTTCGCAGTGACACCTCACATGCATGGTGCAATTGCTGTTTACATTTGACGCCAGACCGAAGCTTGCGCTCGCCTTTGCGCGAGAACAGGGGTGCTTTTTTTTTTTTTTTTTTTTGCTTTTTTATCTTAATTTTTAAACTGTTCCTTTCATTTTTTTTTTAATCATTTTTATTGTTATCTCAGGGAATGTAAATATCCCCTATGATAGCAATAGGTAGTGACAGGTACTCTTTTTTGAAAAAATTGGGGTCTATTAGACCCTAGATCTCTTCTCTGCCCTCAAAGCATCTGACCACACCAAGATCGGTGTGATAAAATGCTTTCACAATTTCCCAATGGCGCTGTTTACATCTGGCGAAATCTAAGTCATAAAATGCTCGTAGCTTCCGGTTTCTTAGGCCATAGAGATGTTTGGAGCCACTCTGGTCTCTGATCAGCTCTATGGTCAGCTGGCTGAATCACCGGCTGCTGTTGAGACAGGAGAGCCAGAGAAAAACACGGAAGACGGTGGGGGGGGGGGGGCATTCCCTCCCACTGCTTGTAAAAGCAGTCTAGAGGCCAATTAGCCGCTAGGATTGCTTTTACATGAAAGCTGACCGCTGGCTGAAAAGAATGATACCAAGACGATACCTAAACCTGCAGGCATCATTCTGGTATAACCACTCAAAGTCGTGAATGGCGTACCTGAAGGCAAAAAAATGGTTAACAATAAAACACAGTAAACGGTAAAGTATAAAAAATTGCATACCTGAAAAGCAAACATGATAAAACATAATAGAAATAAAACATTGCAGAATAGAATACAGTAAAAAAGAGCAGAACAATAGAGAGAGAATAGAGAGAGAGAGAGAGAGAGAACAATAAAACGACAACTATTTTTTTTTTTTTTTTTTACACTTTTTTTTGTAACTAACTTTTAATAACTGTAACCGGTTCCAGGTTCGGGTCTCTCAAAATGCGATGGCATCTTGGGAGACCCTGTGAAAGTGCGCCTAGTCTGTGCAATGCTGTACCCTACGCTAATACTCAACTAGTGAATGGTAGCGTTCAAAACATTCACCAATGCAAAGACCAGGATTGTCAGGACAGGAGGGACAATAATAGCGGGTGTCACGCATATATCCGCGCTTGCTGCAGACACAACATCTTTTTTGGGGGGGTTCGTTGGGTAGGGGTACTCGGGAGGACATAAAAATGCCTCTCATGCAGCCGACTGCATTTGGTTGGGGATGTGAATGGGGGAAGTACGGGCAATGCAGAAGTGGTGGGTTCCCAATTAGGATTGGCGAATGCAGCAGGAAGGGCATGATGGGCACGACGGGCCTGTTTGTCTTCTTCTTGGTGGCAGCGGAACACTACTTGTGCTTGCCACCTCACCAGCTTCAATTGCATTTATGGGACTCGCCACGTCACCAAGTGTTACTGCAGTGCTGGTTTGACTACGACCGGGGTGTACTAGGCCGCTGGTGCTTGCCAGTTCACCAAAACGCTACCAAAAAAACTGTTAGCGATCGCAGGGATCAGGCCTGTCTCTGCGAACGCTGCAGTTATGCGTTTAGTGTTTTGTAAGGGACAGTGATTGATCGATACTGCACTTGGGTGGGCTGCGCTGGGCCGGGCGGAGGGGCAAAACGCAGGTGCTAGCAGGTATCTGGGCTGATCCCGCTAACACTGCGTTTTTGGGAACGCTAGTATAGATCGGATTAGATATTGATCCGTTCAGATACTATACCACTAAGGGAGGCGTATGCTGCGTGCATGGGTGTTAGCGCTACTGGCACTAATCTGACGCTGCCTGGGGCGACGCATATCACCGCCGGGCGATCAGGGGGCTAAACCTTTATTCAGTAATAAACGGCGGGTGCCCTGACACTATAAAAAATAAACGAATTAACCAGCGTCACCCGTAACGGTTATACGGTGATCAGTGGTGAAAGGGTTAACTAGGGGGCAATCAAGGGGTTAAAACCTGTCGCTATAAAACGCTGACGGTGAACCTAAATATTTACTTCCCCAACTAGCTCCACCAGTGACACTAAGACAGCGATCAGAAAAATGATCGCTTAGCGACACTAGTGACAGGGGGTGATCAAGGGGTTAAAACTTTATTGGGGGGGGTTAGGGGGGTATCCTAGACCTAAAAGAGGGCTAACCCTAACTGTCCTACCACACTAACTGTCACAAACTGACACCAATGCAGTAATCAGAAAAAAAAAAAATAAATGCTTGGTGTCAGTGTGACGGGGGGGGGGGGGGGGGGGTTGGGTGGTGTAATGTGTGCCTGGCATGTTCTACTTTGTGTGTGTGTTGGTGCACTCACATTACAGTCTTCTCTCCTCGGCACCGGAACGGAAAATGACATTTCCTTTGCTGCCGTTTAGCATGCAGCAGAGGAATGATTCTCATTGGCTGGGAGCGATCGCCTTTTCTCCCTTTACTGTATATACAGAGTTGCAGGGCTGATCTGTCAGCTATCTTTATACTGATGGTCAAGAGCAGTGGTCTCCAAACTGCAGCCCTTTGCCTGCCTTTATCAGGCCCTTGGGGCACTCTTCCTCCCATTGACACCAAAGATGCATTGTCTACTCCCACTATCACCGGGGCAGTTTCTACTCTCCATGACCACGGTCTGGCACCCCTAAAGTCTGAAGGTCAGCAAACTGGTGCTTTGTTTAGAAAGTTTGGAGATCCCTGGACTAGAGGCATTACTACAATTGTGTGATTCTGTTTATTCTCTGTGAGATTGTATTAAACTACATTGTGTCATTCTGGCATATTCCAGGTCACTTTTATATACATTGTTACAAATGTTGCCAATAGTGTGCATATCAGGTCCAGTTGATATTCTAAAGCACTACGCACATTTGGGTGCCATTATTCTTAATGGCACCCCAACCGTGGTGCGATTTTGCCACATTTGTTTAAAAAAAATGTGCAAAGCTTGTCACCCAAAAAGGAGCTTTTTTGGGCAACAAACACGCACAGGGTAGCCTATTCAAGTGAATAGGCTGCCTTATGTGCGACACACAGAAAAAGTAAATTGCACTTTAAAAATCACGAGCAGGAACACAAGTTCCTACTAACATTAGGTCTGAACAGGTCCTAAAGCTGCATATTCACAGCTAAACAGAGATATTTTCAGGTGTATTTTTTTTTTTAATTTAGCTTTTTCAGATGCATACATGAGCATTTTAAAAGTGTATTTCAAGCAATTTACATGTGTATTCAAGCTTCAGCTGTTTTTGTTTTAGCCAATAGAAAAACTAGAGGGGAGGAGAGAAATTTAGGTCTTACAAGATAACACACGCCTGAAAAAAAAAAAAAAAATGCTCAAATTCATTTTCATTTTCAGGAGAGCTACAAAATGCTCAGGTATGAATGGTGTCTAAATTCCCATTCAACATCTATGCAAAGCACGTATTTGTGCAAATGTTCATTAGAATGGACTACCAAATACTCAGAAATTGCACTGAAGTGCATGTACTTTTTTTTAAACACATTGCACCATTTTGGTCCAGAAGAAAAGGATAGACAAAGGAAATACTAAACCACACACACATGACCAATTCCTAGACTGCAATATTTTTGTATTATCCTTAAAGTCCCCCCTCCCAACTCAAAAAAAAAAAAAATGTTTTAAGCACTAGAGCCTCTGGTAGTTTCAGAATTGATCCTTTAAGAAGAGTCATACACATGGGACCCCCACTGTGTTCTATGAATCCTCCTACATACAGGACATAGTAGTGATGTAGAGGCCGGTGAGGGGAACCATTGAACTCAATGGTGGACCAGGCCTCCAATACCTGCTGCACAAGTTTAGAAAAATCCCTTCACTATTTTGTCAGATTCTTCAGCACTTGAAGACTGCGAAGTTTGGACTCACCGCCAAAAAAAAACGGAAACATTCAATGGCCAGATCCATATTACCCTATTGCCACCTGCATAACACATACAGTGCCTTGAAAAAGTATTTATACCCCTTGAAATTTTCCACATTTTGTCATGTTACAGCCAAAGCGTAAATTAAATTTTATTGGGCTTTTATGCGATAGACCAACACAAAGTGGCACATACTTGTGAAGTGGAAGGAAAATGATAAATAGATTTCCAAATAAATATGTGAAAAGTGTGGTGTACATATGCATTCAGCTCTTGTACTCTGACACCCCTAACTAAAATCTACTGGAACCAATTGCCTCCAGAAGTCACCTACTTTAGTAAATAGAGTCCACCTGTGTGCAATTTAATCTCAGTATAAATACAGCTGTTCTGTAAAGCCCTGAGAGGATGGTTAGAGAACCTTAGTGAAAAAAACAGCATCTTGAAGGCCAAAGAACACACCAGACAGGTCCGGGATAAAGTTGTGGAGAAGTTTAAAGCAGGGTTAGGTATAAAAAAAATATCCCAAGCTTTGAACATCTGATGGAGCACTGTTCAATCCATCATCCAAAAATGGAAAGAGTATAGCACAACTGCAAACCTATCAAGACATGGACGTCAAACTGACAGGCTGGGCAAGAAGAGCTTTAATCAGAGAAGCAGCCAAGAGGCCCATGGTAACTCTGGAGGAGCTGCAGAGATCCACAGTTCAGGTGGGAGAATTTGTCCACAGAACAACTATTAGTCATGCATTCCACATATCTGGCCTTTATAGTGGCAAGAAGAAAGCCATAAGAAGTCCCGTTTTCGGTTTGCAAGAAGCCATGTGGGGGACACAGCAAACATGTGGAAGAAGGTGCTCTGGTCCAATGAGACCAAAATAGAACTTTTTGACCTAAAAGAAAAATGCTGTGTGTGGCGGAAAACTAAACACTGCACATCACCCTGAACACACCATCCCCACCGTGAGACATGCTGGTGGCAGCATCATGTTGTGGTAATGCTTTTCTTTAGCAGGGACAGGGAAGCTGGTCAGAGTTGATGGGAAGATAGATGGAGCCAAATACAGGGCAATCTTAGAAGAAAACCTGTTAGAGTCTGCAAAAGACTTGAGACTGGGGCAGAGGTTCACCTTCCAGCAGAACAACGACCCTAAACATACAGCCAGAGCTACAATGGAATGGTTTAGATCAGGGGTCTCAAACTGGCAGCCCTCCAGCTGTTGCGAAACTACAAGCCCCACGAGGCATTTCAAGGCTGACAGTTACAAGCATGACTCCCAAAGGCAGAGGCGTGATGGGACTTGTAGTTACACAACAGCTGGAGGGCCACCAGTTTGAGATCCCTGGTTTAGATCAAAGCCTATTTGTGTGTTAGAATGGCCCAGTCACATTCCAGACCTAAATCCAATTGAGAATCTGTAGCAAGATTTGAAAATTGCTGTTCACAGACACTCTCCATCCAATCTGACAGAGCTTGAGCTATTTTGCAAAGAAGAATGGGAAAAATGTCACTCTAGATGTGCAAAGCTGGTAGAGACATACCCAGAAAGACGTGCAGCTGTAATTACAGTGAAAGCTGGTTCTACAAAGTATTGACTCAGGAGGGCTGAATACAAATGCACGCCAGACTTTTCACATATTTATTTGTAAAACATTTTGAAAACCATTTATAATATTCCTTTCACTTCACAATTACAGTATGTTCCACTTTGTGTTGGTCTATCACATAAAATACATTTACATTTTTGGCTGTAACATGACAATGTGGAAAATATCAAGGGGTGTGAACACTTTCTCAAGGCACTATATGCATGGTGCCAAAAGGGTGGACTTTAATGCCTCCATGCCATGCTTATGTGTCACTGGATGGCCAATGTGTCTGTGCTGAGAGCACGCTCACTGCACAGTCCCAGTATAGAGACGGAGCGGTCAAAGCCAGGTCTTGGTCCCCACTAAGGATCAGTAGCCGGTGGGATTAACTCACAATTGCTTGACCATCTTGATGGCCAAACACAGAGGTCACATGATCACTGATGCTTCCCACCCCCCCAGCCGTTCGAAGGGATACGGGGGAAGGGTTTAAAACGTGGTGAAAGGAAATACATTTTTTACACAACTTGTTTTTGTTATGTGCAAAAAATATTAGGAAGCAGTTGAGTCTTATGAAACCCTTGACAGGTTAGAAGGGTAAAAGGTAGCATAAAACCTGCATAATTTTTACAATGTAATCCCAGTTTGCAACTTTTTTTTTTTTTTTTTAACTCATTCAGACAGAACCTTTTGCTATGTAAAATATACAAATGAAATCATTTTGTTATACCTGTTGGATAACAGCAAAAAAACTATGTTATCTTCCTGCACTGACTGTTATCAGTTACTATTGTTATTAAGAAGAGAGGGAGAAGTGTTCTGTAGTCCTGTTCGATTTTGTTGTCCTGATATAGCACAATAAGGGGGCAATGTCACGCTAGGAAATAAAGTGTGTTACTGGCAGCATCACTAGGTACAATAAAGAGAAAACAGCCTTAAGAAAGAAAAAAAACCCGGGCTGTGTGCATCCAAATACATACAGTGCGCCTCAGTCCATGGACACAGTGCGGCTTGGCCTTGCTCTCTGTTCACAGGTTTTGACTGACAGCAGCAGGTTGTCAGCAATCCGTCAATTGTGGGCAGGTGACAGGTAGATCATGTCCCTTGATTGCTATCCCCAGAACCGGGAGAGGGTGGGTGCTGGAGGAGGCATTTAGGGGAACCAATTTGTTGCATTTATTTCCCCGCAGCAGCTGAATGCCTGCTTCTCCTCCTCTCCTTCCTGCCAGCATCCAGCTGCTGCAGGGAGGAAAATACAGATGATCGGTTCCACGAAATGGCGTGCCTGCTGTCCGTCCTCGGCAGGTTCCTCTTTAATGCCCAGCCCCCTGTGTGCTCCTTTGTGCCCCCTCCGAGCAAGCAGCACTACAGCTTGTCCTCCTCACCCACCAGCTGCTGTGGGGGATCTTCTCAGAATTGAGAGCAGGGGAAGAGGCCAGTCAGCATGTCATTTCCTGACCCCTTCCTTTTCTGAATGAACACAGTCAATGATTGGTACCAAGCATTCACTGTGTTAATTCATAACGGAAGCATAGTAAAACAGAGTTTACTATGCTTCAGTTTGTGAATGAACTGGAAGCCGCTCAGCACAGAGCACTTCCCATTCATTCATTGTCCAGTGTAGCTGAGGCTGCAGAGAAAGGGACTCTGGAATCTCTGTCCTCAGTCTCTTTCTCTGTCCCAAATGTGGAGCATCAGGGGTCTGTTTAGACCCCTGATATTTCAATAAAGTGCCCCAACGAGGCTCCTAGTAATTGTAAAAAAAATAATAAAATATTGTAAAAAAAACAAAAAAAACAAAAAAAAACAAAAACAAACAAACTGCTGATACTATCCATGCTCTACTGACTGACATCATCCACTTTTAAGGTGACGTTTGTAATATAAGTTTTACTTACTATTAAGTTAGGCCTTGCTAGTTAAATTTAAAAGAAAAGGTTGCCTACCCCTGCCTATAGTGTGTACTTGTATCAATCCAGAGCACTGTGTAATTTCTGTCTGATGCCTCAGTTCCTCTGCTATCTGTATAAGTCACTTCTGACAAGTCTTCCTGACACCAAAGAGGTAAAAAAGGTGAGGAGTGTGCTCCAGCACACAGCTTGTGATTGACAGCCTTAGCTCTGTTCCTGTGTGCTGGAAAGCGTGTCCCTTCGCTCCAATCAGGAAGTAGATATTTGCTAGCACACCATGGATTGACAGAAAGTAGCGTCCAAACGTGCCTTTTCAACCACTGTTACAAAATGAAGCAATATCTAGGATGTCCAAGTCTTGGGCATTGACACTTTTTGTATATGAATGGACTTCTCACCTTTTTTGAATGTTACCAGAAAGATACTATAAACGCATCACTTTTTATTTAAGCCACAGTATTGGGGTTATTTGTGAGTGCTGCTACAGTATCCAGTTTGGCATTTTTGATTTTGATTTTTTTAAATTAGGATATCTGCAGTTTTCATGAAATATCTAGTACTTAGCAACGTTTTTTTTTTTCCATATATTTAATATCTAGGATGTGGCAAATGATTAGGCTACATACTGTTTATTTTAATAGCTATAAGCTATTAGAGTTTGTCTGTCTTGAACAGTTTTCATCTAGGTCTGCAAGTATATTTAAAAAATAAAACCAAGGTGGATCGAGTTAAGTGCAAATCTTTTCCTCTTCTTCAATTTCTGAATCTTTAGTTGCTGGCCTAAGGATCCCAGGACCTCAAAGTGGTTTTCAAGTGAGGAACGGTTATATAACAAACTCCCTGTGACCATAGATGGTTGGATTATTATTTGGCCATACTGACTGTAAAAACACTCTATAGATAGGTAGAAGTAAGAGGTTTTCTATTATGTACACATTAATATTTTCCATATATACATACACACACAAAGGACTTACATTTCAGAATGTATCACAAGTTTTATTTAAACCATTCTTTCCTTACTTAGTAGAGCAGTGCAAAAAATAATGAGGATGTGCAAAGCACGGCATCCATTCCTCACCAATCCAACTTGAGTAAACTGAAAAAAGGATTGACTGCTATGTTTAATGCACTCTACCCATCATCACTGGTCTTTGCACTGCCTCAATGAATAGCCTTGTTAATATTCATACAGCAATGATTTGGCAGTCTTTGGAGAAAAAAAAAAAAAAAAACAGACAAGTCCCAGTTTATTTAGAGTCCTCTGTGTAACTACCCAGGCATCGGTGAGGTGAGATGTCTGCACGAAGTGTCATTCTTTCCTGGCTGGAGATATCCATCAAGCTTTAGATGTAAGAGCTAAACCACCAAACTGGATAATACAGGTCAACAGAACTGAGCCAAATCACGTACTTCCTGCGTCTCTCAGAATCCACTAATGATATTTCAATGGTTTCATCCCACCCCAGTATATCTCAAGAGATAGAAGAAGGTGATTTAACCCATGGGTATCTAACCAATACTGACCAATCATTTTTGGATGGATAATTCTTTAAAAGGAGCTATTTCTTCTTCATTGCTCTCTTGCCTTCACCCTTCTTGGGTGGTCCTTTGCCACGGAGCTGGCGGAGTCGTCTCATTTCTTCCTTGAAATCCTCATGTTCATCCCTACAAGATAAAAGTTAGATGAGCCCGTCACTATTTTTTACCAAGGGGTCTCTATGATGTATCAATTAATAGAACCCACAACAAACTCCACATATTACATGTAGGAGCACTCACTGAGTGATCTGCATTCTTGACCACATGAATGTGTACTTATCACTTGGCATAAGAAAGCATTAGGATCCTTTTATAGCTCCAGCCTTGATATTGTTCCCAAACTCTCAATACCCAAATAGCTTCTCATATGGGTGAATCTTGTGATCAAGATGTCTGCTTATGAGCAGTAGAAAAATCATGATATTTCTATACATATGAGCATATACAGCTAGGTCCATATATATTTGGATACAGTCACAATCTTAGTTTTTTCAGGTATTAACCAAAACATATTCAAGCTATAGTTATAAAATAGATATGGGATGAACATGCACACTCTCAGGTTAAATTTGAGGGTATGTACATCCAAATCAGAGGAAGGGTTTAGGACTTAGAGCTCTTAAGAATAGCCACTCCCGCCCCCCTTTTTTTTTTTCTCTCAAGGGACCAAAAGTTAATTGGACAATTGAATCAAAAGCCATTTCATGGAAAGGTGTGGGCTACTCATTCGTTATTTCTTCATCAATAATCAGGTAAATGGTCTGGAGTTGATTTCTGTGCGTTTTTACATTTGGAATCTATTGCTGTGAACCTACATCATGTGTTCAAAGGAGCTATCCAATGCCAATGAAACAGGCCATTGTAAGGCTTCAAAAACAAATCAGAGAGATAGCAGCAACATTATGAGTGGCCAAATCAACAGTTTGGTACATTCTAAGAAAAGAAGAACACACTGGTGGGCTCAGTAACATAAAAAGGCCTGGCCATCCATGGAAGACAAGTTGTGGATGATTGCAGGATCCTCTCTATGGTACAGAAAAACCCATTCACAACATCCAGACAAGTAAAGGACACTCTCCAGGAGGTGGGTGTAGAATTGTTAGTCTACAATCAAGCGAAGACTTCACGCGAGCAAATACAGAGGGTTCACCACAAGGTGCAATCCATTCATAAGCCTGAAGAATAGAAAAGCCAGATTAGACTTTTCCAAAAAAAAAAAAAACTCACATCTAAAAAAGCCAGACCAGTTCTGGAAAAGCATTCTTTGGACGGATGAAACCAATAATAAACTGTACCAGAATGACGGGAAGAAAAATGTGTGGAGAAGATTTGGAACAGCTAATGATCCAAAGCCCACAACGTCATCTGTAAAACATGGTGGAGGCAGTGTGATGGCATGGGCATGCATGGCTTCCAGTGGCACTGGGTCATTGGTGCCTAGATTCGGCCAAATGCAGCAAAGTTGATTGGACGGCGCTTCACAGTACGGATGGACAATGATCCAAAACACACTGCAAAAGCAACCCAGGGGCTTTTGAGGGAAAAGAAAAGGAATATTCTGAAATCGCTGAGTCAATCACCCGATCTCAAATCAATTGAGCATGCATTTCACTTGCTGAAGGCAAAACTAAAAAGGCAGAAAGACCCGCAAACAAAGAACAACTGAAGACAGCTGCAGAGCCTGGAAAGCATCAGAAAGGAGGAAACCCAGTCTTTGGTAATGTCCATGGGTTTGTGACTTCAGGCAATCATTTCCAGGAAAGGATTCTCAACGAAATATTAAAAATTAACATTTTATTTAATTATATTAATTTGCCCAATTACATTTGAGCACCTGAAAATGGGTGGACTGTGTAAAAAATGGTTGCAGTTCCTAAAACTTGTACAACTTGTTCATATAGTTGTGATTTTGGCCACATAGTGTATATGAGTATTTGTTTACATCAAAACAGTTTTTCCACTATAGAAGTACTGTATTTATTGGCGTATAACACCCACTTTTTCACCATGAAAAATCGGTTGCAAATAGCGTGGGCGTGTTATACGCCAATACTTCAATTTTAGCTGCTTCGGAGGGGACAGGGAGGAGGACGGGATGATCGGCATCAGATTACATATTGTGAGAATCTCCTTTTACTTGGAGGCCTCTGTAATAGGAAGTCCCGTCTCCTGGGCTGCCATTGGACCACTGTTCTGTCTATCATAGGAGATTCTCACTGTATGTAATCTGTCGGTGCTCATCCTGCCCCCCCCCCTCTCTAGGCTGCAGATGGGCATCGATCAGGCTGCACTGATGGCAATGGTGAGGCTGCTGCATTGATGGCAATGGTGAGGCTGCAGATGGGCATTGATCAGGCTGCATTGATGGCAATAGTGAGGCTGCAGCTGGGCACTGACCCTTATTTTGTTTCAAAGCTCCTTATTTAAAATTTTAGTTTTTTTTCATGAAACTTCCCTCTTAAAATGAATGCGCTTGTTATATGCCTGTGCGTGATATACACCGATAAATACGGTAATGTCAAATGCAGTTTGAAGAAGTAGCTCAGTAGGAAGCCAGAAGAAACTCAAACTGATCACAAAGCCAAGCTAAATGCACCCAAAAGAGTGATACACAAGCCCTTTAGAATCTTCAGATGCAACAATACGATGACGAAAAAAGCTCTGGCAACCAAAATTTATCATGTTTATGGCACAAGTTGGGGAAAAAAATAAAATAAATAAAAAAAAAAAAAAAAAAAAAAAAAAAACAGACATCACTAGTAGATACAACATGAACATCAAAATCATTTCTCTTTGCCAATGTTACAAAGCAAGACACTTGACTTAGAGAGTGTGATCTGACATCAAGTTATGCACAATATAAACACTCCAGGTAGCCAAATGTTTTATTTATTCTTACACCAGACTTTTAAATCTGCATCTGAAAGAGGAACATTTAGTAGTTTTACACTCAGAGGCATGTTTTAAAAGAGACAAACATTTAATTCACCGTTTTGGCTCCTAACAAAACAGCTGTGGATTTTTCTGTGTGAATTCCAAGTCTCTGTAACATTCGATGTACAAGGCAATATTACATTTGCAGTTTTGAAAAGGTGAATCACTGAAGCTGCTTAACCATCTAAGGCCACTGCACTGAAAATGAGGAATTTATATGAACATATAGAACTGTACACATTAAATATATCCTGTGAGACAAAGCTTACTGAATCCAAAAGAGGGTCAATTGGAAGCTATGCACGTATACCAAGGCATAAACCAATCAGCCATAACAATGTGACCACTGACCAGTAAACGTGAATAACACTTAGGTCATTACAATGGCATCTGAAAGTGGCTGGGATATATAAGGCAGCAAGTAAAAATGTTGTCCCTGAAGTTCATTTTTTGAAAACACAAAAAAATAAAAAATAAAATGGGCTGGACCGGAAGTGACACAATAGGAAATCCAGTATTTGGTTCCATGCATGATTACAAAGTGCATTATGTTTATATAAGTGTGAGTGCATTCAACATTAGGCTCATCTGACAATAACCCCTTTTTCCATGTGGCCTCAGAATCTTTAAAGGTGTGTTTAAGGTGGTCAGATGAGACCAAAAATGAATTATTTGGCCTCAACACCAAAGAATACATCTGGCGGAAATCCAATACAGCTTACCGTCTAAATAACACCATTCCTACAGTACAGCATGGAGGTGGTAATATGGGAGTGTTTCTCTGCAGCAGGGACTGGAGCACTTGTCAAGATAGAAAGAAAAATGGATGGGGATAATACCACCATATTCTTGAGGAAAATCTGCTGCCCTCTGCCCCAAAGTTGTTAATGGGAAGAAGGTTTACTTTCAAACATGATAATGACTGAAAAGCACACAGAAAAAAAGACCACACAGTGGTTGAAGGAGGAGAAAAAGATGAATTTTCTTGCATGGCTTAGTCAGAGCCCAGACTTAAACCCTATTGAAAATCTGTGGAATGACTTGAAGACTGCAGTCCACAAACAGTCACCATCAAATTTAACTGAACTTGACTAGTTCTGCAAAGAAGAGTGGGCAAATATTGCAAAGTCTAGATGTTCAAACGTAATAGACATATCCCAACAGACTAAAAGGATGTAAATAAAGCAAACGGTGGTTCAACAAAATACTGACATAAGGGGTGATCCTTTTTCCAACTCTGTTTTTGAATTTTTTTTTCCCCCTCACATGTTGGTGTTCTATCTTTCACTTGGCTGTATATCTTTGCCTGGAGTAGTTCATTAGCAGCGCAACACTTTCATTAGCATCCAAGGTAAGTATGTTGCCTCTTTTACAAATTGCCAGAAGGGATACGGTGGTGACAGGGCGATTTTAAAATGGAAACCAAATAAATAGAAAAGATTGCTCATCCAACCAAAAATTACCAAACTTATTCCAGAGAAACTAAGACTGCACAGAGACATACTCTAATACAGAAGTCTGAAAAAATTGCAAGATTTTAAGGTTAACATTCATTAACATATACCTATAAGCAATAACTGCAAAGAAAGAAAGGAAAAAAAAAAAATTCACGTAAAAACAAAAACAGACATTATGTATTGTAAATTACCTAAAGAGACCCAGAAACCTCAAATTGCGCATCAGTGGGTTATAGATATGGTGTGGTGGATACCAGTCGTAGACCTCTTTCCTTTTGGCCAATGGCTGCTCGCTAAAGAGCTTCACTACTTTCATAGACTTTCTATCTGTTGGACGTACAACCTCTCCGAATATCCTGGCACTCAGACAGGTCATACGAAAAGCATAGTTCGACAAGTTGGACATGGCTTGATTGCTGTGATCGCTCCCTATGGGAAACACAAGACATGAATAATAGATACTGTACGTTTACAAAGATACATTTAAAAGGGGTTGTAAACCCTCACGGTTTTTCACCTTCATGCATACCTTTTTTGCTGCAGCATCCCCCCCCCCCCTTTTCTTACCCGAGCCCTAACATTCCAGCAATGGCGATGAGCACAGCGGCTCCAGCCGCTGTCTCGGGTCCTCATTGGATAGATTGATAGCAGCCATTGGCACCCGCTGCTGTCAATCAAATCCAGTGATACGGGGCCGAGTCCTGCTGTCTATGCCACTGGACGCAGCAGCAGGACTCGGGAGCACGCCCACACGAGTGCCCCCATAGAATGCGGCTCTACGTGGGGGCACTCTAGAAGAGGAGCCAGGAACACTGCAGGGGGACCCCAGAAAAGGTGGATCAGGGCCACTCTGTGCAAAACCCCTTCACAGGGGAGGCAAGTATAGGCATGTTTGTTATAAAAAGATAAAACACAAAGCTTTACAATCACTTTAAAGTTACAATCCAGACAGCTTGAAATCAACTCAAGGGACACAAACTGTCAGATGTACATTTATAATTTTAAGTCCAGGATTTAGTCCATGCAGCAGGCTGCCTGCTAATGTAATGCCTGTGGTTGCCAGTAACCTTATCTTCTAAACCACCCTGAATTAGAACATGGGGAGCTATAAAGCTGAACTCTGGGCACAAAAAATCAAGTTAGACTTACCGGTAACTTGTTTTCCAGGAGTCTTTCAGGACAGCACCTTGAGAGAGAGCGTGGCTCCACCCACTTGACAGGAAACACACCTCCACCAAACTTTAAAAGGAGGCTCCTTCCCACTTATCATCAGTAGTAGTAGAGAACCTCCGGCCCAAGCTGGAACACATAATCAGAATATGGTTAGTCACAGCCTAGTAATTTAATACAATAAGGGCGGGTTGCTGCTGTCCTGAAAGACTCCTGGAAAACAAGTTACCGGTAAGTCTAACTTGATTTTTCCCTTAACGTCTTTCAGGACAGCACCTTGAGAGGATAACAGAGACTTACCCACTTAGGGAGGGACCACAGCCTGCAAGACCTTTCTGCCAAAAGCCTGTTCACTGGCTGACAGAAGATCCAGCCTGTAATGACGGACAAACGTAAGGTAACTTGACCACGTAGCCGCCCTACAAATCTGATCTGGGGTGGCACCAGCCATTTCTGCCCATGTAGTGGCCTGAGCCCTGGTAGAATGCGCTTTAATTCCCAGCGGAGGAGAGAGCCCCGACTGAGAGTATGCTGCTAG
Organism: Lithobates clamitans; assembly: GCA_037952925.1. Classification (NCBI taxonomy): domain Eukaryota; kingdom Metazoa; phylum Chordata; class Amphibia; order Anura; family Ranidae; genus Lithobates; species Lithobates clamitans. The sequence continues at coordinate 720,404 of JBBGZY010001622.1, read as the reverse complement.
AATAGCTGATTTAAGCCATCTAGCTATAGACCCCTTAGAAGCTTGTTGGCCCTTCTTTTTACCCGAAAAAAGTATAAATAGAGAATCCGAGGATCTAAAGTTACTTGTTACCTCCAGATACTGTAATAAAGTCCTTCTTACATCCAAATTGTGGAATTTGCCTTCTTTTTCCCCCGAAGGGTTAGAGCAAAAGGTTGGCAGGATGATCTCCTGCGACCTATTGTGTGCTGACGCTACCTTTGGCAAAAAACCCGGATCGGTTTTAAGTACAATCCTATCTGTGTAGATAGTTAAAAAGGGTCTCTTAACAGATAGGGCGTGCAGCTCCCCAATTCTCCTTGCTGACGTTATTGCAACTAAGAACAAGGTCTTAAGAGTAAGATTCCTTAGAGAGATTCCTTGTAGTGGTTCAAAAGGTTCCTTTGTAAGGGCTTGCAGGACCACAGATAGATCCCAATTGGGAAAGTGCTTAGCCGGAGCTGGTCTAGATCTGGTAAGTGCCTTGAAAAATCTTATAACCAAGGGCTCAGAAGAGATTGGTCTTTCTAGAAATACTCCCAAAGCAGCTACTTGAACTTTAAGGGTGCTGACTGACAATCCCTTGTCTGCCCCCTCTTGAAGAAATTCCAAAATTGACACTAAATTTTTTACTTTTCTCTTAGTCAAATGACAAAAAGAGTTGAAGACCTTCCAATATTTAGCATAGATTTTTCTGGTCACTATTTTCCTACTGGAAAGTAAGGTAGTTACCAAGGGTTGTGACAGACCTTTGTTTCTTAACAACTGCCCCTCAGAAACCAAGCCGTGAGGCTTAGACTGGCCACTCCCGGATGCTGTATTGGACCCTGTAGGAGCAGGTCCTGCCGGAGAGGCAGCTGCCAAAATGGTTTGACTGCCATCTGTAGAATGGTGGAAAACCATGCCCTCTTTGGCCAAAATGGAGTAATTAGGATTACTGCCACCTTCTCCCTCTGTATCTTCCTTAACACCAACGGGATAAGTTGGAAAGGAGGAAATGCGTAACCCTGATGGAAGTTCCAGGGCTGGATTAACGCATCTGTCCCCTGGGCCTTGTCGTTTCTGTGAATAGAGAAAAATACTGGGAGTTGTGTATTTTCCTGTGACGCAAATAGGTCTATTTGCGGTTGACCCCAGGCCCTGGTAATCATTGCAAAGATTTCCGGATTCAGGCTCCATTCTGACTCCTGAATCCGCCTTCTGCTTAGATAATCTGCCACTACATTTAAGGTGCCTTTGAGGTGGACTGCTGATAAGGACCGAACATGCTTTTCTGCCCAAACCAGGATTTTTGAAGCTAGCAACTGAAGTGTTTTGCTTCTTGTACCCCCCTGTTTGTTTAGGTAGGCTATGGTAGTGGCGTTGTCTGAGAGGACCCGGACATGAGAACCTTGAAGGATAGGAGAGAAGGCATCTAAAGCTAAGGCGACTGCCTTTAGTTCCCTCCAATTTGAGGACCTCTTTGCCTCTGTCCGAGACCACATTCCTTGCGCGAAGTCTTGGTCTAAGTGAGCTCCCCAACCCCATACACTGGCATCTGTCGTTACCACTTTTTCTATTGGAAATGACCAGAGCAGGCCTTCTGACAGATTCTCCTGTCTTCTCCACCACCAAAGTGATCTCTTGACTTTGGTGGGTATCTTTACCTTTGCTTCCAGAGATTCTGACCTGTGATTCCATATTCTCAGGAGAAAGCTCTGGAGAGGCCTGAAATGTAACCTTGCCCATTGAATGGCTGGTATGGTTGCGGTTAGGGTTCCTAGGGATGACATCACTTGTCGGACTGATAATTGCTGGCTTGCCTGCAAGGATGCTACCACCTTCAGGACTTTCCCCTTCTTCTCTTCTGGGAGAAAAATCTTTTGTTCCCTTGAACAGATCTGATACCCCAGGAATAGTATTTTCTGGGCTGGAACGAAATTTGACTTCTGCATATTTATGATCCAACCCAGGGTTTCTAGATGACCTCGGGTCTTTCCGAGGTTGTCTAGCAGTCTTTCCCTGGAGGGGGCAAAAAGGAGTAGATCGTCCAAGTACGGAATTACCGCAATCCCCTGCATGCGAAGAGGTGCAAGCGCTTCTGCCATTATTTTTGTGAATATTCGTGGGGCAGAAAACAGGCCAAAGGGGAGGGCCCTGAATTGCAAGTGCAGAACCTCTTTTCCCAAATTTATCGCCAATCTTAGGAATCTTTGGGACTGCGGGGCTATAGGGATATGCAGATAGGCATCTCGAAGGTCTATTGATGCCATAAAGCATTCCCTCGTCAATAGATTCTTGACCGTGAAGATGGAGTCCATACGAAACCTTTTGTATTGGACTGATCTGTTCAGCGGTTTCAGGTTTAGTATTAACCGAAAATCTCCGGATGGTTTCTTTATCAGGAATATACGGGAATAAAATCCCTGATAAAGCTCCCCCTGTGGGACGTAAGTCATAACCCCCTGACTTATCAGATCCTTTAATAGGCTCTTCATTGCCAGGGATTTTGTTACATCTCTTGGAAGATTTGTCACCAAGTACCTTTCTAGGGGGAGATCTGAAAATTCTATATTGTAACCCTGGGCTAGCATATTCAGAATGTACTGGTTTTCTGTTATGCTTGCCCAATAGGGGAGAAAGTCTTGTAGTCTTCCCCCTACCTGTAACCGACTGTCATTGCGTCTTGCTGGCTGACGCAGGAGGATGGAAAAGGACATTTCCTCTGCCCTTACCCCTCTGCCCTGACCAGCTTTTCTTTTTCTCTTGAGACTTGTTCTGTTCCTGAGCCCTTTGAGGACGAAAAAACCGTTTGACTGGTTGTTTCTTCTTTTTGACAGGAAAAGATTTCTTTTTATCTGCAGTCCTGTCCAGAACTGAATCCAAATCAGGGCCGAACAGTAAGTCTCCTAGAAAAGGGACCCCGCATAATTTGTTTTTAGATGCTGTGTCCCCTTGCCAAGTCTTTAGCCATAAAGCCCGTCTAACCGAATTAGCAAGGGCTGCCGCCTTAGCTGTCATCCTGATAGACTCTGCTGAGGCATCAGAGACATAGGCTACGGCTGCTGAGAGGGTAGAAAAGGAGTCAAGGATTTCTTGCTTAGGGGAATCTGCTATTATATGAGCTTTAAGCTGATTTACCCAATACTCCAAGTTCCTGGAGATGCAAGTAGTTGCCATAGCTGGCTTAAGGTTGCCCATAATGGATTGCCAAGTCCGCTTGAGCTGTTGATCCATTTTTTTATCCATGGGGTCTTTTAAGATCCCCATATCCTCAAATGCTAGATCAGTAGATCTTGACACTTGAGAAAAGGCTGCATCAAGTTTTGGAACCTTATTCCAAAGAGCTGCTGGGTCTTCATCAAAAGGGAACCTTCTCTTATGAGCCCTAGAGAAAAATGGTTTCCTATCAGGGTCAGCCCATTCTTTTCTGATTGTTTCAGAAATCACTGCATGGACTGGAAAGGTACGGGACTTAGACTCACTAAGTCCTGCATACATCTTGTCATGTAAAGACATCTCTTTATGCTCTTCCTCAAGGCCTAGAGTAGCATAAATAGCCTTTAAAAGGCCATCCACCTGATCCAAAGACAATTTATACTTGGAAGACATATTTTCCAGCTCATCACTATCCTCATTCGATTCATTAGAATGGGATGGGGAAAGCCCTTCCCGGTTCAGAGGACCCATTTCCGCCTCTACTGCCGGGACTAACAGTGAGCCTTGAGAGGACTGTGAGGTAGTGGGCTGACTTGCAGATGGATAGGTGAGTGAGGATCTGAAGGATTGAATGGTAGCATCCAATTCCTTTTTGGCAGATGCAATTAGATCACTGCATGCGGAAGTGGTTTCTTCCCTCACCAAGGAGTCAATACATGCTTGACATAAAGCCTTTTTCCAGCCTTCATTTAACTTAATTTTGCATGAAGGACATTTCTTTCTAATCCCAGGGTCAGAGCTCTTGGCCTGCCATGATAAGGGAAAAAAGAGAGAGAAAAAAGACAAACCATCTTTTAGAGTCAGCCTGATTACTCAAGGTTGCTCACCACAGGTGCACAGTGAGAAAAGCTATCAGACTCATGTGCCCTGACAGGCCCCTCCGCCACCAGGGGGAAAAAATACCCTCAAACTTCACTAACATTTAGAGAGAAGAGGGCTAGAGAGAGACCCCACAGTAAAGCTGAGCAGAAACTACAGTCTGCTCCTTACCTGGGCCTTGCTGGTGCCTGTGCCTGTTCCACTCGCTGCGGTTCCTGAATCCATGCTGAGGCAGCAGCGTGATGCCTGTGGCGAAAACGCCGGTTCCGGACTCCAATAGCACCTGTGCGCCGGACCGGAACCGGCAATAAATAGGCACCAGACCTATTCCTCCCTCCTCCCCCTGCGCTTCCGGCGGAAATGACGCCTGGCGCCTGCTCCATGGATGCCGCCCCACTTCCGGATACCTCACATCCGGCGGATGCAGTCCTCTGACTGCCCTTCCCAAGATGGCGGCGGCGTCAGGGAAAAAACATGTGCAGGCAAGAAAAAACCAAACAGAAATGCCTGACATGCCTGACGCCCCTGCCTGGGAGCAGCAATACCCGGAGCAGTCCTGGCTCTCCCCGAGCACTGACGAGGGAGAAGGAGCCCATCCACCCGGCACCCGTAAGCCTGTGGAAAATGGGAGGAATCGGCTCTCCTGAGGTAGGTAAAAATAGTGGAGTAGGGAGCCTGTTCTCTCAGGACAGAACCTTGAGAGCTCCAAACTCCCACATGTGTTCCCGCCGGAGGAAACACATAAACTGATGATAAGTGGGAAGGAGCCTCCTTTTAAAGTTTGGTGGAGGTGTGTTTCCTGTCAAGTGGGTGGAGCCACGCTCTCTCTCAAGGTGCTGTCCTGAAAGACGTTAAGGGAAATCTTTAATTTGGATATATTCCTAAATAAGTCATAAATGTTAGAAATGCACACTAAAAGTTTTTGCAAACTCAGATATTATCTTGTACACAAAGTAGTAACATCACCACTAGGCTGTGTATGAGAGAATGGATTTGTGAGAAGGGCCCAGCAGGTCTCACCCACTACAAGCTGCCTGCAGGAAACTACAGGAGGAGGCGGAGACAAGACCAGTCAACCTGAACAATGAGAGAGCAGCAGTGAGCGGTCTTTATTACAGGAAACTCCTGCACAGAGGTAAAGTTTCACAGTGGATTACTGCACAGATCTGGAAGAAAAATCCAAAAGCATACCAAGATTCAAGTAAGAATACATATGTATTCCTCTAGTTAGGCATGTTCAGCTTTGTGTTAAGTTATTTTAAACCTCCAATGACAGTTTCTCCAGAATTCTCCTGATATCTCATAAAAAAAAAATGTGCAACATAAATCCTAATTAAATGCAGTCACCTCTCACATGATGTCCTGTACAAACTGCCTTTAATTTAATGCATGGGTACTTAGGTTCCTGGACCTGCCATCAAGCTTCCAGACTATTAATCGAGTCACTTCCAAATAATGCTGACTGGTGTTTTCTTCATCAGTTTGTCACTCATCTGTCAACATTTGAGCAGAGCGGCGGCCCAGACTGAAAAATGATGAGAATGCAGGTGGGGCCTCTAAAAGGCATTTAGGGAGATTCCTGTCACGTCAATAAAATTCAGAAAATTGACAAGCATTAAGCTAAATTTTCTTTCAGTATGCACTCACGGCGTATTTTCATTCCATGCGTCAGACAGGCAGGGGCGGCATTGGGAGCTAAATAAACAGTTCATGTAAAACTGAAGGATTATCCTAAAACAGCCCAAATAAGGAACCAATTACACACCTTTCTTGCATCATACTGCACCAAAATTAAAAAGGGACCTTCACCAGAAAAAGAGTGCATGGGAATGTAGGAGCTCTATTGAATGAGGCTTAGGGGTTGATTTGCTGAAGGCAAAACAGAATGTGCTGCACTTTGTAAGTGTAACTAAGCTCTGAGGAAAATTTAGTGAATTTTGTGAAGCTTCACTATATATAAAGAATGAGAGTTTTCATGAACACGAACCCGCCAGTTTATTTTAAGCACCACATCCCAAAATGAAGTATTTTAGCAAACAAGAAAAATAGGGGCTTTAAAAAAGGTGCAAATCAATTAGATAGATATCAAATATATTGTATAAAAAATTCATTTTGAGGAGCAAAATAAAAATTTACACATTAAAATTTAAAAAGGAGAATAGATACAGAGATGGCACATGTAGCTAGTTACAGTAACACAGCAATGAACGATGTACTTCCCAACATGTTTCGCCCATATCTATCCAATTGATTTGCACCTTTAAAATCCCTATTTTTCTTGTTTGCTATATATAAAGAATACCCAATCAGATGCAAAGAAAAAAAAAAAAAAAAAAAAGTACTTTTTTTGATTGCACATGATTGGATGATGGAAGCCACATTCCCTAAACTCTGGTAAGAATGAGTGCAACTGCACAGTCTATATGCCTTTAGTAGATTAAGGCCGATTTCAGATGGGCGATTTATCCCCCCCCCCCCCTAACTGGCTAATCTCTCAGCAATTTGTGGTTCAGTTACTCAGTGATTGAGTTTCAGCAGTGTTTTATGTTTGAAACAATCACTCTTCACTCACCTCTATGGGCTTAGCTACAAATCGCTGAAGGTGAAAAGATTTTAACAGAGCACACCAAAGCCAATGTTGAAGCATTAGTTAGACTTGTAGCAGCAACAAATCGCGTCTTAGTGACAAGTTGCCAACGATAATAGAAAATTAATCCCTAGATTTACCAAAATGCTGTTAATTGCTGGAATTTGCAGTTTGCAGCAGTGATTGATGCAGCTGGACAGTTATAATCACAAATAAAATTAAAAAAAAAAAAAAAAAAAAAAAGAAGATGTACTAACCAAAATGTTTAATCAAGCCATCTTGTGATCGTCACACCCATGCCACAACCACGCCATTAACAATGTAGGTGACACTAGGCCCCTTTCACACGGGCTGCCCAATCAGGTCCGTGTCTGTTTTTCAGGCGGACCCGATCGGACATCCAGTCTCCCCTATGGAGCGGTGGACGGCAGCGGTGACACATCCTCTGACATCCATCGCTATCCGATTCGATCCTGTCCGCGAAATCCAAATAGATGGTTGTCTTATTTTCCATCTGTCTGGCAAATCGGATTTGGATATAATTGGATGAAAATGGACAGGCGGTCCATTTTCACCTGATTTCCCCATAGAGTAGAGCAGAACTGGGTCCATCTCCGCTCTGCACAGTGAGCGGACACAGACCTGTCATCTGCCTGCTCAGCGGAGTGATCTCCCGCTGAGCGAGCGGAGTTCATCAGGCAGGGGCGCCCGTGTGAAAGGGGCCTTACTTTTTCTGTTAGGTCCCTTTCACACGGACGTTCCGAATGGGTCCGCCTGTCAGTTTTTCAGGCAGACCCAATTGAAATCTACATTCTTCTCTATGGAGCAGCGAGCGTAAATGGACATGTGTCAGTTTACACCCGCCTACATCTGATCCATCAAAAACAGACATATGAGGATACGTTCCCCATCCATCCGGCGGATCGGATGGCAGTTGGGTTTATATAGACAGGCAGTCCATTTACATCTGGCGGCCCATAGAGGAGAGTGGTCTGTGTCCATTCTGCATGATCGCACCGGACACGGACCTGTCATCCGCCTGCTCAGCAGAGAGATTCTCTGCAGAGCAAGTGGATCGCACAGTCATGTGAAAGGGGCCTTACAGGTAAGCAATACAGCTTGGTCACTGATCCTCCCTCAGCTTGCTGAGTAAATTATGACAGCACAAGTGCATTATGAGGTCTGAAGGTGCATTACATTAATGGCACTGTGCAATGCAACACAATCTGGCTGGTTCACAATGGTGTGATTTTCTCTCTCAGTTCAGCTGTGCAAATGATTGTACCATAACAAGATGCAATTAACAATTTGGTATTTGCTAGCAGCAGTATTTATAACACACTTAAAGTGTCATGATTTTACTAAAAGTATCTAAATCTAAGAAAAAAAGTTAAGAAAAAAAATTTACCAATTTTAAAAAATATTTAAAATTAGTTTATCAAATTAATAATTCCTAAAAAGTACTTTATACATTTTATTTAAAAATGAATTAGATATTAAGAAAAAAAATAATGAATAGATTGCAGTTTATCGGCCAATAGATGTGTTGGCTAAATTTGTTTTCATTTTATAGTGGCTTTTTTTCGTTTTTACCTTGCGATTCTACAATTCCTGTCTTAGGGTGACAACCCTCACTAAATAGAGATATAGAGGAGCAGCGTTGTCACCCTAGGATGGGCAGTGTGTTTGGACTGCAGATTACACCCCCACAGGCAGCCCTGTGTATTTAGACTAGAAGTTGCTCACAGCTTCCCTTTGAAGTGGATATCTCCCTTCCCCATTGCGGTGGGTAGATGTTGTAGATGGTACAGAGTGTTCCAAGTAAAAATTCAGATAATCAGAAAAATGTTGTAATGAATAAGGTCATACAAAGACCTTCAGACAGCCTGTATTAAGCCTGATGCCTCCACTCCTCCAAAGGCCTTGAGAAAATCTGTGAGCCTGAAAATGGACTTCTATAAAGTCACACTTCATGTGAATCAGCAAGAAATGTGTCTGCATTACCCCAATCATTATTTTGAGTACAAAAGTAACCTTCCTGCCATTTACTTTGGAAAAGAATCGCATATCCTTGCTACCTCGTGTCTCATGGTCTTTGAATATCATAGTGGGTTTTTCACATCATTAGAGGCTGAAGAGCAGTTATTGTTTATGATCAAAGAGACCAAAACCTGGTGAACTTGATGCAAGAAAAAAGGAACAGCAAGACACCGCATTGCCCTACAAGAAAAGGGATGCAAGTAAGAAAGCCCTCCAATCAACTGGCATGACCTCAGCTCTATGGAACACCTTTTGCAATAACTGGAACACAAACAGGTCTTCTCAACCAACATCAGTAACTGACTTCTGTATTGTCTTCCTTCTAAATGGGCACAAATTCCCACAGATGCACTCCAAAATCTTATTGAAAGCCCTCTCAGAAGAGTGGAGGCTGTTATAGTGGCAAAGGAGGGAAGGGGAGGGCCAACTTCATATTCATGTCTATAGTTTTGGAATCGGATTTCCAACAGTCTCATAAGTCCAATGGTCAGGTGTCCACCAACTTCCTATATATTTCCACAGGTTATGGTGATCTTAGTGCCAGGTTAGGGCCATTTCATGGAATGGTTTAGTTTGCATCCAGTTCAGTTACTGAACTTTCCTATACATGTACTCCAAAAATCTAGCATGCAACAGTCTGCACCAGTGTTAATTTTGGCAGCAAATTTCGATTTAGTTTTAGTCTTAGGACTAAAATGGCATTTTAGTTTTAGTCCCATTTTAGTCTTCTGCAATTGTTTTAGTCGTATTTAGTCGACTAAATCTCCAGTACATTTTAGTTGACTAAAATGTCCTACGTTTTTGTCAACTAAAATCTCCAGTACATTTTAGTCAACTAAAACTCATTTTAGTCGTCTAAAATCTAATGGGTGTAATTAAATTGTAATGCATTAAGTTAACATTTCTCTACAATTTCCAAGCTCATTATATACTGCTGGAGTGAAAAACTAATATGTTATTTATAATGATATTGAGTAGGGCTGCAATGGATCGTCACCGATCCGTACGGGTCAACCTCCGCGGATCGGCACACCCGCGATCCGCGGAGCGCTCTGTGGCCTCGGCGCGGCGGCCATCTTGGTACACCCGGCAGCAGTCGCTGTCTCGTCAGGAAGTGACGTTTCATCGCCGCCATCTTGCTACACCCCACACAGTACTGTAATGAGAGAGTGAGAAGGGGGCAAGCGGACATCTTGTTACACACCAACAGAGTTTTAGATTTAACAGCCATTTTCAACACAAAACGGAGCTCATATGCATAAATACAGTATTTGTAGATCGGACGGACTGTTTAGATGTTAAATTTTAAAAGCAACAGCAAACCTGCTGACCTTACATGGTTGCTAATGTGACAGAACACCTCTGATTTTCACATTTAATGCATTAAGATGAAAAACCAAGGGTTTACAACCCATTTAAAAGTAATATTTATAAGCAAGGTTTTTTAAAAAAACAAACATGCATAGAATGCAAGAAGGAAAAAAAAAAAAAAAAAAAAAAAAAAAAAAAACCTTGAGACTTTAGAACTTGCTTACTGGGCACTTATACCCCTTTCCCGCCCAGGCCAATTTTCAGCTTTCAGCGCTGTCACACTTTGAATGACATTTCCGCGGCCATGCAACACTGTACCAATGTGAAATTTTTAATATTTTTCTCACACGAATAGTGTTTTCTTTTGGTGGTATTTAATGACTGCTGTGTTTTTTATTTTTTGCTCAACAAAAAGACCAGAAATTTTCAAAAAAAAAACCAAAAAAAACATTTTTCATAGTTTGTTATAAAATTTTGCAAACAGCCAATTTTTCTCCTTCATTGAAATGCACCGACAGGTTGCACTGGAAAGCAGTACTGATAGGGACTGGTTAGCAGCAGTAACTGTCTTTGTGTGGGACCAATGTCCCATTTACACAAGCCGGAAATCTGCTTATTTTCTTCTCCTCACGCTGTCAGAAAAAAAAAAAAAAAAAAAAAAAAAGCAGATTATCGGCTTCCGTTTACATCATGTGATCAGCTTTCATTGGCTAACAGCTGATCATGTGGTAAAGGGCCGGGTTCGGCCCCTTACTCCGATCTGTGGTGAGCCGAGTTCCAAGGACTCAGTGATCACAGAGCATGCCGCACGAGCAATCTAAGCCCACGCTGTAGCTGTCTTTCAGCTATAGCACAGGCATCAAGTGGTTAAACACTCATTGCACCCAAACTTTAAAATGCTTAACCTCCTTGGCAGTTTTCTCCGAGTGTGTCGGGGTTAAATTTCAGCACCATTAGTGGTAACCCCGAACCACACTTGGGATTTCAGTGCAGGATCCTGGTGCAGTGTACTTGCCTTGTCCCCAGGATCCTGCGATGTCCCCCCGCTGTGTCCGCGGGCTCTGTCCTCCGCCCAAAGCCTCTCTGTGCCAGGCTCAGTTTCCTGTGAGCATAAGCAGAACCTGGCGGCAAATTCAAAAATGTGAAAAATCATAACACATACAGTACACTGTAATCTTACAGATTACATTACTGTATGAAATTATTTCACATCCCTTTTGTCCCCAGTGCTCTGGCCCATGCCCTGCATGCAGTTTTTTATTACATATACTGTTCTTTCCGCCTGGAAACTGGAGATTGTCCATAGCAACCAAAAAGTGTCCCTTTACGTCAAAAGTGGTTTTAGACCAGCTAGAAAACAGCGATAGTAAGTTAGAATCACTTGCAGAATTGAGCGATAGTGAATTCTGGGGAAATTATTATTATTATACTATTATTTTTTATAATTATTTATATTTATTATATTATAATTTATGATTTTGTGTTTCAAACTTCATCATATCCGGGATATCTACTAGACTCTTGGTGGACAGATTTAGGTGTGTTATTGCTAAGAATTACAGGCCTACAATATAAAACGCCAAATTTCCATGCAAAATAATTGTACCGCTTTGAGACGCAAAAATCTGACATAATCATACCACCAGGGAGGTTAAAGTTCTTTTCAACCTGCTGTTTCCACCACAAGGACATAGAAGAGTCTGCTGAGGAGTGGATCTGAAGTTTAACCTGCTTATATTTGCCATTACTTGGTTACTCCTTTCCCCATCATGAACACACTAATGAAATTATTAAATAAAACCTTTCCATTTTCATCACATACCTTAATTTACACCCAGCTGTAGATGTTCAGCTTAGCTTCATCTATTGTACATTGTTCGTATTTCACGTCTGAGGTTTACAACCACTTTAAGGTAAACAATGTTTTTACTTTAGAACCACTCTAAAGCAAAGTGGACTTTGCACCTACAGTAAATAGCAAGGTCTGCTTATTTGGCGACGGCCCCATCTTGGGGCAGTGAAAGAAGCAGCAGCAGACTCATGGGCTTGTTTCTCTAACACTCTGCTCCCTCTTCCTACCACCAAGCTTCTGGTTAGCACATGTGGAACAACTAATTGGCTCCTTGTGCTGTTTCTCCCTCTCCCAGTCTGAGTTCTGCTGTACAGGGGCTGCAAAAGACTGATACCAAGTCAAATTCAGGTATTTGTCTTGCGCTTACTTTTGAGATGAGTGTTTAATTCAATCAATTATTATACTTGTACGAGCATTCGTGTTCCAATTCGGGGAATCATAAACTAGTAAAGGAATGATGGGAATATCAGCCCTTGAGCCTGCACATACAAAATAAAGGCAATTGCCCAATATTTTATCTAATAATGGAACATCAAATTTAAAAGCTAAAACACATTCACCTCTCTTTTCCCCTCCCATCTGCTGCCTTTACCCACCTGGCACTGTGAGAATACCCACTACTTCTGAGTATAAAGAAGCATGTGACTCACTCTATGTGGAAGCGTGGACTGCTATACTGATAATGTGTGAGCACTGCTCAGTCCTGGAGTATGGCAAGTCCAGGCAACTTGATCATGGGGGAGGGGCTATGAGAGTAGGGGCTCATAGGAAGTGGGCTGGATGATACTGGCTGTCACTCGAGTGGTAATGTCACTGCTGGGGCAACTCCAGACAAAAGGAAGGAATATTGTATTATTTTTTTATTTCTACTAACCCAAAACAGCATTTAAAATTCAATACCAGAATTCCACTTTTAAAGACTAATTCCCAGGTATGGAATATTTTTTTACAGAATTGCATTAGTTTAGCTTGGACCAATGTAACTATCTATATACCATACAAGGCTGATGTCCCTGGAAGCTGGAAATGACAGACGTAAAGACCGCTATTCTAGTGATCTCCACTTGCTTCAGAGTCCCATGGTGAGCGGATGACCTAATGCACGGTGAACACAGGGGGTCGACCACTCAGCACAGGCCATTTAAAAAACACTTTCCCGTAGTCTTCTGGGACCTGTGATGTGTCCCAGAAGACTGTGGGGGAAGGACGGGGGGCGAACTTCCAGCTCAGTTCGCAGCGGCGATCTGATCCAGAAGCGGGAGCGGTTACCTGTCAAAATCAGGTACCCACCAAAAAGTGCCAAATGTGGCACTGGAGGGGGGGGGGGGGGGGACAGGCGGAACTACCCCTTTTGGGTGGAGCTCATATTTAAGCTTTGAAAATGAAAGCTAGAAACCGACTGGCTGCCGTGAACAGGTACTCCAGACTTTTAAATTCCCCGTAATCTAGTAAAATTGGTGCATTAAAATTGCTTGTAATCATCTCCAGAACACATTGCATCCTGTGCCAGCAATACATCATTCTATTATACTAAAGTGTTATTAATGTGGCTGTGAACCTCAAACATGAAATATGGAAAAAGCATATCCTTCTATATTGTGTACTTACCTCTCTCCAAAACACAGTGTATCATTTCTCTCTGCTGCCTGCTTCCTCGGTTATTAGCATCAGTCACTTCTGGCAGCTTTTTCCGACAAATAAATAAAAAGGTAACGGGAAGGGAGCTGCAGCATTCAGCCTGTGACTCATATCCACAGCTGCTCATCTGCCGCACCACTGTAATCTGCTTTCTCATTTGCCCCAATGTACTTCCTGCAAATCCATCTCACCTCTGTACCCCCCTGCTCTTCTGCCCCACCACTGAACCCCCCCCTCGATCATCTGGCAAAACACTCAACCCCCCCCTTGATCATCTGGCCCAACACTTAACCCCCCCTCGATCATCTGGCCCAACACTCAACCCCCCCTCGATCATCTGGCCCAACACTCAACCCCCCCTCGATCATCTGGCCCAACACTCAACCCCCCCCTCGATCATCTGGCCCAACACTCAACCCCCCCCTCGATCATCTGGCCCAACACTCAACCCCCCCCTCGATCATCTGGCCCAACACTCAACCCCCCCCTCGATCATCTGGCCCAACACTTAACCCCCCTTTGATCATCTGGCCCAACACTCAACCCCCCCTTCGATCATCTGGCCCAACACTCAACCCCCCCTCGATCATCTGGCCCAACACTCAACCCCCCCCTCGATCATCTGGCCCAACACTCAACCCCCCCCTCGATCATCTGGCCCAAACACTGAACCCCCTCCCCTATCATCTGGCCCAACACTGAACCCCCCCCATATCATCTGGCCCAACACTAAACCCCCCCTCGATCATCTGGCCCAACACTCAACCCCCCCCTCGATCATCTGGCCCAACACTAAACCCCCCCTGCTCATCTGGCCCAACACTGAACCCCCCCTGCTCATCTGGCCCAACACTGAACCCCCCCCTGCTCATCTGGCCCAACACTGAACCCCCCCCTGCTCATCTGGCCCAACACTGAACCCCCCCCTGCTCATCTGGCCCAACACTGAACCCCCCCCTGCTCATCTGGCCCAACACTGAACCCCCCCCTGCTCATCTGGCCCAACACTGAACCCCCCCCTGCTCATCTGGCCCAACACTGAACCCCCCCCTGCTCATCTGGCCCAACACTGAACCCCCCCTGCTCATCTGGCCCAACACTGAAACCCCCCCCTGCTCATCTGGCCCAACACTGAACCCCCCCCTGCTCATCTGGCCCAACACTGAACCCCCCCTGCTCATCTGGCCCAACACTGAACCCCCCCCTGCTCATCTGGCCCAACACTGAACCCCCCCACCGCTCATCTGGCCCAACACTGAACCCCCCCACCGCTCATCTGGCCCAACACTGAACCCCCCCTTGCTCATCTGGCCCAACACTGAACCCCCCCTGCTCATCTGACCCAACACTGAACCCCCCCCTGCTCATCTGGCCCAACACTGAACCCTCCCTGCTCATCTGGCCCAACACTGAACCCCCCCTGCTCATCTGGCCCAACACTGGACCCTCCCTGCTCATCTGGCCCAACTCTGAACGCCCCCCGCTCATCTGGCCCAACTCTGAACCCCCCCTGCTCATCTGGCCCAACACTGAACCCTTCTGCTCATCTCTTCAACCACTGTACCTCCCTGCACATCTGCTTCACCACTGTACCCTCTTCTCATCCATGATATGCATGGTATTGTAGAGTGGTGATAGCAGAGATGGGACACATCTACCTGTCCTGGCACACATCCTGCTGATCCACCTCTCGCATCCAGCCCACATGCTTGTATGTGATGTATGCAATGTAACATACAAGCATCTGGAATGGGTGCGCAATGAGCTCGGGTCAGGGGCATTTTGTGAAAGCAGTGGGCCTGTGTGCAGGATCATAAGTTGGGCCCGCGCAGCTGAGAAAAAGTGGTTGGATGTGATTTTCATTGTGCTGAATACTGGCTCTGGCTTAAAGGGACACAGAGTGCCGGGGTTCAGTAGTAAGTGATGCAAAGGTTCAGGAATAATTTCAATAAAGTTCCCAGAAGCTCAACAGTAATTCCACAAACTGTCACCTGATTGTGGTTTTCTCAATCACAGTGAAATCCCTTCTTTCTGAGAGTAGTGGCAACCAAGTGAGTCATCTTCCTCCAGATGGTGGGTGGGGCTAGCAGGACTGTGATTGGCTTTAGCAGTGGCCAAGACAGTCCTCCTCCTGGAAACAGGGACCGCCCCCCCTAGCAGAACTGCACCCAATCTCTTACCCATCACAAAAGCTGACGATCGCAGCTACAGCAAAGTTAGAGAACCAATGTTTCCCATCTTTACAATGTGTGGGGGCGCAGTGCCTCCCCCTCAGTGCAGGTGCGGTGTGGGGAATTCTGAAATTGGAATTAATTTGTGTCTCACTGACACTTCCCTGTGCTGCTCTGCTGATGGGGAGGGAGTCGAGTGCTGGCAAAAGAGGCTTCCCTTGCCGATTCAGGTACCAGTGCCGGGGGTTGCCTACCCCTGTGCTAGACACTTCACTGGGTACATGTGATGGTTTACAACCACTTTAAACCTTCCATGGAGAAAATAAAAATGTAGCATCACATCTTGTATTGATACTTGTTTTCAGTCCTCTTTTTCTGCACAGCATAATAAGTGTTTACAGGTTCAGCTCAAGTCATAGTCCTGGGTTTTCATCTATGCAGGTTGAGGTTGATGCATTTTCCGGATGTGGCGTTTCTTCACACACCTTTGGTGTGCTTTGCATTTTGGGAAGTGTCTGTTGTCTTGGGGGGAAAAAAACAGCAAAAACACAAGCACTGCGTTTCTTTTATGCTTTTTTAAAACGTTTCCATTGAAGTCTATGGAACCAAAACCGCAACCTGCTGCAGGAAAAAAGTCCTGCAAAAGTCCTTTCCAAAAAAATGCATTAGGGGAAAACGCACAGCTGTGAACCAGGTGGTGACTACATTGCCCTGCAGGGTCTTCCAGGATGCTGATCTTGGCCACCCTCACGTGTGTGTGCGCGCTATACCGGTCAGGTTCCTATTTCTATCATACGCCACACTGTTTACTCAGGTGCCATGCAACACATCAGCTCTAAAGGCCCATTCACACGTGCATGAAGCAGTTATGTGTTTTTTTTTTTGTTTGTTTTTTGCGTGTTTGCTTAACAACAGTATAGCATGACAAAATAGCCTACAAAAGTAGCTTCTCAAATTGTTTTTTTATTTTGGCAGTGAGCCTTGCACGTTTTGCCATACGTCCACTAACCGTATGTGGGGCGTCATTTAAAAGGACGCTACCACTGCTATCAATCTATCCAATGAGGACAGAGACAGCGCCTGCACTCGTACTCGTCGCTGGAACGATCAGGTTCAGGTAAGAAAGGGGGGCAGCTGCAGCACAGAAGGTTTTTCACCCTAATGCATAGAATGCATTAAGGTGAAAAACCCTGAACTTTACAACTCCTTTAGGAAATAATGGCACCCCAAGCACAATGCATGGTTTTGCGCATTTCTGGAACATGCAGGTGTGAACAGGGCTAGGCCACCTCATTTCCACTAGGCGTAGCAGGAATGCACATTCCTGGAAGCCTTTTTTTGTGTGTGTGTGTTTTTTTTCATGCAATACATATATGGCAGTTCATTTACTTGAATGTCCTGCCCTATGCGTGCCAAAGAACCTTCCACAAGTTTTTCAGGCAATGAGCTTCGCCCAGCAAAATGTACATCTGCTAACTGCATTTGGGGTGCCATTAAAACGGTGTTCCAGCCGAAATTTTTTTTTTTTTTTTTTTAAAGTCAGCGGCTGCTGACTTACCTGTCCAGCGAGGCAGCGATGTTGCCCCCCCTCCCCCCCCAAGGCCGATCCGTCCATCGGATCGGGTGCAGGCGCCGCCAAACAAACTAAGGGAAACCGGTAGTGGAGCCTTGCGGCTTCACTGCCGGTTTCCGACTGCGCATGCACGAGTCCCGCAGTGCTTTGTGAATGGCCAGCTTGTCTTTGGGGACACATGTCCCAGAAGACAACGGGGGGGGGGGGGGGGGGCTCGCCGCAGAAGAGGATGTGACTTCCTCGGCCGTGGCCCGGCTGGATCGGAAGTACTTTTTTTTTTTTGTTTATAAATATCCAAAAACGAGGGGTGGAGAGGTGGTCTTTTGTTTAAGACCACCTCTCAAAATTGGGTGGAACTGTTTGTAGCACGTTCCCAGAACACACAGGTGGGAATTGGCCCGAAAGGTGGTTCACGTCTATGTGGTGCATTTTGATGCATTTTACATGTGTCTAAGGTTTGCTACTTTCTTTTAACACATCGCACAGGTGTGTACGCTCCATGGCTGGACGTTAGGGTGCAGCGCAGCAGAGAGGATCTGTTCAGCGGTGTGGTGTGGTACATACAGTGGTGCAATCTGGTGCCAATCATTCTCAATGTCATTGCAACACACCTTCCTAGCGCACTTGGTTTTGTAGCACAGAATTGCCACCCGCACACTTCAGTCTGTGGTGGTACATTGGGTAAGGCAACACACCTTCATTGAACACACCACAGCTGTGCTGGTATGAAAGGAACTTTTATCTCTTCTTGCAAGACTTTCTCTTTCCACAGCAGCTAAAGATTCATTATAAATATGGATAAATCAATTACATAACCCCCCCCCCTCTACCAACCCAAAAACAAAGTAGGTGCCACGCCTGTCCCTATAAAGACGAATATACCCTTAGGGGTGACAACAGGAGCTACAGAACAGGAAGGGGCCACTTTCTTACCCGGGTGACCTCTCTACAGCGCCATGCAGCCTGTCCGACCCGGAAGCATTCGTAGGATCTCCGGATCTCCGGATCTCCGGGGTTATGGCAGTGCACGTGGCGCATGCGCAGTGAGTTCCGGCTGTCAATTAGCGGCCCGCCCACTGCAAAGCGTGCCTGCATAGCGGCGGAGGTTGCCAGGCGATGCAGTTCCCGCCCACACTGCGTTTCATGACGTCAGGGTGCGAAAAAAGCCGGAGGAGATGGAAGGCTGTGCTGTGACATTGTGTATAATGGTGAGAGGGAGAACCTGGAGTCCTGGATGATAGAGTGATGTGGGATGTGGAATACTGTATATATTGCTCCTTGCTAAATCTAAGAAAAATGTTTTCTGTTTGATAAATGACTCTGATTTCTAATAAGAAATAATAAGTTGTCTGTACACCATACAATCTAATTCTACGTTCTCCTTTAGCATTACCAAAATCATACCTCACAACTTTTTGAGATGGGGACGAGGGACACCTATCAGCAAAAGTATCCAGGCACAGGACACACCCCTTGCCACGCCCCATTAAAGGAGAATTATACAAAGAAAAAACAAGATTGGTTAAACCCACAAGTGCTTTTTTTTTACCACTACTATTCCTTTATATTGGCTTTTGGAATTTACAAATGCAGCAATTTAGAAATTAGATGAAAGGTTTAGTGCTGGAAAACACTTTTTGATACTTAAAAAGTGCATTTTATATACATCTATATAGATAAGACACAAATGAGGAGGAATGAGGGACAGAGGGACATTGCTCCAAATTAGGGACAGTCCCTCGAAATCAGTGACAGTTGGGAGCTATGCCAAAACAATGGTCTATGAGGACAAGCCTAAACAATCCATTCAATTTGTATCAAGGCAGGCCGACCCTGTGCTACATAGCTAATGGAGATCGTTTACAGCGGGGGTCTCCAAACTTTCTAAGCTAAACGACAGTTTACTGTACTTCAGTGCCCAATCTATGGTGTCAGTGGAAGGAGGAGTGTCCCATCTATGGTGTCAGTGGAAGGAATAGTGTCCCATCTATGGTGCCAGTGGAAGGAATAGTGTCCCATCTATGGTGTCAGTGGAAGGAATAGTGTCCCATCTATGGTGCCAGTGGAAGGAATAGTGTCCCATCTATGGTGCCAGTGGAAGGAATAGTGTCCCATCTATTGTGCCAGTGGAAAGAACAGTGTCCCATCTATGGTGCCAGTGGAAGGAATAGTGCCCCATCGTTGGTGCCAGTGGTCGGTGGAAGGAATAGTGCCCCATCTATGGTGTCAGTGGAAGGAATAGTGTCCCATCTATGGAGTCATTGGAAGGAATAGTGTCCCATCTATGGTGTCAGTGGAAGGAATAGTGTCCCATCTATGGTGTCAGTGGAAGGAATAGTGTCCCATCTATGGTGCCAGTGGAAGGAATAGTGTCCCATCTATTGTGCCAGTGGAAGGAATAGTGTCCCATCTATGGTGCCAGTGGAAGGAATAGTACCCCATCGTTGGTGGCAGTGGTCAGTGGAAGGAATAGTGCCCCATCTATGGTGTCAGTGGAAGGAATAGTGTCCCATCTATGGTGTCAGTGGAAGGAATAGTGTCCCATCTATGGTGTCAGTGGAAGGAATAGTGTCCCATCTATGGTGTCAGTGGAAGGAATAGTGTCCCATCTATGGTGTCAGTGGAAGGAATAGTGTCCCATCTATGGTGCCAGTGGAAGGAATAGTGTCCCATCTATGGTGCCAGTGGAAGGAATAGTGTCCCATCTATGGTGTCAGTGGAAGGAATAGTGTCCCATCTATGGTGCCAGTGGAAGGAATAGTGTCCCATCTATGGTGCCAGTGGAAGAAATAGTGTCCCATCTATGGTGCCAGTGGAAGGAATAGTGTCCCATCTATGGTGCCAGTGGAAGGAATAGTGCCCCATAGTTGGTGCCAGTAGAAGGAATAGTGCCCCATCGTTGGTGCCAGTGGAAGGAATAGTGCCCCATCGTTGGTGCCAGTGGAAGGAATAGTGCCCCATCATTGGTGCCAGTGGAAGGAATAGTGCCCCATCGTTGGTGTCAGTGGAAGGAATAGTGTCCCATCTATGGTGTCAGTGGAAGGAATAGTGTCCCATCTATGGTGTCAGTGGAAGGAATAGTGTCCCATCTATGGTGTCAGTGGAAGGAATAGTGTCCCATCTATGGTGTCAGTGGAAGGAATAGTGTCCCATCTATGGTGCCAGTGGAAGGAATAGTGTCCCATCTATGGTGCCAGTGGAAGGAATAGTGTCCCATCTATTGTGCCAGTGGAAAGAATAGTGCCCCATCTATGTTGCCAGTGGAAGGAATAGTGCCCCATCGTTGGTGCCAGTGGTCAGTGGAAGGAATAGTGCCCCATCTATGGTGTCAGTGGAAGGAATAGTGTCCCATCTATGGTGTCAGTGGAAGGAATAGTGTCCCATCTATGGTGTCAGTGGAAGGAATAGTGTCCCATCTATGGTATCAGTGGAAGGAATAGTGTCCCATCTATGGTGCCAGTGGAAGGAATAGTGTCCCATCTATGGTGCCAGTGGAAGGAATAGTGTCCCATCTATGGTGCCAGTGGAAGGAATAGTGCCCCATAGTTGGTGCCAGTAGAAGGAATAGTGCCCCATCGTTGGTGCCAGTGGAAGGAATAGTGCCCCATCGTTGGTGCCAGTGGAAGGAATAGTGCCCCATCGTTGGTGCTAGTGGAAGGAATAGTGCCCCATCGTTGGTGCCAGTGGAAGGAATAGTGCCCCATCGTTGGTGTCAGTGAAAGGAATAGTGCCCCATTGTTGGTATTAGTGGAAGGAATAGTACCCCATCTATGGTGTCAGTGGAAGGAATAGTGCCCCATCATTGGTATCAGTGGGAGGAATAATGTCCATCATTGGTATCAGTGGGAGGAATAATGTCCATCATTGGTATCAGTGGGAGGAATAGTGTCCCATCATTGGTGTCAGTGAGAGGAATAGTGCCTCATCATTGGTGTCAGTGGGAGGAATAGTGCCCCACCCATCATTGGAGCACAGGTGTGTCAGGAGGAGGCTGTCTGTCTGGAGCTGCTGCTGATCCGTGTGAGAGGGGACTGGTGAGGAAATCTATCCCAGCTCTCCTGGCCCCTTTCTGGGGAAGCCATGGAGGCCAGCAGGGCCTCTCCTGCTGGAAGCTCTCAACCATCTCCTGGGCCATCAGGTAACATACCTGCCCCTATACAACCCATGGTTGGTGATCTCTCTGCCCCTGGTGAAGATGAAGGTTCCGGGGCCATCCGGGAGCGAGTGGTGGCCGGGATTAAAGCCCTGAATAGAGAAAGAGACAAGCTGTACAAGCTCAGAGCGGAGCTGAAGCGCCTGAGAAGGCAGCGTGAGGGCTTGCATAGCCAGAAACGTGGGTCCATGGATCCGGAGATCCAACTGGCCAAGGTTCGGGTGGAACACCAGGAGACCATTGTGTCCATGATGGAAGGAAGAGATGGGCCATTTAAAGAAAAGTTTTGTAACGATAAAAGATTTTCGAGGATGACAAAGATGGAGGTGGAGGAGGAGACCCCCAGTTCTGACCCCCTGCCCCCTCAGGTAGAGGTAAGCAGCCCCATGCCTTCCCAGGACTCAGGAGGCATGCTCAGGGCCATCCAGGTAATGGAGTCTCCTATGCGGGGGGATCAGCTGGCATTTAATGATGAGGACATTACAGACAATGTGCCTGACAAGGTAAAGCCTGTCAAGTCCCATATTGTGAATAAAACAATTTTTGTGCCATTCAACACTGTGACTGATACAGACAATGTGCCCAGTGAGAGTCAGGCTGCTAGTCCTATCTGTAGCAATGCTGTGCCTGCTGATGCTGCAGTACAGCAAAGTTTGCTTTTAAAAAATGACATTCCTGCAGATGAACTACAAGATTCAGCAGAGCCTATTAACCCCCCTTTGGCTGAAGCTGTTTGCCCCACAGCTGCTGAGGACTCTACAGCACAGCTTCAGGAGACAGCTGATATTGCAGCAGAAACTGTGATTATTCCTGATGGGAATGTGAATGTTTGTGTGACTGAAAAAAATCATCCCAGCACAAGTGTGATGAACAATGGTCCCAGTTCAAGTGTGGACAGTCCTACCAACTCCGTTCAAGCAGTGAATAATAATAGTAATGTACAGACTGCTGTGACATCAGTGTGGGGCCTTGGCCCTGAAAAACTTACCTTTGCTCAGGTGGTACGCTCTGCTCCTGGTAGCTCTGCTCCCAAGCGGGGTTTTCCCCTACAGGCTACCACTTTGAGCACCCCAGGATCTGGTCTTGGGTCTCTGGCTTCTGCTGGGGGTCCCAGACGTAATGTTGTTATTCTGAAATGGGAAGGTGGTGCGATCCCTCCAGCACGGCGTGCAGTGGTGGACATGATTTTAGAGATGGGTTTTGGGGCAAATGATCTGTATGCCTTTATACATGTAGCTGGGACACGGGATTATACAGTTAGCTTCACCAGGCCAGAGGGTCTTGACCTGTTCTGGGAGAGATATGAGGCTCGGTGCAGGTCAACACCTGAATGGGAAGGTCTGGCCCCAGTTGCAGTTTCTCAGAGGTCTACAGTAAAAAAAATCACAATTATCCTCACTAATGAGAGTGTCCCTGCCCGGGATCTAGAGGTTTGGTTAAGGAACTATGGGGAGGTTTTGACCAAGCCCAATAAAATCCTTGATGAGCGTAACATCTGGACTGGGGGTTGGTCAGTTACAGTCAGGTTGGCCAGGGATGGGAATGTTGTCCGTCACCTGCCCTCCTCAGCTTTTATAGGGAGGGATAGGATGACTGTTTTTTACCCTGGTCAGCCGAAGCTGTGTCACCGCTGTGGAGAAAAGGGGCATTTGAGTTCCTCCTGTTCAGCCTTGATATGTTCAGTGTGTCGGGGTCAGGGTCATATGGCTAAGGACTGCACTGAAATGATCAGGTGCAACCTGTGCCTGCGCCTTGGCCACCCCTACAGCAGATGTCCTGAAGCCTGGCACAATATGGAGAAGGAGGTAATTGATGACATGTCAAGGCTGGACAGGATGGAGGGTGAGCCCCCTGGTGTACCATCCTCCTCTGCGGTGACTGACTCCCCTGGTCCTGCTCAGGATCCCTCTCCAGTTCCTGTGGCCACCCCTCATGTGACTGTAAGTATTCCTTCTGTATCTGTATCTGTCTCCCCCCAGCCTACTGTACCCTCTCCTCTTGTGTCAGAACCTTCCAAGTCTGTGCCCCCTGAGTTAGTTACCCCCCAGGAGTCTACCCCTCCTAAGTCTGACTCAAAGGGAGCACCCCCCCCACCAGGAGTGGTAGTGGGTACTAAAAAGGTTGCTTCTTCCTCTGTGAAGAAGTCTTCTGTAAAGACTTCACAGAAAAAAGTAAGAGATGAGGGCATCTCTGAAGCTGACCTGCAGTACCTGGAGGAGAGAAGGAAGGTTGGGAAGCGGAAGAAGCAGGTGGTGAGGACAGAACAGGCTCCAGTGCCTGTCTCCAACCGGTATAGGTCCTCTAATTGGGATATCTCTTCATCTGGAGCTTCTTCGGAGCGAAGTTCTGATTCCGAAATGGAGTTTGAGGCGGCCTCAAGAAAGAGAGAGGCTTCTGGTGATGAGCAGCAGAGGGGAGCTAAGAAGCAAACCACCCAATAACCCAAATGGCGGTTCCCCCTCCGTTAAAAGTGGTGACAATAAATGTCGCCAGCATTAAGTCAGTAAGAGCTCGTTCTATGGCCTTCTTTTTGTTCAGCCAATTAGATGCTGAAATTTTATTTTTGCAAGAGACTAGGCTCACCTCCTTGGCAGATATTCATATGGCCAAGAGAGAGTGGAGGTATGGTCCATCTTACTGGTCTCTTGCGGCCGAGCCTTACGGCGGTGTGGCGGTGTTGTTTAAAACCGGCATGGTAACTGTCCGGCGGGTTATTGAGGTGGAGATTGGGAGATGTATGGTCTTAGACGTCCTTGTGGGAGGGCAGGACCTGCGCCTAATTAATGTTTATGGACCGCACACAAAGTGGGACAGGAAATGCCTTTTTACAAGGATCAAGCCATTTCTTTTTACATCGCGGCAAGTGGTCTTTGGAGGTGACTTTAATACAGTAACTAGGCCCAAGGACAGGAAGGACTTCAAGGACAGGCTGGGATATGATAGCGTTTTTTTAAATAGTATGGTTAGGGATGCTGGTCTTGTGGATGTGCACATTAAGCACCTCCCGGATGACACTGGGTTCACCTTTCATCGAGGTAATAGTCAGAGTAGGATAGATAGGTTTTTTTTGAAGGAGACCTCTGCCTTCTCACCCCCAGTGGTGCAGGCAGTAGAGTTCTCTGATCACTGTATGCTATCTGTGGTCCTGAATGCTTCAGACGCCCCTCAGAGGGGAAAGGGCATCTGGAGATTGAATTCGACTCTACTCAAGGAAGAACATGTTAGACAATCCTTTGAGGAATTCTTTCAGGCACAGGTGACCATCCTGGACTTTTGTAGCAGCAAGGCTGAGTGGTGGGAGCTGACCAAAAAGAGGATTGCTGGATTCTTCAGGGGCCTAGCCAATAGAAAGCAGTTTAATAAATACATGACCTACCAACGTTTACGGAGGAAGCTGGATATTCTTGTCTCGAGAGGAGGAGATCCTGGGGCAATCTCCGAAGTGAAACTCCTTCTCAGGAAGTGTCAATATGACCGGCATGCCTCTTTGGTTCTGGAGAGGGACTATGGGAAGTACCACTCGCCTGACCCTTACCAGAACTGCAAACAAGGTGTAGCTGTTAAAACGGTCGTTGGCCTTAAGGACAGTACAGGTTCCTTGACAAAGTCCAGGTCAGGGATTCTGGAGGTCGTGAGGTCCTTTTATGCTGACCTTCTTGGGAGGAAAGAGCTTGACCGTGACAAGATGGAAAGCTTTTTGGACTCTACTCCAGGTCTAAATGATGAAGATGTCCCATTGATGAATTTGACAGAGGAGATCACAGTTGAAGAGGTGATAAGGGCAATTGAACAGCTTGCCATCAAAAAGTCACCTGGACCGGATGGCTTGACGGCTGAGTTTTACAAAGCTTTTAAGTCTATTCTGGCCCCACATTTGGTAGAGGTTTTTAACAGTTGCCTTGCTGAGGGGGTACTTCCCTCTTCCATGAGGCACTCAGCTGTGATTCTTCTTTCAAAGGGTAAAGATCCTTCGATGATTGAGAATTGGCGCCCCATCAGCCTTCTTAATGTCGATAGAAAGATACTGGCAAAGATCATTTTCTGGCGCCTATCGTCAGTAGCAGAGTCTTTGCTTTCTCGCCATCAGCACTGTTCGGTCCAGGGTAGGTGCACCTTCACAGCAGTTTTAGCTGTCCGGGAGGCCTTGGAGCGGTGCAGGGCTGCAGGCTGGGGAAAGTATTTGCTGACATTGGATCAGGCAAAGGCTTTTGATCGTGTTAACCATGAGTACCTGTGGTTGCTCCTTAGTAAGTACGGTCTGCCGGGTGGTTTTGTCGATTGGTTAAAAGTCTTGTATGAGGGGGCAGAGAGCTTTCCTCTTGTTAATGGTTGGGTTGGGCAGTCCTTTGAGGTTGGCTCCGGGGTGCGCCAGGGTTGTCCCCTGAGTCCCCTGCTCTATGTGTTTGCAATCGACCCCTTCATCAGGAGGCTAGAGAGCGGCATGTTGTGTGGGGTGCCAGTGGGGCTTCCGGGTGAGCCGCCTTTGAGGGTTGTTGCCTATGCGGACGATGTGTCGGTGATTGTCACTGGGGCGGATGAAGCAGAGGAGGTGGTCTCTCTGACATCACGGTATTCTGAAGCATCAGGCTCCAAGATCAATCAGGAAAAGAGTGAAGTTTTCTGGATGGGAAAGGAAGGTGAGGGGTTTGATCTCCCGGACACCTTTCCAGTGCCCCAGGAAAGAATTAAGATTTTAGGCATTGAATTTGGACCTGGCGATTATGGCCTCAAAAACTGGGAAGGCAGACTGGAAATTGCCAATACTAAGGTGGTCAGCTGGAAGAGATGGAAGTTATCTATGAGGGAAAGGGTTGATCTGATTAAGACTTACCTGATTCCGATCTTCTTGTATGTCAGCTTTGTCTGCATCTTGCCAGTGTCTCTCTATGCTAGGGTCAGTAGTGTGTTCTTCCAGATGTTGTGGGGGAACAGACTGAACCCCATCAAGAGGAATGTCACCTATCTATCCAGGAGGGAGGGTGGCTTAGGTATGGTCAACCCAGTTCTTTTCTTTTCACTGCTTTTTCTCAAGTTTAATATTGGTAATATGCTTGCAGTGGAACCTCCTGGATGGGCAGGCATATTTAGATCTTGGTTTAGGCCTTTTCTACGACTTTGGGAAGAAGGTGGCCAAGTGAAGAATCTCAGGGGTCATCGTGGTCAGCTACCAGCCTATGTCGCTCCGTGCCTGAAGTTACTACGGCAGTGGCGATTGTCGGCTGAAGATCTCAGATCGGTTCCGAGGAAAGTCCTTATGAGTCGAGTCTTGAGCGAAGTCTTTCATGACCCACTGGCCTTAAGGGATTGCCCAGGCCCAGTTTTGAGGGCAGGGTTAAGACTTATTAATTTGGACAGAGTACCCCCTAAATTCAGGGATCTGGCCTGGTTGTGCTTCCATGGGAGACTCTATGTTAGGGGCAATTTGAAATTCCGCAGTGGGGTGGATCGTAGCTGTCCTCGGGAGGAGTGTGCAGGTGAGGAGGAGACTATGGACCATTTTCTGCTTCATTGCCCTTTTAACATAGAGGTGTACAAACAGGTGGGACGGGCCCTCGGTGTCCCTTTCCTCTCCAGGCTGGGTTATGCTGAGTGGGTGTACGGAGCATTCAATACTGGTGGGTTTTTTTGTTTAGATACACTTTTTCTAGTTAGCCTAATAGTCCGTTATTTCACTTGGAACGCACGGTGTCAGGTCTGCATTCGGCGTAAAATCCTTCCTGTTCAGGTGGTGGTGTATGACATTCTGCATGAGGTGGAGAAGATTCGGGTGCTCGAGAGGGACAAGCGGAGTCAGGGGGCTTGGTTGAAGGCGTGGAGGGGTTTCAAGCCTCCCTGACTGCCAGGAGTCTCTTTCCCGGGTGTGGCTGTCTGTCTCTTATCACCCTAGATTATTATTTTTTTGGATTAATTTTTGATAAATGGCTGCGTACATAGGTGATGGGTTGTGCCTCTTAGGCCCTCTCTGCTGCTTTATGTAAATAGTTTTGGTAGTGGATTATGTATATATTGTATATATTCTGAACATGGATGTGTATTCCTTGGATTTCTGTTGAAGTTTTGTACTATGGTTTTGTTTTTTACTTTTGTATAAAATTGGTTGCTTGATTCTTTTAATAAAAGATCAATAGTGTCCCATCTATGGTGCCAGTGGAAGGAATAGTGTCCCATCTATGGTGCCAGTGGAAGGAATAGTGTCCCATCTATTGTGCCAGTGGAAAGAATAGTGCCCCATCTATGTTGCCAGTGGAAGGAATAGTGCCCCATCGTTGGTGCCAGTGGTCAGTGGAAGGAATAGTGCCCCATCTATGGTGTCAGTGGAAGGAATAGTGTCCCATCTATGGTGTCAGTGGAAGGAATAGTGTCCCATCTATGGTGTCAGTGGAAGGAATAGTGTCCCATCTATGGTATCAGTGGAAGGAATAGTGTCCCATCTATGGTGCCAGTGGAAGGAATAGTGTCCCATCTATGGTGCCAGTGGAAGGAATAGTGTCCCATCTATGGTGCCAGTGGAAGGAATAGTGCCCCATAGTTGGTGCCAGTAGAAGGAATAGTGCCCCATCGTTGGTGCCAGTGGAAGGAATAGTGCCCCATCATTGGTGCCAGTGGAAGGAATAGTGCCCCATCGTTGGTGCCAGTGGAAGGAATAGTGCCCCATCGTTGGTGCCAGTGGAAGGAATAGTGCCCCATCGTTGGTGTCAGTGAAAGGAATAGTGCCCCATTGTTGGTATTAGTGGAAGGAATAGTACCCCATCTATGGTGTCAGTGGAAGGAATAGTGCCCCATCATTGGTATCAGTGGGAGGAATAATGTCCATCATTGGTATCAGTGGGAGGAATAATGTCCATCATTGGTATCAGTGGGAGGAATAGTGTCCCATCATTGGTGTCAGTGAGAGGAATAGTGCCTCATCATTGGTGTCAGTGGGAGGAATAGTGCCCCACCCATCATTGGAGCACAGGTGTGTCAGGAGGAGGCTGTCTGTCTGGAGCTGCTGCTGATCCGTGTGAGAGGGGACTGGTGAGGAAATCTATCCCAGCTCTCCTGGCCCCTTTCTGGGGAAGCCATGGAGGCCAGCAGGGCCTCTCCTGCTGGAAGCTCTCAACCATCTCCTGGGCCATCAGGTAACATACCTGCCCCTATACAACCCATGGTTGGTGATCTCTCTGCCCCTGGTGAAGATGAAGGTTCCGGGGCCATCCGGGAGCGAGTGGTGGCCGGGATTAAAGCCCTGAATAGAGAAAGAGACAAGCTGTACAAGCTCAGAGCGGAGCTGAAGCGCCTGAGAAGGCAGCGTGAGGGCTTGCATAGCCAGAAACGTGGGTCCATGGATCCGGAGATCCAACTGGCCAAGGTTCGGGTGGAACACCAGGAGACCATTGTGTCCATGATGGAAGGAAGAGATGGGCCATTTAAAGAAAAGTTTTGTAACGATAAAAGATTTTCGAGGATGACAAAGATGGAGGTGGAGGAGGAGACCCCCAGTTCTGACCCCCTGCCCCCTCAGGTAGAGGTAAGCAGCCCCATGCCTTCCCAGGACTCAGGAGGCATGCTCAGGGCCATCCAGGTAATGGAGTCTCCTATGCGGGGGGATCAGCTGGCATTTAATGATGAGGACATTACAGACAATGTGCCTGACAAGGTAAAGCCTGTCAAGTCCCATATTGTGAATAAAACAATTTTTGTGCCATTCAACACTGTGACTGATACAGACAATGTGCCCAGTGAGAGTCAGGCTGCTAGTCCTATCTGTAGCAATGCTGTGCCTGCTGATGCTGCAGTACAGCAAAGTTTGCTTTTAAAAAATGACATTCCTGCAGATGAACTACAAGATTCAGCAGAGCCTATTAACCCCCCTTTGGCTGAAGCTGTTTGCCCCACAGCTGCTGAGGACTCTACAGCACAGCTTCAGGAGACAGCTGATATTGCAGCAGAAACTGTGATTATTCCTGATGGGAATGTGAATGTTTGTGTGACTGAAAAAAATCATCCCAGCACAAGTGTGATGAACAATGGTCCCAGTTCAAGTGTGGACAGTCCTACCAACTCCGTTCAAGCAGTGAATAATAATAGTAATGTACAGACTGCTGTGACTGCTGTGACATCAGTGTGGGGCCTTGGCCCTGATAAACTTACCTTTGCTCAGGTGGTACGCTCTGCTCCTGGTAGCTCTGCTCCCAAGCAGGGTTTTCCCCTACAGGCTACCACTTTGAGCACCCCAGGATCTGGTCTTGGGTCTCTGGCTTCTGCTGGGGGTCCCAGACGTAATGTTGTTATTCTGAAATGGGAAGGTGGTGCGATCCCTCCAGCACGGCGTGCAGTGGTGGATTTGATTTTAGAGATGGGTTTTGGGGCAAATGATCTGTATGCCTTTATACATGTAGCTGGGACACGGGATTATACAGTTAGCTTCACCAGGCCAGAGGGTCTTGACCTGTTCTGGGAGAGATATGAGGCTCGGTGCAGGTCAAGACCTGAATGGGAAGGTCTGGCCCCAGTTGCAGTTTCTCAGAGGTCTACAGTAAAAAAAATCACAATTATCCTCACTAATGAGAGTGTCCCTGCCCGGGATCTAGAGGTTTGGTTAAGGAACTATGGGGAGGTTTTGACCAAGCCCAATAAAATCCTTGATGAACGTAACATCTGGACTGGGGGTTGGTCAGTTACAGTCAGGTTGGCCAGGGATGGGAATGTTGTCCGTCACCTGCCCTCCTCAGCTTTTATAGGGAGGGATAGGATGACTGTTTTTTACCCTGGTCAGCCGAAGCTGTGTCACCGCTGTGGAGAAAAGGGGCATTTGAGTTCCTCCTGTTCAGCCTTGATATGTTCAGTGTGTCGGGGTCAGGGTCATATGGCTAAGGACTGCACTGAAATGATCAGGTGCAACCTGTGCCTGCGCCTTGGCCACCCCTACAGCAGATGTCCTGAAGCCTGGCACAATATGGAGAAGGAGGTAATTGATGACATGTCAAGGCTGGACAGGATGGAGGGTGAGCCCCCTGGTGTACCATCCTCCTCTGCGGTGACTGACTCCCCTGGTCCTGCTCAGGATCCCTCTCCAGTTCCTGTGGCCACCCCTCATGTGACTGTAAGTATTCCTTCTGTATCTGTATCTGTCTCCCCCCAGCCTACTGTACCCTCTCCTCTTGTGTCAGAACCTTCCAAGTCTGTGCCCCCTGAGTTAGTTACCCCCCAGGAGTCTACCCCTCCTAAGTCTGACTCAAAGGGAGCACCCCCCCCACCAGGAGTGGTAGTGGGTACTAAAAAGGTTGCTTCTTCCTCTGTGAAGAAGTCTTCTGTAAAGACTTCACAGAAAAAAGTAAGAGATGAGGGCATCTCTGAAGCTGACCTGCAGTACCTGGAGAAAAGAAGGAAGGTTGGGAAGCGGAAGAAGCAGGTGGTGAGGACAGAACAGGCTCCAGTGCCTGTCTCCAACCGGTATAGGTCCTCTGATTGGGATATCTCTTCATCTGGAGCTTCTTCGGAGCGAAGTTCTGATTCCGAAATGGAGTTTGAGGCGGCCTCAAGAAAGAGAGAGGCTTCTGGTGATGAGCAGCAGAGGGGAGCTAAGAAGCAAACCACCCAATAACCCAAATGGCGGTTCCCCCTCCGTTAAAAGTGGTGACAATAAATGTCGCCAGCATTAAGTCAGTAAGAGCTCGTTCTATGGCCTTCTTTTTGTTCAGCCAATTAGATGCTGAAATTTTATTTTTGCAAGAGACTAGGCTCACCTCCTTGGCAGATATTCATATGGCCAAGAGAGAGTGGAGGTATGGTCCATCTTACTGGTCTCTTGCGGCCGAGCCTTACGGCGGTGTGGCGGTGTTGTTTAAAACCGGCATGGTAACTGTCCGGCGGGTTATTGAGGTGGAGATTGGGAGATGTATGGTCTTAGACGTCCTTGTGGGAGGGCAGGACCTGCGCCTAATTAATGTTTATGGACCGCACACAAAGTGGGACAGGAAATGCCTTTTTACAAGGATCAAGCCATTTCTTTTTACATCCCGGCAAGTGGTCTTTGGAGGTGACTTTAATACAGTAACTAGGCCCAAGGACAGGAAGGACTTCAAGGACAGGCTGGGATATGATAGCGTTTTTTTAAATAGTATGGTTAGGGATGCTGGTCTTGTGGATGTGCACATTAAGCACCTCCCGGATGACACTGGGTTCACCTTTCATCGAGGTAATAGTCAGAGTAGAATAGATAGGTTTTTTTTGAAGGAGACCTCTGCCTTCTCACCCCCAGTGGTGCAGGCAGTAGAGTTCTCTGATCACTGTATGCTATCTGTGGTCCTGAATGCTTCAGACGCCCCTCAGAGGGGCAAGGGCATCTGGAGATTGAATTCGACTCTACTCAAGGAAGAACATGTTAGACAATCCTTTGAGGAATTCTTTCAGGCACAGGTGACCATCCTGGACTTTTGTAGCAGCAAGGCTGAGTGGTGGGAGCTGACCAAAAAGAGGATTGCTGGATTCTTCAGGGGCCTAGCCAATAGAAAGCAGTTTAATAAATACATGACCTACCAACGTTTACGGAGGAAGCTGGATATTCTTGTCTCGAGAGGAGGAGATCCTGGGGCAATCTCCGAAGTGAAACTCCTTCTCAGGAAGTGTCAATATGACCGGCATGCCTCTTTGGTTCTGGAGAGGGACTATGGGAAGTACCACTCGCCTGACCCTTACCAGAACTGCAAACAAGGTGTAGCTGTTAAAACGGTCGTTGGCCTTAAGGACAGTACAGGTTCCTTGACAAAGTCCAGGTCAGGGATTCTGGAGGTCGTGAGGTCCTTTTATGCTGACCTTCTTGGGAGGAAAGAGCTTGACCGTGACAAGATGGAAAGCTTTTTGGACTCTACTCCAGGTCTAAATGATGAAGATGTCCCATTGATGAATTTGACAGAGGAGATCACAGTTGAAGAGGTGATAAGGGCAATTGAACAGCTTACCATCAAAAAGTCACCTGGACCGGATGGCTTGACGGCTGAGTTTTACAAAGCTTTTAAGTCTATTCTGGCCCCACATTTGGTAGAGGTTTTTAACAGTTGCCTTGCTGAGGGGGTACTTCCCTCTTCCATGAGGCACTCAGCTGTGATTCTTCTTTCAAAGGGTAAAGATCCTTCGATGATTGAGAATTGGCGCCCCATCAGCCTTCTTAATGTCGATAGAAAGATACTGGCAAAGATCATTTTCTGGCGCCTATCGTCAGTAGCAGAGTCTTTGCTTTCTCGCCATCAGCACTGTTCGGTCCAGGGTAGGTGCACCTTCACAGCAGTTTTAGCTGTCCGGGAGGCCTTGGAGCGGTGCAGGGCTGCAGGCTGGGGAAAGTATTTGCTGACATTGGATCAGGCAAAGGCTTTTGATCGTGTTAACCATGAGTACCTGTGGTTGCTCCTTAGTAAGTACGGTCTGCCGGGTGGTTTTGTCGATTGGTTAAAAGTCTTGTATGAGGGGGCAGAGAGCTTTCCTCTTGTTAATGGTTGGGTTGGGCAGTCCTTTGAGGTTGGCTCCGGGGTGCGCCAGGGTTGTCCCCTGAGTCCCCTGCTCTATGTGTTTGCAATCGACCCCTTCATCAGGAGGCTAGAGAGCGGCATGTTGTGTGGGGTACCAGTGGGCCTCCCGGGTGAGCCGCCTTTGAGGGTTGTTGCCTATGCGGACGATGTGTCGGTGATTGTCACTGGGGCGGATGAAGCAGAGGAGGTGGTCTCTCTGACATCACGGTATTCTGAAGCATCAGGCTCCAAGATCAATCAGGAAAAGAGTGAAGTTTTCTGGATGGGAAAGGAAGGTGAGGGGTTTGATCTCCCGGACACCTTTCCAGTGCCCCAGGAAAGAATTAAGATTTTAGGCATTGAATTTGGACCTGGCGATTATGGCCTCAAAAACTGGGAAGGCAGACTGGAAATTGCCAATACTAAGGTGGTCAGCTGGAAGAGATGGAAGTTATCTATGAGGGAAAGGGTTGATCTGATTAAGACTTACCTGATTCCGATCTTCTTGTATGTCAGCTTTGTCTGCATCTTGCAGTGTCTCTCTATGCTAGGGTCAGTAGTGTGTTCTTCCAGATGTTGTGGGGGAACAGACTGAACCCCATCAAGAGGAATGTCACCTATCTATCCAGGAGGGAGGGTGGCTTAGGTATGGTCAACCCAGTTCTTTTCTTTTCACTGCTTTTTCTCAAGTTTAATATTGGTAATATGCTTGCAGTGGAACCTCCTGGATGGGCAGGCATATTTAGATCTTGGTTTAGGCCTTTTCTACGACTTTGGGAAGAAGGTGGCCAAGTGAAGAATCTCAGGGGTCATCGTGGTCAGCTACCAGCCTATGTCGCTCCGTGCCTGAAGTTACTACGGCAGTGGCGATTGTCGGCTGAAGATCTCAGATCGGTTCCGAGGAAAGTCCTTATGAGTCGTGTCTTGAGCGAAGTCTTTCATGACCCACTGGCCTTAAGGGATTGCCCAGGCCCAGTTTTGAGGGCAGGGTTAAGACTTATTAATTTGGACAGAATACCCCCTAAATTCAGGGATCTGGCCTGGTTGTGCTTCCATGGGAGACTCTATGTTAGGGGCAATTTGAAATTCCGCAGTGGGGTGGATCGTAGCTGTCCTCGGGAGGAGTGTGCAGGTGAGGAGGAGACTATGGACCATTTTCTGCTTCATTGCCCTTTTAACATAGAGGTGTACAAACAGGTGGGACGGGCCCTCGGTGTCCCTTTCCTCTCCAGGCTGGGTTATGCTGAGTGGGTGTACGGAGCATTCAATACTGGTGGGGTTTTTTGTTTAGATACACTTTTTCTAGTTAGCCTAGTAGTCCGTTATTTCACTTGGAACGCACGGTGTCAGGTCTGCATTCGGCGTAAAATCCTTCCTGTTCAGGTGGTGGTGTATGACATTTTGCATGAGGTGGAGAAGATTCGGGTACTTGAGAGAGACAAGCGGAGTCAGGGGGCTTGGTTGAAGGCGTGGAGGGGTTTCAAGCCTCCCTGACTGCCAGGAGTCTCTTTCCCGGGTGTGGCTGTCTGTCTCTTATCACCCTAGATTATTATTTTTTTTGGATTAATTTTTGATAAATGGCTGCGTACATAGGTGATGGGTTGTGCCTCTTAGGCCCTCTCTGCTGCTTTATGTAAATAATTTTGGTAGTGGATTATGTATATATTGTATATATTCTGAACATGGATGTGTATTCCTTGGATTTCTGTTGAAGTTTTGTACTATGGTTTTGTTTTTTACTTTTGTATAAAATTGGTTGCTTGATTCTTTTAATAAAAGATCAATAGTGCCCCATCTATGGTGCCAGTGGAAGGAATAGTGCCCCATCGTTGGTGCCAGTGGTCGGTGGAAGGAATAGTGTCCCATCTATGGTGTCAGTGGAAGGAATAGTGTCCCATCTATGGTGCCAGTGGAAGGAATAGTGTCCCATCTATGGTGCCAGTGGAAGGAATAGTGTCCCATCTATTGTGCCAGTGGAAAGAACAGTGTCCCATCTATGGTGCCAGTGGAAGGAATAGTGCCCCATTGTTGGTGCCAGTGGTCGGTGGAAGGAATAGTGCCCCATCTATGGTGTCAGTGGAAGGAATAGTGTCCCATCTATGGAGTCATTGGAAGGAATAGTGTCCCATCTATGGTGTCAGTGGAAGGAATAGTGTCCCATCTATGGTGTCAGTGGAAGGAATAGTGTCCCATCTATGGTGCCAGTGGAAGGAATAGTGTCCCATCTATGGTGCCAGTGGAAGGAATAGTGTCCCATCTATGGTGCCAGTGGAAGGAATAGTGCCCCATAGTTGGTGCCAGTAGAAGGAATAGTGCCCCATCGTTGGTGCCAGTGGAAGGAATAGTGCCCCATCGTTGGTGCCAGTGGAAGGAATAGTGCCCCATCATTGGTGCCAGTGGAAGGAATAGTGCCCCCTCATTGGTGCCAGTGGAAGGAATAGTGCCCCATCATTGGTGTCAGTGGAAGGAATAGTGTCCCATCTATGGTGTCAGTGGAAGGAATAGTGTCCCATCTATGGTGTCAGTGGAAGGAATAGTGTCCCATCTATGGTGTCAGTGGAAGGAATAGTGTCCCATCTATGGTGTCAGTGGAAGGAATAGTGTCCCATCTATGGTGTCAGTGGAAGGAATAGTGTCCCATCTATGGTGCCAGTGGAAGGAATAGTGTCCCATCTATGGTGCCAGTGGAAGGAATAGTGTCCCATCTATTGTGCCAGTGGAAAGAATAGTGCCCCATCTATGTTGACAGTGGAAGGAATAGTGCCCCATCGTTGGTGCCAGTGGTCAGTGGAAGGAATAGTGCCCCATCTATGGTGTCAGTGGAAGGAATAGTGTCCCATCTATGGTGTCAGTGGAAGGAATAGTGTCCCATCTATGGTGCCAGTGGAAGGAATAGTGTCCCATCTATGGTGCCAGTGGAAGGAATAGTGTCCCATCTATGGTGCCAGTGGAAGGAATAGTGCCCCATAGTTGGTGCCAGTAGAAGGAATAGTGCCCCATCGTTGGTGCCAGTGGAAGGAATAGTGCCCCATCGTTGGTGCCAGTGGAAGGAATAGTGCCCCATCGTTGGTGCCAGTGGAAGGAATAGTGCCCCATCGTTGGTGTCAGTGAAAGGAATAGTGCCCCATTGTTGGTATTAGTGGAAGGAATAGTACCCCATCTATGGTGTCAGTGGAAGGAATAGTGCCCCATCTATGGTGTCAGTGGAAGGAATAGTGTCCCATCTATGGTGTCAGTGGAAGGAATAGTGTCCCATCTATGGTGTCAGTGGGAGGAATCGTGCCCCATTGTTGGTATCAGTGGGAATAGTGCCTTAAAGGGGTTGTAAAGGTACATTGAGAAAAAAAAAAAAACAACATACATATCTATACTTACCTACTCTGTGTAATGGAATCGCATTTTTGGGTCCCCCACCGGCGCTCCTGGCCCCTCCCCTCTGTCCAGTGCCCCCACGGGGCACTCGTGTGTGCTCGCACCCGAGTCCCATTGCTGCGTCCATTGACAGACAGCAGGACTCAGCCCCTCCCCGCTTAC
Source organism: Lithobates clamitans (assembly GCA_037952925.1). NCBI lineage: Eukaryota > Metazoa > Chordata > Amphibia > Anura > Ranidae > Lithobates > Lithobates clamitans. The sequence goes on along the minus strand of JBBGZY010001622.1, from coordinate 684,024 downwards.
TCTTCACTGGCTGTGATTGACAGTACTGGGAGCCAATGGCTCCTGGTGCCCCATTAAAGCCAGCTAATCCCGGAAGTGGAATGAGAAAAGATCTGCAGACGTGCACGGCGCTGGATCGAATGAGGTCTCAGGTAAGCAAAGGGGGGCTGAGGGGGCGATGCTGACACCTAAACATTTTTACCTTAATGCAAGGAAAGTATTAAAGGTAATAAATGTTTAGACATTTCAACCCCTTTAAGGGCCAGATAAAGGCATTCAAAGGGCCACATCCAGCTTGTGGGCCGCAGTTTGGAGACCAATGGCTTACAGTATGGTCAGCCTTAATTTTTGAGTGTGAACCCCCATTAGAGAGATTTCCCTCCCTTCCTGCTCCTGTGCCACCTGGACACAGAATGGGGGGTCTCCAGGACAGGGGGTGGTCACACACACCACAATAAAAACCATTGCTAGAAGTTCCAAGTTTTCCTCAGTCTACTAAAGACAACACAACTCCAACACACATAACGTGCAACGCACTGTAATACATGGCAACTCTGTGCGTTGTGGTGTACTGCATTGGAATAAATGCTAAATATTAAAAAAAAATGTCCATTCCTGTGCATTGGAAGCCCATGGGATGCCTTAATGCAATACATGCGACGCATGGCACAGCATGCATTAACGCTCATGTGCTACTGCTAACCCAAGTGTTAATCCTGCCTCCATCCACTCAAAGGTGGCCCGGAAGGGGGACATGGATTACAAGAGAGATGCTGAGGAAATCGAGGAGGATTGTGGGAAGTGTAGTTTGCAGGAGAGACTGAGCTATACCACAGGTTGGTTGGAAAACTACAATTCCCAAGAGAGAAATGTCAAAGGGGAGGGACTGCAGTACTTTACCTGGGTTGAAGGAGGAATAAGGCTCTTTTTTCTGGGGGGGGGGGACCAGGACTGAGTCAGACTATGACCCACCTGAGTGCAGCAAAGACAGTGAGCAAGCAACCTTTATTAGGGAGCAGAGGAAGCAGAGTGATTGCAACCTGGATTGCAACCTGGACTGTGGGGAGGCTGCCATGCAGTAAAGATCCGCACACTAAAGAGGCCATTAGAAAGATAGATGGAAGCCCTTTGTGCCTGGCAAGTCTCTGCATATACAGGATTGGTGAATGGCCCTTGGCAAACCATACACTGCAAACAGATAGACTTGCTGTCTCTAAACATTTTATCTTTCCATGCAACAAGTCCTAAAGGGACACTACCCAGAGCACTCCAATGCAAGGTTTTGGACCCCAATGAGTTGGCCAGCAGAATGTTTAGCGCATGTGTACTACTGACTGCTGACTGTTGCTGCACTACCTGCCTATAAAAGTCCCCCCCCCCCTCCCTTTGTTAGGCTACCCTGTGTAGCAGTGGTGTGTTTTGATTTTGTGCTGCCCTAGGCAAGACTAAAACTGAGATGCCCCCCCCCCCAGTCTAAATTTGTCCCACCCCTTCCGACACCTGCCGCCATCTGATCTGATCCTGTCCACCAAAAACAGATGTATGAGGGATCTATTCCCCATCTGTCTGGCAGATCGGATGGAATGGCAGTCATAGAGGAGAGCGGGCTGCGTCCATTGTCAGGTCCTGAGGGGTTAACAGGCAGCTGTGAGATAGTTTAGTCAACTTAAAAGGCTTTATTCAGCAAAAACAGAAAAATTTACATGCTTTGTCTTCATAAGTAGTTCAAAACAGCAAAACAACTCTTCTTGGCCGTATAAGACAGTCCATTTTAAACAATGCTCAGCATCCCAGCTACAGCATATAGCATAGTACAGTCCCAATTCAGGCAAGCTCACCCAGCAGGATCAAGTCATAGGCAACAGGGGTCCTTCCAGTTTCAAGCTCCTCTCAGCTCTGATAGCTCAACAGCCACCCCCCCCCCCCAGCCTCTCTGACCAGGTGCCTAATAAGCAGGCCTGAAAGGGAAGTACTTACCCCGTTTTATTAACCCTTCCCAGATTCTACCCTCATTACCACTGAGAACAGCACCAACCTTTTCTACTATCACAGGGTTCCTGTCCCTTTGTGAGACACCTGCTCTCCACAGTAGGCCCAACCACCAGCACTTAATGCCCAAGTTTAGACTCTCTGACCCTGGCAGACCATTTGGCAACCCCCCTCTGGGTCCTTGCTAACGATTTAAGCCCATGTTTAAGCACTTTTGCGATTTTTGGCTACCCTGTAGCATAAAGTATGATGCACAGCAACTCTGGGTGTGACTGGTTCCCTGACAGGGATCAACTCAGAGTCCTTCCTCTGACCACCAAAGAAATCACCTCGGGAGCCCCCAAAATATGACAAGTCAAGCCCAGGGGGAGAACTCTCCGCCTCCAATCCTACAAACACCTCTAGGAGACCTAGGTCAGCTCCAGAAGGTCCACACATCTGACACATTTCTTTACTGTTTAATACTGTGTTGCAGGAGGTAAACACTTCACATGGGGGGGGGTTCCTTTTTAGGGGAGACCCCTGAACCTTTGAACTTTTGTTCACACAAGTCCCAAAATTGGGGGCAGTCTCGCCCAATTAGCAAATCATGAGGTAACCCCGGGATCACCCCAACTCTCAGTGTAGTAGTTCCTGCTGTTGTGGACAGGGTTACATGGGCCATTGGATAGTCCTTGACAACCCCATGTACAGAGACCACAATCTTTTTCCTAGGTATCAGCTTTCCCCAAAACCTGTCTGATCAGAGCACTCCCCGAGTCCAGAAGTGCTACAACCTCTTGTCCATTAACCCGCACCACACTCTCAAGCAGGCTTATATTTTTCCATGGAACCAATGGAAAAAGCAAACATTGAGCCATGTCACATTCCATTGGCTCGTTCCGCCTTGGACACTGGGCCGCCATATGACCCAGTTGTTGGCAGGACCAACAGCGAACCTCACAGGGTGCCCGTTCTCCTGGCCGACTCTCAGGAGTATTTGGCATTGGGGTGCTCCTGGAAGCAGTGTCAGGTACCCGAGCAGACACCATGCATTTAACAGGTACCATCTTAGCGATGAAACGCACCTCCTTGGAACCGGCCAGCTCTCTGGTAATAGAGGGACTCCCCTGAACACTTTCCACACAACTGTAGCGCTCGACAGCAGCAGCCATCTCATCCAGGGACTGAGGCTCGGTGTGAGCCACCCACCAGTTGAGTTCCCTAGGCAGCCCTTGCAGGAAATGGTCCAGTGCGACTCTTTCCACAATCTGAGTGGGTGTCTTTTCCTCAGGTTTTAGCCAGTCTTGGAACAAGTGCATCAGGTGGTACAGCTGTGCACGGGCAGGCTTAGCCTTGTCAAAGCACCAGCTATGGACTCGGTTCGCCCTTTAAGAGACAGTCACTCCCAGCCTTGCTAGGATTTCTACTTTCAACAGCTTATAGTCCCATGCTGATTCAGGGGTCAAGTCACAGTATGCCTGTTGGGGATCTGCAGTCAGGAAAGGAGCCAGTACATCTGCCCAGTCTATCAGCCAGACCTTTCCTTGCTGCAACCCGCTCAAACATAGCTACGTATGCTTCCACATTGTCTGAGGCTATCATCTCATCTTTTGCAGGTCACTCTTGACAGTGGGGTTGTCTTTTATTTCAGCCTGCTGGATCACCGCCTTTTGTAATCCCGCTATCTGTTCACTCAGTAAGCGGTTTGTTTCCTGTTGTACAGCGAATGTCTGCACCAGCATCTGCTCCTGCCAGGCCTGTGCTTGTACCAGGGCCTGCTGGGCCTCCTGTCAGAAACCATGAATCAGACCGAGACAGAAGTGCAGTTCAAATCACACTTGTTTAATAATAATAGTAAAAGGTAAACAGAGAAATGTAGTCAAATCATAGTCAGAGTTCCGTAACCAGAACGGATAGTCAGACAAGCCAGGACATCAGGGAGCCAGAGATCAGTGTACTTCAGGACAGGCCAGGAAATCAGGAAACTGGAGAATCAGCGCGGTGGAACAGCAAGCAGGATCAGGGACCAGAAGGGACAACAGCCAAGCGAGTCTTCAACAGGTACACAGGAGAGAGGCTCTGGATGTCTTGACCAAGGCCGAGAGTATCTGGACTGAACAGCTTAAGTAGCCAGCAGGACTGACGAGCAGGATATCATCACCAGGTGAGTCACTGTGGAAAGATTAGAGCTGGCAATTAACCGACAGCTGAGTAGCCTGCTCTGAGAAGGAAGGGCTGAGCCCAGCCCTGATACCTCCTCATGGTGGGCCTGTGCCTGTGTATTAGCCAATACCAGCTACTTAACCACATCCTCCATGGCTTGATCAGAAGACTTCACCGTCTGTGTAGCTTTAACTCAGGACATGGGACTGACCTGCATCCCTCAAATTGCCCAATGCACCCTCCACCAATTGTCAGGATCTCAGGGGTTAACAGGCAGCTGTGAGACAGTTTAGTCAACTTAAAAGTCTTTATTCAGAAAAAACAACAGAAAATGAACATGCTTTGTCTTCATAGGCAGTTAAAAACAGCAAAACAACTCTTCTTGGCTGTATAAGACAGTCCATTTTAAACAATGTTCAGCGTCCCAGCCACGGCATATAACATAGTACAGTCCCATGACAGGCAAGCTCACCCAGCAGGATCAAGTCATAGGCAACAGGGGTCCTTCCAGCTTCACGCTCTGATAGCTCAACAGACGTTTCCCCCCATCCTCTCTGACCAGGTGCCTAATAAGCAGGCCTGAAAGGGAAATACTTGCCCTGTTTTATTAACCCTTCCCATGCTGACTCTTCATACCATGTCTGCTATGTATAGCGGACAGATCCCCCGCTAAACAGGTGGATCCGCTTTACAGAACCCACCTGTGTGAAAAGGCTCATACTATGTTTTTTATTTTATTTACATTTTTTTTACAACTTTATTTTTATTTTGTACAGGTACAACATTATTTTTTTCATTTTTATTATTTTTTTTTGGGGGGGGGCTTTGGAGAGACATCTAATGTCTCTTTTTTGAGACAGAGAAAGGGACTGAAGACAGTCCCTATCTCTGCAGACTGAGCTGCGCTGTGGATGAATGGTAGGAGTCTGTATAGAGACTCCAAATCATTCATAAAATTAGATACTGTATATTGAAAACAGTGTTTACTATATTTCATTCACAAACTGACAAATAGTAAACACAGTTTAATGAATACAGAGGCGATCAGTACTGTGATCGCTATCTGTATTCTTTTAGGAAAGAAAGTAGGCTGGTAAACACATGTCCTCCTCTCCATCGATCCAGCGATCTCCCACACTAGCAGTGGCAGCAACTGGCAGGAGGGGGAGATGGGAGAGCCTGCCAGCAGCTGCATGGAGCAGCGGGAGGGGGAGGTGGGAGAGTCGGCCAGCAGCTGCATGAGGCAGCCCCTCCGCTTTCCATCCATCCAGCGATCTCCCGCACTAGCAGCGACTTCAGCCGGTGGAAGGGGCGGGTAGGAGAGCTAGTAAGCAGCTGCATGGAGGGGGCGCCCGGCAATTAGGGAGGTGAGGGGCACTGAAGGGGGGGTCGGAGGAGCGGATGGGGTGGTCTGAGGAGCGGAGCGCTGCCCTGCAGCTCCCAAAGTTGGTGGGACGGAAGAGGAGGGAAGCCAACAGCTGCAAGGCATCGGGTTTGCAAGGGGGGATCAGTGCAGCAGGGTGGCAGGGAGAGGGAGCCTGGGAGCAGTGCTGCCCCCCTGAAAAATGCCGCTCAAGGCAAATGCCTTGTTTGTCTTGTGGAAGATACACCCCTGCTGTGTAAAGGCCCGTACACACGATCAGACTTTTTGACAACAAACATGCAAATTCGCTGTTTTGGAGCAACATCCGACCCACCCCAAAGCACCTTGTCCCCATGTTGATGAGGACAAGGGCCTCTTCCCAACAACCCTGGCCGTTTGTTGTCGGGGTCTGCGGGTGAGGGGCTTATCGGAATCCGGGAGCCCCCTTTAATAAGGGGGCCCTCAGATCCTGGCCTCCCCACCCTATGTGAATGAGTATGGGGTACATCGTACCCCTACCCATTCACCTAGGGAAAAAAGTGTCAATAAAAAAAAACACACTAGACAGGTTTTTAAAGTGATTTATTAGGCAGCTCCGGGGGTCTTCTCCCGACTTCGTGGGTCTCTCCGGCCTCTTCTCCCAGTGTCCATTTCTTCTCCGCTCTCTCCGGCGTCTTCTCCCGGTGTCCGGTTCTTCTCCGCTCTCTCTGGCGTCTTCTCCCGGTGTCCGGTTCTTCTCCACTCTCTCTGGCGTCTTCTCCCGGTGTCCGGTTCTTCTGCTGGCTCCTCCGCTATCTTCTGACACTCTTTTTGCTAGCGGTGGCCCGGACTTCTGCTTCGTCTTCTTCCCTCTTCTCTTCTTCCGATGTTGACACGACGCTCTCTCCCTCTGTAATGCTGTGTGAGTGGTCCGCAATGACTTATATAGGCAGTGACCCTGCCTATATAAGCAAAAGAGCAGCAGAAGATAGCGGAGGAGCCGGCAGAAGAACCGGACACCGGGAGAAGAGGCCAGAGAGAGCGGAGAAGAACCGGACACCGGGAGAAGACGCCAGAGAGCGAAGAAGATCCGGACACCGGGAGAAGACGGCGGAGAGAACGGAGAAGAACCGGACATCGGGAGAAGTCGCCGGAAAGACCCCCGAAGTCTGAAGAAGACCCCCGAAGTCTGAAGAAGACCCCCAAAGTCGAAAGAAGACCCCGGAGCTGCCTAATAAATTACTTTAAAAACCTGTGTAGTGTGTTTTTTTTTATTGACACTTTTTTCCCTAGGTGAATGGGTAGGGGTACGATGTACCCCATACTCATTCGCATAGGGTGGGGGGGCCAGGATCTGGGGGCCCCCTTATTAAAGGGGGCTCCCGGATTCCGATAAGCCCCTCGCCCACAGACTTCGACAACCAATGGCCATGGTTGTCGGAAAGAGGCCCTTGTCCCCATCAACATGGGGACAAGGTGCTTTGGGGTGGGGGACCACAGGGCGCCCCCTCCCCCAAAGCACCCACACCCCCATGTTGAGGGCATGCGGCCTGATACGGCTCAGGAGGGGGGCACTCACTCGTCCCCACCCCCTTTCCTGACCGGCCGGGCTGCCTGCTTGGATAAGGGTCTGGTATTGAATTTGGGGAGTACCCCCACACCGTTTTTTTTGGCGTACCAGACCTAAGGGCCTGGTATGCTCCTAGAGGGGAACCCATGCCGGTTTTTCATTTAAAATTTGGCATGGAGTTCCCCCTCAAGATTCATACCAAACACAGTGCCTGACATTGGCGGGGATCCAAGTCGGATCCCCGCACCAGTGTGAACCCGGCTCGCAAGGTGTCAATCTCGCCGATAAAAGCGGCGAGATTGACACAATATCAGACAACAATACAGAAGTTGACCAAAGGGTGGTGGTAAAGAGCTGAAAAACCACGTGATTTGTTGAAAGTTGGCTGAAAATGTTCTGCCATGTGTATGCAATACAAACTTATGGCCAACGCCCTTTGTACAAAAATCCTAGGGAAAGTTTGTACAAAGTCCTATCATGTATATGAAGCTTTAGACTGAGGTGGAATATTACGTATTCATTATTTGCAGCCTGTTAATTATATCAGTTAATTACTACAATACCACTGCTTGCTAATGTTTGATTGTTAACTCCCATGTTATAATCTTTGATGGTGAACCAACTCAGAATACCCTTTCCTTGCTGATATCCAATTGAGAATCTGTGGCAAGACTTGAAAATTGCTGTTCACAGGCGCTCTCCATCCAATCTGACAGAACTTGAGCTATTTTGCAAAGAAGAATGGGCAAAAATTTCACTCTGTAGATGCACAAAGCTGGTAGAGACATCCCCAAAAAGACTTGCAGCTGTAATTGCAGCTAAAGGTGGTTCTGCAAAGTATTGACTCAGGAGGGCTGAATACAAATGCACGCCACACTTTTCACATATTTATTTGTAAAAAAAATTGAAAATCATTTATCGTTTTCCATCCACGTCACAATTATGTGCCACTTTGTGTTGGTCTATCACATAAAATCCCAATAATATACATTTACGTTTTTGGTTGAAACATGACAAATTGTGGAAAATTTCAAGGGGTATGAATACTTTTTCAAGGCTATGTACATTTTGCCTGGATTTGTGCATTAATGCTGAACTCCAGTGAATTGTCAAAACTACCTATGCAGTGGAGTTCCCCCTCACTGCAAAGGTTGAAGGATAAGTTCACTTTTTAAAAAACAAAAATAACAAATGTACATATTTCTGCAGAAAAAAGGGTGCATTTTTTATTTGTTTATGCAGGAAAGCATTGCACCCGTGATCAATGGATCAGGGTTACAATGTCTGGCTCCTGCAGACAAGCCCTGCAGCTTTCAGCTCATACCTCCAATACGGGTTGTCTGTGTACAAGCTGCAGGGCTTGCGAATGAACTATGAGAGTGCTCATCACAATCTGTTCAGAACTATAAGGCCTCAGCTGTGGTGGCTGACAGTAGTGATCCATTCATTCACAGGAAACTGAATGAATGATGCGGCCGTTTGGGCGGAGTCCTGTATGGCCACTCTGTTTTTGAATTGTGACAGAAGATCCCCTGCCCGCTGTCACACAGAGGTTGGGACCGGGGGGAGAGGTTGCAGGAGCTGAAACATGTTACATGTTCCATTCTAAATATAGAACAGGAATGACGTGGGTTCCAAAAGGACACTAGCTCTTGTGACAACCAGGGATGGATTTTTTTCTCACTTCCTGTTTTGGCTGTGGTACAGGAAGTGAAGGAAAATCTCCCCAATGGGACACAAATAGCAAAAAAATAAAAATAAATAAAACTTGCAGGGGTTATAACCCTCCCATACTCTATCCAAAATGAAAAAAGTTTTGCCTTTAGTTCTACATTAAACTTTAAAGTGGTTGTAAACCCCCAATATGAAATATGAGCAAAGCACATCCGTCTATACTGTGTAAATCAGGAGTCTCAAACTGGTGGCCCTGCAGCTGTTGCAGAACTAAAAGTCCCATGAGGCATTGCAATACTGACAGTTACAAGCATGACTCCCACAGGCAGAGGCATAATGGGACTTGTAGTTCCGCAACAGCTGGAGGGCTGCCAGTTTGAGATCCCTGGTGTAAATAAACAGAAAAACACCTTTATATAAAATTATTTATACAAAGTGTAAATAAATAAATAGAGTGGTTGTTGTAACGCCTAGTGTGTTTCCACAGTGAAGTGACCAGGTATTGTAAATGAAGTTGCGCAACCTATAAAATATCAATCCCTTTACAATGATGTAGCAAGGTCCCGGACCTCCAAAGGCCTAATGGTGACCTCCAGAGTCAGGGATAGCCAACATCCGTCTTTGTAGAGTGGGTTACAAGGCATGGTGGGTGTGATGCAAGATGGAGTGATTGGTGCCAGACACTTTTTGAATGCCTTTCACACTGTAGGTGTTTTTCAGGCGCTTCAGCAATAAAAAAAGTGCCTGTAAAGCACCAGGAAAATTCCTCATCTGCAGTCCCAGTGTGGAAGCCTGAGTGCTTGCACACTGGGGCGCTGTGCTGGCAGGACGTCAGAAAATGTCCTGCAAGCAGCATCTTTGGGACGCTTTAGGAGCAGTGTAAATACCGCTATTAAAAAGGCCCTGCCCTTAGAAATCAATGGGCAGCGCCACCGAAGCACCTGCAAAGCCTGCGCCTGCGGCCGTTTTTGACCCTTTATTCGGCTGCTAGCGGCCAAAAAGTGCCTCTAAAACGACGGTAAAACAAAGCTTTGAATGAGAAAATCAAAGTGAAGTTGAAAAAATGTCTTTATTGTAAAAACTGGATCACCAAAAATACAGGACAATCTGGCAGGACGTACAGGCTCAGCTGACGCATTTCGCACTCATGATGATTTAAAAACGACGGTAAAGCGCTGCTGAAACTAGCGCCGCTTTACCGCTAACGTGGCTGTGCTGTCAGTGTGACAGGGCTTCTAACAAAATTGTGGGAGAGAGGGTTAGGGCCAGAACACCCTTAAGTAGATGCAATAATAATTGGCAGACTCCGAGACTTTTATAGGTAGACAGCTATACAGTGGAAGGCCTCCAGCCGGATACCACTTCTGTATAGGTAGGACCGCTGTCTCCTAAGGCAACAAATCTTGTAACAGTTACTAACAGTAGTTGTACTTAACTATTGGTGACACAAATAGATCTCCTCGCACTCTACAGTTTCTCACTGTAGGTTTTTACTCACTGAGCTCCCAGTCTCTCACTAGACCTCCAGATCCAATCGCCACTGAATCTCCTGAGCTCTTCCACAGCTAGCACGCTGTATACTGCTCAAGCGTCAGTCCCCGCTATCGTGCTGGGTCCCTAGCTTGGTACTTAATGATTCTCAAGCGTCACTCCTGCTGTGCTGCTGGGTCCCTGGCTTGGTACTCGATGCTCCTCAAGCGTCACCCCTGCTGTGCTGCTGGGTCCCTGGCTTGGTACTCGATGATCTTAAGTGTCACCCCTGCTGTCCTGCTGGGTCCCTGGTTTGGCACCTGCTGAAGCTTCCTCCTTCACCGTTCCTGGCTGGTGCGAAAACTGCTCTGGTACTGGCTCCAGCTTACTCACTGTAGTCTCCGGTAACAAGATGGATGGTCCCTTAGTGGCAACAGCTTCCCCTCTACCTCCGACCACAACTGGTTTCCCACCTGGCTGAACCTTCACAACTCGGTTGGACTCCAATCCTGCAGCCCCAACCCTACGCTGCTTCTCTTGCTTCTGGATGGGCCTCAGGCAGCCTAGCAGCCAGGTGTCCCTTCAAAGAAAACGCTATGTCTGGCGCAAACCCAACAAATCACATCACCCAAAGAACACCATCCCAGTGAAACATGGTGGTGGCAGCATCATGCTGTGGGGATGTTTTTCAGCAGTCGGGACTGGGAAACTGGTCAGAGTTCAGGGAAAGATGGATGGTGCTAAATACAGGGATATTCTTGAGCAAAACCTGTACCACTCTGTGTGTGATTTGAGGCTAGGACGGAGGTTCACCTTCCAGCAGGACAATGACCCCCAAACACACTGCTAAAGCAACACTTGAGTGGTTTAAGGAGAAACATGTAAATGTATTGGAATGGCCTAGTCAAAGCCCAAACCTCAATCCAATAGAAAATCTGTGGTCAGACTTAAGATTGCTGTTTACAAGCGCAAACCATCTAACTTGAAGGAGCTGGAGCAGTTTTGCAAGGAGGAATAGGAAAAAATCCCAGTGGTAAGATGTGGCAAGCTCATAGAGACTTATCCAAAGCGACTTGGAGCTGTGATAGCCGCAAAAGGTGGCTCTACAAAGTATTGACTTTAGGGGGGTGAATAGTTATGCACATTGACTTTTTCTGTTATTTTGTCCTATTTGTTGTTTGCTTCACAATAAAAAAAAACATCTTCAAATTTGTGGGCATGTTCTGTAATTGAAATGATGCAAATCCTCAAACAATCCATGTAAATTCCAGGTTGTGAGGCCACAAAACACGAAAAATGTCAAGGGGGGTGAATACTTTTGCAAGGCACTGTACCTGTCTGGCCCAGGGCAGTGATGGTTAAAAAGACTGGAAAAGGGTGACAAACCTAGGACATGCTCCACCAACTGCTCCATATTTCTGCTCTGACAAGTTCCATTCAAAGGCTCCTTCAAAAGCACGCTTGTTCTTCAAACCTTTTCATGTCTTTATGTGAAAGACCCGAGTGTCAGTTATCAACCCCTGTGGCAGGAATTCCTTTCATTCCCGTTAATTGAACAGCTTTGATCCTAATTTATATTGGTATCTACGTAAATAAGAACATTTTCTTTCTTTAAAAAAAAGTATAAAATGGAATCGAAGTTAATTGAAATCTCTTGTTTTGTACATCTTTTGTTATGTTAATGCACAGTCTTGAATCATGACAGTGGAATTAACATCTTTTAATAAAAGAAAAATAAATCCTTGCTAGACAAAAAAAAAAGGATGAAACGCCAGGGGGCCCAGTCTATCAATATGCTTTTTCTAGAGCCTTATATGGAGTTTTAAATAAAATAAGCCAATCTTTTGTTGCCTGAACCAGTCAAATTCCACCTTTTATTTGACTATAAAAGAGTCAGATCCCAAAACACTAATATTTTAGTTACAGTTGCATGTTCTCAGGTGTCAAATCACCAATGGGATTCTGTACTGCAGTCAGTTATTGCTATTTCTTTAGCACAGGGGTATGAGATGCCACTTGTGGTCAATGCTGCTCCTTCACTGCAGTGTTCAGAGGGTGGGTTATAGACACAGCAGAATAACAGAGCCTTCTTCACTCTCTGACACTTGGCCAGATTAGTGTAATTAAGCAAAAACTGGGTATCACTATCTTGACATCACAGGGGCATGGGATGTCATGTGTGGTCCATGCTGCTCCATCACTGCAGTGTTTGGAGGGTGTATTAGACTCACAGAGGAGTAACAGAGCCTTCTTCACTCTCTGACACTTAGCCAGATTAGTGCAATCAAGCAGCAACTGGTTATCACTATCTTACCATCCCAGGGGCATGGAATATCATTTGTGATCCCTGCTCCACTATCACTGCACTGCTTACAGGGTGTTTTAAGGTCATTACAAAGCAACAGAGCATTCCTCACTCTTGACACTTAGGTTATCACTCTTACCATCCCAGGGGCGTGGAATATGATTTGTGATCCCTGCTCCACTATCACTGTACAGTGTGTTTTAGGGTCATTACAAGGTAACAGAGCCTTCCTCATTCTCTGACACTCAGCGAGGTAAACACATTCATGTAGCAGCTGGTTATCTTAGCAACATGGGATTCCTTTTGTGGTCCATACTGCTCCGTCACTGCAGTGTTCAGAGGGTGAATTAAGGTCAAAGCAGAGCCTTCCTCACTCTCTAACACTCTGCTGGATTTGTACACTCAAGCAGCAACTGGTTATTGCTCTCTTGGCAGCACAGGGACTGCTGCTCTATAATTGATGGGGAAATAGCATATTTCATATTTCCTTATTAAAGTTGTCTCACAATATCTAAGAAAGCAAGCCTCCAAAGTCTAGTTACCTTAGATGACTTTATACCAAAGGAATGTCATTACAAACTGATCAAGTCCTTAAAAGGTCATATTGTCGCTTGCAAGGGGAGGTGGCTGGGAGTTGGTCATTTCCTTACATTCAAGTCCTACATATACACTACAGCTAAAACTTGAAATGTTCAATCTCGTCTCCAGAGCTGCATCATGCATGTGTCTGGTCTGGTTATCTGTGCGACGCCGCGAAAGCAGGTGGGACTCCGTGGTGAAACAGCAGCTTTAGTTATGTATTCTTGTCATATTTTCTAATATTATTACATTTGTTATCTGTTATTACTTAATTAACCGGTTTCCAACCGGCGCACGCCTATGTACGTCGGCAGAATGGCATGGCTGGGCAAATGGGTGTACCCGTACGTCCCTTTAAATTTGCCGCCGTGCCATTGTGGCCGTGAGCTCCGTGAGTCGGGTCGCAAAGAGGAAGGACGGGGAGATGCTAATGTAAACAACCATCTCCCTGTTCTGCCTAGTGACAGTGTCACTGATCTCTGCTCCCTGTGATCGGGAGCAGAGATCAGTGACATGTCACACATAGCAACGCCCCCTCCCACTGTTAGAAACACTCCCCAGGACATCCTTAACCCTTACACTGCCCCCTAGTGGTTAACCGCTTCACTGCCAGTGTCATTTACACAGGAATCAGTGCATTTGTATAGCACTGATTGCAGTATAAATGATAATGGTCCCAAAAATGTGTCAAAATGTCCGATGTGTCCACCATAATGTTGCAGTCACGATAAAAATTTGTTGGTCGCCGCCATTACTAGTAAAAAAAAAATATTAATAAAAATGCCATAAAACTGTCCCTTATTTTGTAGACGCTATATCTTTTGCACAAACCAATCAATAAACGCTTATTGCGATTTTTTTTTTTTTACCAACAATATGTAGATTTTTTTTTTTTAGATGTTTTTTAGATGTTTTTTTTAATATTTTTTGGGGATATTTATTATAGCAAAATGTGAAAAATAATGCGTTTTTTTCAAAATTGTCGCTATTTTTTTGTTTATAGCGTAAAAAATAAAAACCGCAGAGGTGATCAAATACCACCAAAAGAAAGCTCTATTTGTGGGAAAAAAAGGACGCCAATTTTGTTTGGGAGCCACGTCGCACGACCGCGCAATTGTCAGTTAAAGCAACGCAGTGCCAAATCACAAAAAACGCACTGGCCAGGAAGGGGGTAAATTCTTCCGGGGCTGAAGTGGTTACATGTTATACTTACAAGTGTTTGTGTGATCTCTCCTTACACATCTCGAATACAACCTCAAAAATGAACTATCACGTAACCGTGATAAAATAATCATTGCAATGCAGCAGAGTAACTTCGCCACTCTCTGACACTCAGCCAGATTAGTGCAATCAAGCAGAGGTCAGTTATTACTGTCTTAGCAGCACAAGTACATGGGATTTGACTCAGGATTCATACATTCCTTGTGACAGCAATAAAAGTGATCAATTTTTTTTTTTAAAGGGACAGTGTAGAAAAAAAAAATGTAAAAAAATTAAAAGCGCCCCATCCCTCCGTGCTTGCGCGCAGAAGCAAACACATACATAAGTCGCTCCTGCAAATGTAAACAGTGTTCAAACCACCCGTGTGAGGTATCACCGCAATCGTTAGAGCAAGAGCAATAATTCTAGTACAAGACCTCCTCTGTAACTCTAAACTGGTAAACGTTTAAAGCGTCGCCTATGGAGATTTTTAAGTACCGTAGTTTTGTTGCCATTCCACGAGCGTGCGCAATTTTAAAGCATGACATGTTAGGTATCTATTTACTTGGCGTAACATCATCTTTCACATTATACAAAAAAATTGGGCTCTAAGTAATTTTCTAGCAAAAAAAATACAGATTATAACTTGTAGGCTACAAGTGTCAGAAAAAGGCTTAGGCATGAAGGGGTTAAGTTGTTTGAAGTCATTAGATCTACATAACAATCAGACAACAAGCTGTGATAATTACTAGTGTGATTTTTCTTTAGCTGCATCACTTATTAAAGCAATGAAGATGTATTATATAAAAATTCAGCTTGCTATTGGCAGATCACCAAAGAATCTATATCTGACCTATATAAGACAAGCATTATTATCCGATTACTGCATTCATTGTAGATAGTCTCCCTACACAATAACAAACCCATGCATTCATCATCATTTTGTACTACATGAATTATTCTCGAGCATATCTCTATAAAATTAACTTTGTTAATCATGTTTCTCATCAAAAAAAAAAATCAAAGCTTTCATTTAAAATGGACCTATACTCAAAAAGTGAGAATTTGTTATGTTATAAGGATCATCTAGAAATGTTAATTTTACCTAAGCATAGAGCTGCACAATTAATCTTCAAGAATCGTTATCGCGATCTTGACTAAAGTGTTTCTCAATTCTTTCTATGCAAAGAATCCTCTCCGCTCTTCTGAAGCCACAGCCCTCAAAAGAAAGGAAGAGAAAGGCCTCTTTCACATGGAGGATCCGTATGTCCGTTTTTCATCCTTCCGTTTTCGGATGAAAAACGGACATACATTCATCCCTATGGAGCGTCGGATGTCAGCGGTGACATGTCCGCTGACATCCGACCCCGCTCCGATCCGAAAAGTGTAACGGAGGAAAAACCTACTTTTCCATCCATTTTCGGATCGGATCGGGTGACGACGGACACTACGGTCCGTCATCATCCGATCCCCCCATAGGGGAGAGCGGCGCTCTGACAGGTCCGCCGCTGCACAGCTTGCAGCGATGCACCTGTCATCTTCCTGCTCAGCGGGGATCGGCGGAGCGATCCCCGCTGAGCCAGCGGATGTTCACGGGGCGGATCATCACTGATCCGCCCCGTGAGAAAGAGGCCAAAAACCCGGCAGTCTGCCAAGAATCAAAACATTCTTTATCAGTTGAACTCTAGTATAGACATTGTAACAATTTGTCAATGGAATAGACTGTGTGCAAGTGAAAAAAGTTTAACCACTTAAAGACTAAACCTTTTTCTGACATTTGTTGGTTTCAAGCTTAAATAATTTTTTTTTGCTAGAAAATTGCTTAGAACCCTAGAGAATAAAATGGTGGTTTTTGCAATATTTTATGTCACACTATATTTGTGCAGCGGTCTTTCAAATGTTTTTTTTTTTTTTAATTACTTTAATGAATTAAAAAAAAACTAACCAGTAAAGTTAGCCCATTTTTTTTGTATAATGTGAAAGATTTTACATTGCGAGAATCGTGAGAGAATTGTGATCTTTTTATTCCAAGCAAAAAAAAATGTGATTCTCATTTTGGCCAGAATCGTGCAGCTCTACATAAGCAGTACCCTGAAGAATTTAACTTTTGTCTTAATATCCTTCTAATAAGTAGCAGTGCATTTCCTCTGATTATAAACTTTTGTGCCTTCAGCCTTGTAGCTGTATATCTGCAGTGTGAGATCTTCTAAGGCAGAGGTCCCCAAACCCCAGTACTGGTCAGTGGCCTGCAGTGGAACTGGACTGCACACATTCACATGGGAACAGAGAATAGAGAGCCGCCAAAGTGCTTTACCGCTCCAGTAGCTAGCTGTCTGTTCCCAGCTGCGGTAGGGGGCAGTGTGGTGTTCGATTTTTTTTTTTATACAAACTTTATTTGAAGTATACAAAACATACACTTCATGGCAATGTACAGCAGTGCAATGCGGTTTTACAATGCAGTTGCCACACACTGTGTGAGTGACTGTGTATGGAGGAAGACTATAATCAAACCCCCCCTTCTCCCAAGTCCATGAAAAAATTTTCTTCCACAAAACCGGTCCCTGGTGCCAACAAAAGTTGGGGACCGCTGCTCTAAGACACTGCTGTCTTTTACGGCTAGGCTCGCCAGATATAGAGTGAGATTTGATGCCAAGCTGCTCATTGTTCTCTTCACTGGAGAAAAAGTTGTACCTGAGGTGCAAAATCTCCCTGCTTATTTTTCATTAATTCTGTGGATCTATGCATTTACCGGGTATGTAATATAGGCTCATAAAGTAATGTGCGGAACATTGTAACATGTTCAAGCAACTGCAGCCTCCTCCCTGTGACAGCTGGAGGGGGATCTTCTCCCCCTGTGAATGATTGCCTACAAGTACCGTCAGCCGTTGTGGCTGATGGCTTGTAGTTATCAATAAACTGCAAGGGCCATGGTGAGTGCTCTCAAAGTCCATCGAGCTTCCTGGACTTCAGTAACTGTCTGCCCATATCAGAGGTACGGGCAGACCAGTGTACTGACAATCTGCAAGCTCCTCCATTGTACTTGCAATTTGCTGATTGCGGGTACAATGCTTTATATAGTCTTCCATAAATAAATAAATAATTGCACATTTTTTTACTTGCAAACAAATATGCATTTATTTATTTTGGAAGGCAAACTTATCCTTTAAACCCAAATCAAACATTTAATATATTGCAGCTTACCAGTCATTGGAGAAAAAAAACATTATTTGGAGTGGCTTCAACTCCCCTCACAAGGCTGCCCTATCAATACAGACTGTACATCTCAAACAGAGCTGTTTATGCTCAAAGGACTATTATATGAACTTACATTGCTTACTATTATACTATAACCTGCTCTGCTACCCATTGTTTTTTCTATACCAGCTATTGGATGTGGTGGCTGCATTAGTTTTATTTTCTTTGGCTTTTTCCCTCTGTTGTCACCTGGTGATTTGGCCAGTAACACACCTCCTGTATTAGTGAGACATAACCCAGATTTAACCGGTTCCCGACCGGCGCACGCCAATGTACGTCAGCAGAATGGCACGGCTGGGCAAATGGGCGTACCTGTACGTCCCTTTAAATTTTCCACCGTGCCATCGTGTGTGAGCCGCCGGCGGTGCGTGCGCGTGCCGGCCAGGAGCTCCGTGAGTCGGGTCCGCGGGGATACCCGCGATCGTCTCACGGAGAGGTAGAACGGGGAGATGCTAATATAAACAAGCATCTCCCTGTTCTGTCTAGTGACAGTGTCACTGATCATAGCTCCCTGTGATCGGGAGCTATGATCAGTGATGTGTCACAGCTAGCCCATTTCCCCTACAGTTAGAACACATCCCTAGGACACATTTAACCCCTACAGCGCCACCTAGTGTTAACCCCTTCACTGCCAGTCACATCAATGCAATTTTAATCGCACTGATCGCTGTATAAATGTGAATGGTCCCAAGATCACGCCAAAATTGTCCAACGTGTCTGCCATAATGTCGCAGTCATGATAAAAATCACTGATCGCCGCCATTACTAATAAAAAAAAAAAAAATTAATAAAAATGCCATAAAAACTATCCCCTATTTTGTAGACGCTATAACTTTTGCGCAAACCAATCAATAAACGCTTATTGCGATTTTTTTTTTTTTTTTTTACCAAAAATATGTAGAAGAATAAGCCTAAACTGAGGAAAAAAATGTTCTTTTATATATTTTTGGGGGATATTTATTATAGCAAAATGCAAAAATGCAAGAAATAATGCGTTTTTTCATAATTGTCGCTATTTTTTTGTTTATAGCGCAAAAAATAAAAACCACAGAAGTGATTAAATACCACCAAAAGAAAGCTTTGTTTGGGAGCCACGTTGCATGGCCGCGCAATTGTCAGTTAAAGCGACGCAGTGCCGAATCGCAAAAAGTGCTCTGGTCTTTGGCCAGCAAAATGGTCCGGGGCTTAAGTGGTTAAATACACTAACAAATTGAAGCCAAACTCCAGCTCACACTTTATAATTAGTTACAGTGGGACTTTTGGGACAGGGCCAGCACATCTATTAAGGGCGCACGGGCGCTGCCCCCTCTATCCAATGCGTTTGGCCCCTTTCAGACAAACATAGACTTGGGGGGCACACCCTAAAAAATGCATTCCAAGATGGTGCTGCTATAAGACCATACAACCAGAACAAAAGATTCTTTTGAAGCACGAATTAGAGCCAGAGGCTCTATTAGGCTTCAAAATAAGGTGGGCTCAGGGCGCAGAGAATGCGAACGGAGCCCACCCAGGTGTGTTACAATAGCGATTGAATATTCGCTATTTTAACACTGATCTTCCTCCCAGCCAATTAGGAAGCGAGTCGTGAGACCCGTCAGCTGATTGGCTGAAAGGACAGGCGGTCCTATTGGACACCTAGGAGGAGGGGAGGAGTAGCACGGCTGCAGCTTTGGAGGAAAGGACACAGAAGCCACTCCCCGCCACCCTATGCCGCCGCCTGATGCTAGCTGCCTGTTGCCTAATGCCCGCTGCCTGATGCCCACCACCTAGATGGGGTAAGACAGCGGGGGGGCTGGGGGGTTTTAGGTGCAGCCGGCTGATGCCCATCACCTGATGCCCGCCACCTAGATGGGGTAAGACAGCGAGCAGGCACAGAGGGGCTGTGGGGTTTGAGGTGCCACGGCCGCTGGTGGGGGATGGTTGTTTACCGTCCCACCCCCCAAAAAAAAACCCACCAGCCACCATTGTTTTGGTATAAATGTTTTGCATGAATAAATAAAAGCTGATCATTTTAATCCTCTCTGCCAGTGTTAAATGGTTTGTCTCACCATGTAAACTGATACATTCTGGTAGAGAGTTTGTCCTGTGAGAAACAACAGATTTGCTGGCTGGATCACCCGATGAAAATGAAAGAAAAAAAGCCAAAAAAAGAATTCAGCAATCACTTTTAAGAATTGTTTAGCTGCAATATAATACATGTTTGCTTTTGGGTTTATTACTGCTTTAAGTATCCAGGGGTGCCCTAGGTCTTTCTCAGTCCTAGCAACACCCTTGGTGATGACAGGGTCTCTTTTTAAACTGCTGAGCAGGAAAAATGCCCAAAGCTACGCAGATCAAAATTCAGGGTGTGAAGACTTGACCGTGACAACACTGGTTGCTCTGCATATCATAATTGTGAAAAATTGAAGCAGAGAGAACCACATTTAATGCAATCACGATGACACTTAAAACACAATCACAGGCTGATTCCGCCTCTCTGCAAGATGCATAAGTCTTTTATTTAAGGGGCTGGTAACATTTCACAGAGAGGTTCAGCTGCTCTTTTGAATACTAAATATATTACAGATTTTTGCTCAAAGGATGGACATAGTACAGCTATATCAATGCATGTGTTGTGTTGTGAGATCAGTAATGAAAAATGTATTTAAAGGATAATTTCACCTATTGGGAAAAAATAATAAATGCACATATTTTTGCAGGAAAATAAATGTGCATTTATTCATTTTTTACCTAAGGAGCCTGGAAAGCATTGCACCCGTGATCAGTGGACCAGGGGTGCAATGGCAGACTACTACAAACAAGCTCTGCAGCTTTCAGCCTGTACTTGCATACAGGCTGGCTGTTTACAAACTGCAAGACATTTATTTTTATTTTGGATGGTGTAGGGGAGGGGTGCCCAACCTTTTGAAGAGCGAGGGCCACTTATTTAAAACCGGTAGTGGCCACAATGAGTGGAGCAGGCAGGTGACAGATCCGTGTCCACTCTGCATATATAGAGTGGACACCAACACAGCCTGCTCTACTCTATGGGCCCTCTGATCTTATCCACTCAGATGGAAGGGGACAGATTCCCTTCTGTTTTGTTTTTTGTGCGGATTGAATTGGAGGTATGCGGGTATAAACTGACACAAGTCCGTTTGCATCTGCCGATCCATAACAGTGAACGGAGGGTCTGAATCAGTGGCGGCTGGTGAAGTTTAAGGATTGGGGGGCGCCAGACCCTGCCCCTTTTGACCCCTCCCACTTATCATAAGCCCCACCCCTTAAAGAATCCAACCACTCCGTTCCCTGTATTGCACCCATAGTGCCAGGACTATACAGCCTAGCATCACAGGACAGGGTATACAGCCCAGCATCACAGGACAGGGTATACAGCCCAGCATCACAGATAGGGTATATAGCTCAGCATTACAGATAGGGTATACAGCTCAGCATTACAGATAAGGTATACAGCCCAGCATCACTGATAGGGTATACATACCCAGCATCACAGATAGGGTATACAGCCCAGCATCACAGATAGGGTATACGCGTGGCTGGAGGAGCAGAGAGACTGAGAAAGATAGTATGATGATGATCTGTCCTCCTGTCCTGTAGTCAAACTGTACAGCTATATACACCCACATCATCCTTCCTGACTGTATATGGAGACTTTCCTCCACCATCACTGACTGCAGATATACATCATCTGTCCTGTATGCAGCTATTTACATAGTAACAGGACAGATGATGTATTTCTGCAGTCACAGTGATGATGGAGGAAGGTCTCCCTAAACTCAGGAAGGAAGATGTGGGTGTATATAGCTGTACAGTTTGACTACAAGACAGGAGGAAGGATCCAGGGGCGGATCCAGGGGGAGGGGGCAACGGGGCAATTGCCCCCTCCGAGAAATGCGGGTGAGTGTGAGAGAGCCGGCGGGTGGCTCCGTAAGTGAGAGAGCCGCTGGGCGGCTCCATAGGTGAGAGAGCTGGCGGGCGGCTCCATAGGTGAGAGAGCCGGCGGTTGGCTCCATAGGTGAGAGAGCCGCTGGGCGGCTCCACAGGAGAGACACAGTGGGCTGACCCGGCAGCTCAGTTGGTGAGATGTGCCGCTCGATGTGTTTGTGGGCTCCTGGCCAATCAGGGAGCCGGCGGGCGGGGGAGCAGAGAGATGACATCATCTCTCACTGCCCAGAGCCCGCCCTGCATCCCTGCAGTTCCCTCCTCACCATGCAGGCAGCTGCGGCAGCAGAGAGATTACATCATCTCTCTGCTGCCTGTCTCTGGGACACAAGAGACCACCTTAGCAGGTGGCAAGTGACAATCTTCATCTGGTGACAGGCGACGTGGCAAGTGACAATCCGCAACATGCGGCAGGCGACGTGGCAAGTGACAATCTGCATCTGGTGACAGGCGACGTGGCAAGTGACAATCTGCATCTGGTGACAAGCGACCTGGCAAGTGACAATCCGCAACATGCGGCAGGCGACGTGGCAAGTGACAATCTGCATCTGGTGACAAGCGACATGGCAAGTGACAATCCGCAACATGTGGCAGGCGACGTGGCAAGTGACAATCTGCATCTGGTGACAAGCGACATGGCAAGTGACAATCCGCAACATGTGGCAGGCGACGTGGCAAGTGACAATCTGCATCTGGTGACAAGCGACGTGGCAAGTGACAATCTGGCAGGCGACATGGCAAGTGACAATCTGCATCTGGTGACAGGTGACACACTCGGGGCTCCCACTGATTCTGCATTAAACTATTTAATTTTTTATAACAATGTAATAATAGTAATAATGCGCTTCAATCATCCTGACACTATAACAACCATGGTGCCGTGATGATTGAAGCGCCAACACCAGCCATTTCCCCGATAGATGTACCCCAAAAAAATATATTTTCTGGCAGTGCCCCTCCCGAGACTAGACTCTGGATCCACCCCTGGAAGGATCATCATCATACTATCTCTCTGTCTCTCTGCTCCTCCAGCAACGTGATCATGCCCGGGCTCAATCTGCACTGGCTGCTCTGGTGGGGAGAGAAGTGGGGAAGCTGTGTAATGTACGCCTATGCGAAGCGGCGGCTGTCAGTGCTGGGGAAAATCATCAACATTATCAATCCTCCATGTCCAGCTGGGGCCCGTGGGTGGCACTGAGAAGGACAGTCGGTGCTGCTTAGCTAAGTAACTCAGCTTACCGTGCGTTCCATCAGGCCGTGCTCTCCGAGTGGTGGGGAAACCGAAAGTAACGGTTCCATGAAAAGTCATCCTCCGGACCCGCCAATCAGGTGCAACAGGGTGAAATGGAATGATGAATAATTTGATTTAGAGTGGGACTGGGAGTGTAAACAGGACGCATGGCCCGCACCGTTTATACTCCAAACACCTCAAAATTAAGCTTTTCAGCTGCAATCACCTGATTGCAGCAGTCAAGCTTCTAGTGAACATCTCAATGTCTGGTGACCAGACGCTCTTAAAGGGCCACTTTTTTTTGCATGTCCAGCTTTTGGGGGGGGGGGGCGGCGCTCGAGGGCCCCCTATTGATGGGCCGCCACTGGTCTGAATAGGTCCGCCTGAAAAATGGACAGGAGGGCCTCATCAGACCAATTGTCTGAAAAGGGCCTAAGACTGTTTTTACACCGATGCACTGCGGATTACCTGCACTGGGGTTGCAGCGCAGTGCATCTGCGGCTTTCCTGCGGGTTAGCTTTACTTTGCCATACACTTCTATTATATCCTGCAGGTGTGGGGCACTTTCTCAAAGCGGACCAAACCCACAGGTATTAATAAAAAGTCTATACTTCGGTACAGGTACAGTAAGTGCACCTGCGGATAAGTTTGAAAGCAGCTCAGTAACCACTGCAGAAGAGAGATGGCCATATACACAATGTGATTTTAGAATAAACTGACCTTTAATATTCTTCCATTCACAAATCTCCCTTGCTATAGGTATTGCCGGCTGTTGCTGTCCCACGTGGAATGCAATTGGTATCACTCTGCCTGTGACAGGAGCTGATGCTATACAGGAAGCATTGAACTACATGACTCTGCTCCCTCTGCAGCCGTGCTTCCTCTAGCGCCAGGTTCATTCAGAACACTAATGCTCTAGGATGGCAGGGAATCTGCAATCTGGGCTTGCCAATCCGCCATCCCATAGCAGAAAGTAACAGGCCACATCACGGGCTCTGCGGGCCACATGTGGCCCACAGGCCAGTGGTTGGGCATCCTTGGTGTAGGGAATAGTAAAAAAAACAATGTCAGGTTTTTTTTTCTATTCTCATTATTTCCCACTACTTCCTGTTCTGTAGACACAACAGGAGTGAGAAAAATTCTCTGAAAAGAAAAATTCTCTTAGACAGTTGTCACTGGAACAAGTGTCACCATTGGAAGACTTCCCCTCAACTCAAGTTCTGGTGACAACACAAATTCTCCCTTACATTCAGTCTCAGTGACAATGATCTCCAGGACAAATAGAGAAATTAAATCTCCTGGACAGGGGTTCTAACCACTCACCACTCTATCCAAAACTAAGTTAAAAGTTTAGGCATTATATACACTTTATCAGCCTTCTACCGTAGGGTTCATTCAGCATTTACCACATAGTTTATCGTAACACTTGGCAATGCATGTTAAAAGCATTGTTGCGATAGGGTAATTAATTCTTAATGGCATGGCAAGGCACCTCGCTGAAGGACGCTACAATTCAGAATGAATGGCACTGCATTGCACCAACAATGTGTGTTGATGTGCATCGCGGTAAAGCGTGCAATAACAAGTGTCTTACCGCCATGATACCCGTGGCCACTAATGTGAACAAGCCTTTGGGAATACTATGTATGCCAAAAAAACTTCCTATGTATGCCTAAAAAACTTCCCCGAAAAACACATGGCCTATGTATCCTGTTACCCCTTTGCTGCCACTTCCTCTGTCATTTTTACCATCAATTCAAAATGATAGCTGGCTCCAGACCCTGCTGCCAAAGCAGACTTTCTGACCTCTGTTTTAAACACTGTTAAGTAGCATAATGCAGAGATAAAATGTAACATTATTCTTACTTTTTACTTACTCTGTTTCACTGATGTGCAGATCAGAGGTGAGTTTTACCTGCATATAATGTAGGAAAAAAATATTAAGTAAATTAATTAAAAAAGTTTTATAACATTTGTTCCTATTTAGGCAATTATTATACCTCAGTTAACCCTAATCAACCCTAATTAATTATTCTCCCCTTCTCCCTTAATATTTTAACTTTTTTGAATTTATATTTGTTTTGCTTGTTAATTTTTATTTAGTGTCAAAATAAAAAATGTGCAAAATTTAAATGTATAAATATAATTCATTTATAAATATCTTTGCAATGCTTTGTACCGGAAAAATTACTTTAGTGTAATTATAAATGGGACAAATTATAGAATAAACAAATGTAATTTGTATCTACAATAACACTAAGGGCTAATTTACACTCGCTTCGACTTTAACACAAATAAAGTGCCACCAATTCAACATGCTTTTTCATGTGTTTTTGAAGCTTCTGTAATGCTTCTATGATGCTTCTGTGATGCTTTAATGAAGCTTGATAAATGCCCTGTGTGTGTTGATTTTCTATTTGTTTTAAAGGGGGCCCCCAGCTTATTAGTACTCTCATTATGCAGATCTTCTCCAGCTTATTAGTACCTTAATTCAGCAGATCCCCTGCTCAGTAGTACCCCTAGCTCTGCTGATGCCCCACTCAGTAGTAACCTCCATCTTTGCTGTTCTCTGCTCAGTAGTAACCCCCAACTCTGCTGATGCCCCACTCAGTAGTAACCCCCATCTTTGCTGTTCTCTGCTCAGTAGTAACCCCCAGCTCTGCTGATGCCCCACTCAGTAGTAACCTCCATCTTTGCTGATCTCTGCTCAGTATTAACCCCCAGCTCTGCTGATCCCCCACTAAGTAGTAACCACCAGCTCTACTGATCCGCTGGTCTCCTGATCTTACTATCTCTCTGGTCCCTGCTCACCTTTTGCTATAGCATTCCCATATTGCACACCACGTGTGCTGTCTGCTAGTTGCTCTTCTCCGTTCGGACCCCGCTCACCTACCTTCTGCTCCATACTGCACACCAGATGTGACATCTGCTCCAGAATATATACACATGAAAATGTGAAGTGACTGCTAATGATGTCTTTCTGGTTTGCTCTTTGGTTTCCCAGTGCATCCTGGGATCTCTCATATCTGCAATACTTCCAAAACAAAGTAAAGCTAATACTGAATAAAAGCCCCTCAAAAGCTTCAGGTGCTGTGAGCGAGCTTTGTCATAGACTTCTATGGAGGCTTTGGAGATGCTTTGAAGCACCAAGAAAGCAACATGGGGTATCATTTTTGAAGCAAAGTAAAGCAAGCACAACGTGTGAACAGATCTGTAAGGTAACCATTTTATTTAGTGGCAGGTGCTTTGATTGGCATTCCAATGCCACATTTTGAAGCAAGTGTAAACAAACCTTAAGAGCTCTTTCACACTTTAGCACATTTACGCAGCTATAGCATTAATGAGCATTTAGGATGTGTTGTACAGGCATTCATGTTCCGTCAGGCAACACTTCTCAAACACTGTGTGTTTTTTTTGTTTTGTTTTTTTCAAAGTTAGAATGGGAAATTATCACTTTTGACACTTTGCAACCGCCCCTTAAACACACTGTAAACGCCATAGTGTGTTTCAAAAGAAGTCAATGGAGGCGGTTGCAAAGGGTCAATGCCTGCCAAACTCTCCAGGCTAATGCTGCGGTTTGAACACTCCATCTGCTCCCCATTGTAACACTTTTGAGTGCCATTGATAGGCGTTCGGGAAGCGATAAAAATGCAATCCAACCACCTATTTTCAATGCCTGTGTGAAAGGACCCTAACAGTGGTCAAAGTTTTTTCAGCTTCTAGGTTTTATTGTCAAAGCTTAAAGTGATACTAAAGTCTATTTTTTTGTTTCAAAATAACAAACATGTTATACTTACCGCCTTGGTGCAGTTGGTTTTGCACAGAGCAGCCCCAATCCTCCTCTTCTCGGGTCCCTCTTCAGCACTCCCGGCCCCCCCCTCCTGTTGAGTGCTCCCAAAGCAAGCTTCTTTGGCACCCGAGCCAAGCCGCAGCTTTGTGTGAGACGGAGAGACGGAGCCGCGGACCGGCCCCACCCCTTTCTCCCCTCATCGGCTCACTGACTTTGACAGCAGTGGGAACCAATGGCGCCGCGCTGCCGTCTCAGCCAATGGGCAGGGGAGTCCTGGACGAGTCTCTCGTGCAACATTGCTAGATCCAGATCTACCTCAGGTAAGTATTAGGGGGGCTAAGGGGGGCTGTTGCACACAGAAGTTTTTTTATCTTAATGCATAGAATGCATTAATATAAACAATAAAAACCTTCTGCCTTTACAACCACTTTATTCGAACAAGATGAAGTTAGAAGCTGATTGGTTACTGCACTGTATTGTGTGTGCCCTTTAGTTTTAGGAAGGATAAAAACATTTTAAAAAAACACACACATTATTGGCCCTAAGGGTGCAAACAACAAATTGTTTACACATATGTGATTTTGATGTGAATGTCAGGAGTAGGCAAATTAATTTGTTTTTTTTTTTGATGGTGGGTCATTGTAATGACACGAAACATACAAATGATTTTTTTTATTTTTTTTATTTTTTTCTAATTATTATTTTGGGCCAGTTTTCCTTTGATACAAGGAAAAAATAACATAGGAATATATATTACTTTTAACAAGCTAATGAAGACCCAATTTATCCTGAAAAAACAATGTATTATTCACCTGGATACACTTAGTAGGTGTGTATAATTTTACTAACACATGTCAAAGTTGTAAAACTGAATCTAGGCATTATGATTTATTTATTTTTTGCTTTCAGGCATTATGGTGTTAAGAATTGCATTGAACCAACCTGGGCTAGAGCTGAAGGGCGCTTTAGAAGTTTTAAGAAATATGTTTGAAGATCATCAAATACTTTGAAAAATGCTTGCTGAAGCTCAAACTGCTTAACTTGGCATTTACAAGCAAAGATCAAACAATGTAGACGTGTTTAGGACTCGATAGCACTGTGAAAGGACCCCAATGGTTCTGACACTGTATGGTCCCAACAGAAAATCCTGATCTAGTAATTGGTCCTGTATTCGCTGTTGCATGCTGCATATCATTTCTCTTTGTATGTTATTGACCTTTTCACCATGTCATTAGATAAGTCCACACGTTTTTTCCCCTTTTCTATAGGAATTTATAATTGTGTCTAAATGACACGCATCAGTGTCGCCAAGTCACGGATGGGTCACGTTTTGCTAAGACACATAATATATTTGAAACGCATTAAGCTGCGGGCACAGCACTTAATAAATAGGTCAGAAATGAAATGTCAATATAAAACCGTTTTATTACAGCATTTACATCTCATTACCACTGACATCCATTAAAACTAGCTGCGTGATCCTTCAGGACGTGGATTTCAAGGCACATGCCTTCAGTAATAGTTTGTGAAGTTTAGATCAGTCAACAAACTGCTGGAGCTGTGCTGAAAACCCTGCAGCTGTGCTAAAGTCAGATTGCATCTGAAATCGAAATAAAAGCTTCCGCTAGGAAACAAGCTATTATATTCACCTTTCTAGTTGGCCGTGTCTCCTACCACCTTTCTGCTTCAGATCTGCTGCCTGCATGATTGTCTTTAGCATTCAACACTTTTGGGAGTGTCGGATGCCCCCCACCATGCTGTTCTTTTTCTGACCCCTATGTCACTACAGGACTCAGCAGTGATGTAGAGGTCAGAAGGAGTCACATCTTGTGTAAAGGAGTGCATCTTGTGTAAAGTGATGCTAAACGATATCCTTATGCCGCGTACACACGAGCGGACTTTACGGCAGACTTTGCCCGGCGGACGGGATTTCGTCAGAAAATTCGATCATGTATGGGCTCCAGCGGACTTTGTTTTCTCAAAAGTTGGACGGACTTAGATTTGAAACATGTTTTAAATCAATCCGTCGAAATCGAGTCCGGTCGAAAAGTCCGCTCGTCTGTATGCTAGTTCGACGGACAAAAAGCCACGTTAGGGCAGCTATTGGCTATGAACTTCCTTGTTTTAGTCCGGTCATACGTCATCACGTACGAATTCTACGGACTTTGGTGGATTGTGTGTAGGCAAGTCCGTTCATTCAGAAAGTCCGTCGTAAAGTCTGTCGAAAAGTCCGCCGAGCAAAGTCTGCCGTAAAGTCCGCTCGTGTGTACGCGGCATAAGTCTCCAAATATAATCCATCCACTTTTAAGCCCCCGTTCACACTGGTGTATCATGTGACTTGACAGTTCCAAATTTCATGACAAGTCACACCCCATTGCTGGCAAGGAAACCGTTCATCTCTCCGCGACTCATGATGCAGTGATTATGAAAAAGGTTCCTGCACTATTTTTTACTGATTTCATTGCGACTTGCATAGACTTCTTTTTTATGAAGTCGCAAGCCACAATGAAATCAGCAGTGCATATTGCACTGATGTGTGGCTTTGAAATCGCACCGAAGTATCGCCATTATAAAGCCATACTGGTGAGAATGACCCTGCAATCTATTTTTCATTAAATCGTTTCTTACTGTGTTTTTCTGTCTTTTTGCAATGTCCTTTGTAAGCTTGCAAACTTTTCCCCTGACTTCTGTTTCTTTAGAAGGATGTGTATGTTAGTTGCGGTCATATATATAGGTCTCTGCACACTACAAATACCATAGTTCATAGTCTATTTCAGAAGTGAACAAGAGAGGGGTGGCTACGTTCCTACAAACAGTGGGACCATGGAGAACGAAGTAGCCACCATCTAAGAGCAAGTCCGACCGCAGCTGCAAAAAAAACCCAAAAAGAACTTGGAGATTTGGAGGAAGCTAAGGGCAATAGGAGGAACTTTCTTTTAGTTAAGGATACATACTTGAATGGAATTTCCTTTTTTTAAACCAGAGTTTAGTTTACATTTAAAGTGGTTTTAAAGACAAGGCATTTTTTTACCTTAATGCATTCCCTACATTAAGGTAAAAAATGTCCCATGTCCTGCTACTTGTATTGCCCCCTCACCTCCCTACTAACCTGAGTACCATCTAGATCCCGTGCTGTGCCCATCTGCAGCAGCGCTGCTCTTTCTTCCCCTCCTCACAGGACACAGAGGCAGCAGTGAAAGTCATTGGCTCCTGCTGCTGTCAATCAAAACAAAACAAAAACCAGAGAAGTCTCTGTAAGCAGTTCATCATCAAGGACCCGTTAATATGTTTAATTGCAAATCTTTATTATTTATCAAAAAACAAAAAAACTTAAAAGCCAATTAAATAATAAGTGACTTATCCAGAGGTCCCTGTTACCACAGACACTGTGGCCTGATGCTTACGCGTTTCGCCTGGTTACAGGCTTCCTCAGAGCATGAAGCTTTAAACATATCTCATCTTATGGGGAATGAATATATGGTCATCAAGGACTGTTTAACTATGCGGGGGATCCTTAGAAGTCTAGACTAATATGAGCTGGTTTTTGGACTGCAATACAAACAATCCCAGCCGTGTACTGAATTTGTAAAGTGGACGATTTTTCTAAATCCCTCTAATACAATCCATACAGGCAAATATTTTCATACCCAATGGATACCGCAACAATGTTTATCTAAGCTAGTGTCTCCTTGATTATTGAAAGCACCTCGGACCCGGGTCTTTGAGATTTTTTGTCTGTATGTGTATGGCTGATGTTGGTGTGAGAGGTGAAAAATAGGTATGGTGGCCACCCAAGTCCCTTAAGACGTCAGTCTTATTTTAATTATATGTTAATAGTAGTGGTGAACTGATGTGGATAAGTCACTTATTATTTAATTGGCTTTTAAGTTTTTTTGTTTTTTGATAAATAATAAAGATTTGCAATTAAACATATTAACGGGTCCTTGATGATGAACTGCTTACAGAGACTTCTCTGGTTTTTGTTTTGTTACCTTTGAACGAGTTCAGAGGACAATCATCCCATGTTCGGTGATATTTTTCCCGTTCATTAAGGGGTTGATTATATACACAGGTGTTTAAATTTGAGTGGGCAGTGGATAAGCCCTACCAAAAAAACTCATATTCACCTATAATTAAAAAGGTCGGCCTGTTCGGTCCCCTCTTCTGTTTTTTCATGCTGTCAATCAAATCCTGTGAAAAGGGAGCAGAGCCGTGCTGTGTGTGTCTTTAAAAGCACACAGCTCGGCGTGGGAACACACCCGCACGTGTGCCCCCCAAAAGCAAGCTGTTTGCTATGGGGGGGAGGGCACACACAGCAGAAGACAAGCCGAGAGTGCCAGCAGAGGACTTCAGAAGAAGAGATTCGGGGCCGCTCTGTGCAATTCCATTGCACAGAGCAGGTAAATATAACTTTAAAAAAAAAAATTAGTAGAACCATGGGCAAAACTCTTTTTTTCATGTTGGATAGAGCAGGAAAGGGTAATAACCCCCGTCTGTTTTATTTCTCCACCATCTGTGTCCCATTGTGAAGATTTCCTCTCACTTCCTGTCCCATAGCCAAACAGGAAGTGAGAGGAAATACCTGCAAATTTAGGGAATTCCTTGGGGACCCCCAGATCACTATAATAAGTGTCCCTGTTCTGTCCACCAGATGTTTTATACTGGCTATTTGTATCTGTGTTGTTAAATTTACATGCAAAATGTGTAATTTACTTAAGACAATCATATGTGGTGTGCAGGCTCCATCTAGGGTTCCTTTTTGGTATTGCTGCAGTTCTGTTTCTTTGTTTATTTGTATGTGTAACTAAGGAAGTTGTCAGTAAGCAGGGAATTCTGGGTAGAAACTTAGCAGGAAGTGAATCAGTCACCATTCTTTTCAACACATTGAAGGAAGCAACACATGTATTTCTCAATCTATCGCCATCACCCCTTAGAGAACTTAAAAAGTACATTTTTACTATCCCATCTTGTACTGTATATCGTTGTTTATGCAATGTATGCTGTATTGTATGCAATATTATACTTACTGAGGTCTATTTCTGTTATTTTGTAGTTTCACCAGGCTTGTTCTAATAAAACTGAGATCAAAGAAATATGGTATGTACAGTTATTGGGATAAGAGGGTTTAGCTATCTGCTCCTTGAGACAGAACAGTCCCCATTGGAAGATTTCCCCGCTATAACTTTTCTGAGGACAACCTAAAATTTGTGATTTTCTTTTACTTTTAATGATAATGGTAAACAGGACACATAGAGGGGGTGGCTCTCCCTAATGGTGGCACTGACAGCAATAAAAACTGATTGGGGTTCTAATCCATCTCCACTCTATCCAAAACTAAAAAAAAGTTTAACCTTTACAACCACTTTAAGCTTTGCATGCCTGACTCCAGACAACTTTTTTTTTTTGGGGGGGCTAGCATTTTAATTCTGTATGTGACTGAACGGGGAGATTTTTGGTGCAGTTATCGCCAGGAAAGGCAGCACAGACAGCAATAGAAACATTGTAAAAAGTTTTCGTTCTTCTAAAAATGGGTTTTTGTCTGCTTCCCCATCCCATTAAAATATTTTCCATCACTTCCTGACAGGTAATGAGACTAAATCTGCTCTAAAAAGACACAGAGGGCAATTAAAATCTGTGAAAGGTCCCAACTCTTCCCTTCCTACAAAATAAACAGTTTTGTCTGGAGTCCAGGCTCTAAGACACTCTTGTGAATGACTAATAATCCACATTTCAGCACCTTGGTCAGCACCATATGAACAGCCATAGCAACTACTGAGGAAATAGTAACTGAGCATTCATTATCACATTTTCAAGAGAAAAACTATTGTCTCTATGCTGGTTTCATACATTGCAAGGATTTTTAGCAAACTTTATTTCAGATTCTTGCATACTTCTTTCCTGTAGATAGAGGCAGACCATTTTAGTCGCTTCCCCTTTTCTATGAGAAAACTGGCAAAGCAGACCAAATCTTACTTCATGTGGGTCAATACCACAGGTTGAAGTGGAGATGTTCCGAATTTACCAGGTTCCTGGCAGCCAGAAAGTTTTACTTAGCATGATGATTGGTGACCTAGTGGACTCAAAAGTGCTGGGAGGGAGTAATCTGTCCACTGTATGTATTTCTATTCCTAAAGTTTTAAATGGGTGTTAAACTTTAAATTAGATATGAACCTGATCACTAAAACCTCATATAACCTTCAACATATTGATGTAATTTTCAAAATAGTCTTCAATCTTTTTAAATCTGCATCTTCCAGTAAAATAATACCTGATATTCCAGGCATGAAGGTCTTTGTAAAACATCCTGTTATGGCGTGATAACTGTCTCTGAATTATGCTCCTGCTGTGTCACGCTGATGCATTCCTTTGGTGGAGACTACAAGTGGCTGTAAGGTCCACCGTTACAGGCTGTAAGGTCAACACTGGGCAGGCAAGGTCCACCGTTGTCACGATCAGGAAACCAGTCCAGAGCAAGCAATGATGTGCATCTGCTGCTGGAGTCCATGTAAATAGAAAATGTCCGGAAGAGATCAGCAGCAGCAAAAAGTCAAAAATGATGAAAAAAGGTAAAAACCGTAATTTATAAGGAAAAACGCAACTGCTTATGGTACACGGTGCCTTAACAATTTATTTGTCATCCCATTTAGGTTTATATCTACTTGAGCCTTTACCCTGTTCCACCCAAATTCTTAATTGCATAACAAGCTACACACTCTTTGTAAATTCTGATCTTGGGGTCCAAATATCACAGCTCTTTAACCAAAGCAGGGTGGTCATGCTGTCTCTCGTTCCGTCTAATACAGCTATCAACCAGGGCTCCTCCAGGGGATGCTAGGGGTTCCTTGAGCTATGGCTAGTTTACCTCCCATCTGACAGTGCCTTCATAGATCCAGGTCCATCACCACTTGGCAGAGCCAGTAGCACCAATGACCTTTAAAGCTGTCTGTCAGGGTGACATTCTAACCACCACTGTAAGTCAGGGCATTCTTCCCACTGACCACCACCAATGCAATGGGCATTTTCCCAATGACCCTCACAATGGACTAATCTTAGCAGCGGTTTGGTGAGACATGAAATTTATTTTCAGGGTTCCCTTGGGGTATACAGGTTCAAAAAGACTGGTCTAATACATGTGTCTTTTACAGTATGAAAGGCTGCAGCACTACAGCGTGTACAGTATATACATAGGGGTATCTTCTAATGAAGGAGGAAATAAACAAAGATATAAATCCACAATTCACTCCTATGGCAGAGATTATTATACTGTTTGGTCTACAGCAAGAGGGAGATCTGCTTCAGTTGGTGATCCCAGTGTGACCACAAGAGGTCAGTAAGTAAATGCACAGAATACAATTCACATCTAATTGAGCTTTCAGTACAAGAAAAAAAAAGATCATGCTAATATATATGCAACAGTTTTTTTTACTATCTGTACAGAATTGTATTTCATGAATTCCTATCCCTAACATTATCATAAATTAAAGAGAACACTATGCCACCCCGCTGATACTTACCTTCACTGTGCTTTACTTTTACTACATTCGTCTGTTCGAACACTGGGAATATAATATAGGATTGTATGTGTCCTTCACCCCTTCTTCCCTTGATGCAAGACTTGGCCAATCGCTAGGCCCCAAAACTGTCACATGGGGGAGGGTAGCAGGTAAATATCCTTGTTAAGCTTTGACAACGCAGACTGAAGCAAAGCTTACATAAGGTTTAGGTGCAGCACAGGAAGTATCAGTGGAGGGAGGGGAGAGGGGGTAGCCTATCAAGTCAACAGGTCACTTTACCCTGAATGGGTTATGTGATCAATTCTCTTTAAAGTGGTAGTAAACCGCTGGGTGTTTTATTTTTCTGAAAGGTAATGTCATAATGTGCTAGTATGTACATTATGTGAAACTTACCTGAAAACAAATCCTTCCAGGGCCACGCTGTCACTGCTGCAGGCACTTCCATCATCATCTGGTCCTCCTTCCGGGTTCACAGACTCCGGCTGTGTGAGTGTCCAGTGCCGCAATGCTGAGCCATGTTTACAGCACAGAACTCTGAAGGAACGGCGGAGATATTTACAGTACCTATAGGTAAGCCTTTAAGGTTCGTGTGACATAGTGTGGTACCTGTTCAGTTCCTAGCTAGGCTCTAAAACACACTATAAAATTCACATTCTGCCAAGCCTTCAGATTGGCCGATGAGGACCAATCACGAACCAAAGAGTTCAGGAGGAAGTGTAACCAAGCACCAGCTTCCTAGTGGAACAGGTACCTAGGGTACAGATAGCCCCCACCCAATTGACAGCACCGGAGCTGGGAATTGGCCACTGAGGAGTCAAGCTCTGCATGGCAAGGGACTGTAGACATGTCACATGGTAAAGATAATATCCGGACTGAAAAATCTGAATTGACCCTTTGCACACTGCAATACACCCTTACATATTTCTAGAAAACTTTTGCATGAAAACAGGGATTCTTAGCTCATATATATTGCAATACATATTCAAGCTGGCCAACTGTGTCAACATGATACCCCTTTGGCCAGGCCCTACTCTACTGTGCAAAATGCCAAACACTTACCTGCTTATAGAATGCTTTAATAGACATACAGTGCATTGAAAAAGTATTCATACCCCTTGAAGTTTTCCACATTTTGTCATGTTACAAGTTACAACCAAAAACATGAATGTATTTTATTGGAATTTTATGTGATAGACCAACACAAAGTGGCACATAATTGTGAAGTGAAAGGAAAATGATAAATGGTTTTCAAAATCTTTTACAAATAAATATCTGAAAGGTGTGGCGTGCATTTGTATTCAGCCCCCCTGACTCAATACTTTGTAGCAGGGATGTGCAGTCAGGGGAGGCAGGTGAGGCAGAGCCTCTCCTGCCATGAACCTAAAAAAAAGTCCTACACCACCACTGGTCAAAATTTGGGGCACCTATAGTTCCAGAGATACAGGCTTCTTGTGCAGCCTGTCAGAAGCTACATACAGAGCGAGTATGTAGTATCCAGTTTAAATACAAGCTGGCACACTCTGTTTAAGACTCTGTTTCTGACTAAAAGGCTCAGAGTTCACAGTGCCTCTCACTTCTTGTCAGAAGCACTGAGCTCAATGGACAGCTTGGAGCCTTGGACCATTGGAACAAGCTGTCCAAAAAAAATGCTGCAGTGGAGGCTGTCCTCTCACTGCAGTGTCATAGAAGGGGGCATGTGTCTAAAAGACACATGCTCCCTTCCAGCCCAGCCCTCTTAACTACAAAGAAAAAGAATGGGTTTATGGGTATAAGATTTACTCATAATCTCATGTTTTTCTCACACAGGTAAGTAGGAGAATGAGAATCTGCTGCTGTTGAAAAGGCACTGTTTTAATCAAGCTAAATCATATATTATTATGCTATCTGTTGTAACATAATAATTTATTATGTATCCATTTACTGTGAAAGTACTGGTTTGAAGTTATAACTTCAAACTTCAGTAAGTTATCCATTAAGCCACCTGCTTGACTACAGTTTTTGAAAAACTAGTAAATTACCTCAAAAACAATATATAAGAACTGTTTGCATATTAGTTACTTATGGTAATTAACTGCTTGCCACCCAGGCCAATTCTGACACTTCTCTCCTACATGTAAAAAGCATATATAATTATTTTGCTAGGAAATTACTCAGAACCGCCAAACATTTTATATATTTTTAGCAGACATCCTAGGGAATAAAATGGTGATCGTTGCAAATTGTAATTGCAATTTTTCAAACATTTTTTTAGGAATCTCAAAAAAAAACACTAACGTTAGCCCGATTTCCTTTGTATAATGTGAAAGATGATGTTACGCCAAGAAAATAGATACCTAACATGTCACACTTTAAAATTGTGCTCACTCGTGCAATGGCGCCAAACTTCGGTACTCAAAAATCTCCATAGACGGCGCTTTAAAAATCTTCACAGGTTACATGTTTAGAGTTACAGAGGAGGTCTAGTGCTAGAATTATTGCTCTTGCTCTAACGCAGGCGTATGTAACCTGTGTGTATCTGGCTTTGATACTAGCCAGTGCCTCACCAGCCACTGACCTCACCGCTCGTACCTGCTTTGTTGAACCACCTTTTGATGCAATTACAGCAGCAAGTCTTTTTGGAGGTCTCTACCAGCTTTGCACATCTAGAGAGTGACATTTTGCCTGTCCTGCTGGAAGGTGAAACTCTGCCCCAGTCTCAAGTCTTTTGCAGACTCTAACAGGTTTTCTTCTAAAATTGCCCTGTATTTGGCTCCATCCATCTTCCCATCAACTCTGACCAGCTTTCCAGTCCCTGCTGAAAAAACATGGTATGGTATGTTCAGGGTGATGTGCAGTGTTACTTTTCTGCCACACATAGCGTTTTGCTTTTAAGCCAAAAAGTTAAATTTTGGTCTCATCTGACCAGAGCACCTTCTTCCACATGTTTGCTGTGTCCCCCACATGGCTTCTCGCAAACTGCAAATGGGACTTCTTATGGCTTTCTTTCAACAATGGCTTTCTTCTTGCCACTCTTCCATAAAGGCCAGATTTGTGGAATGCATGACTAATAGTTGTCATGTAGACAGATTCTCCCACCTGAGCTGTGGATCTCTGCAGCTCCTCAAGAGTTGCCATGGGACATTTGGCTTTTCAGATTAAAGCTCTCCTTGCCCAGCCTGTCAGTTTAGGTAGACAGCCATGTCTTGGTGGGTTTGCAGTTGTATGAAAAAAGAAAAACAAACTGGGAACCTAATAATTATCCAAACATGAGGGTACCTCCATATAGGATGGTAGGGTGTATTCACAAGCAGCAAAGTGACACAAAAATAAAATGAAGACATGTGCACACCCAGGGGTTATCTCCTCATTCCAATTTATTACAGAAAAGGTAAAAAGCATCACAAAAATCTCCATATGGTATCTACCCACCCCCATAAGACCCCACCGCCCCCAAACCTCTGATAACCCACACCGCTCCCTGTCGAGTGGCGGGGACCCGCTGACACTCGCCCAACCCCCACCTCCCCCAATAACTAAATGAGACCACTAAAGATCTCCCCTGCAGAGCTGGAACCAGGAACCATATATACCTCTCCTGAAACAAGATGTTACCCCAATACACTAACATGCAATAACCAGAGATGAATTGGAGCCAGTCAGCTTCCAGCTCCCTGTACAATGAGCTCGGCACCTTATGACCACAATGGACGAATGCAGTAGCAGTGCCTGAACAGGGAAAACTGGAAAAGCTGTCTTGCTGCTGGGTGAACACCTGAGAGGATAAACCTGATTAGTGATAGCAATGGCCGGTCCCTATGGAACTTGTGTAAGTAAGGCAAAGAGCCTGTCAGGAAGTCCACAGCAAGGAATAGAGAAGTGACTGTCAGCTGATGGATGCAAATAAAATAGTCTCTCTGTGGGGCAGGGGAGGATCCGGGGGGGGGCAACGGGTCAATTGCTCCCCCCGAGAAAATAGTGAGCGGGTGAGCCGGCGGTTGACTGAGCAGGCCGGCGGGTGAGCGAGAGGACGGACAGGCCGGTGAGTGAGCATGCTGGCGGGAGGTCAGGCTGGTGAGTGGGCTGGCGTGTGACTGAGCGAGCAGGCATCTGTTCTGTCAGGAAGCCGCTACCCATCTAAATATGCAACTGAAGTGACGTTGCGTCGTGGCCATCTTGGTTCACCCACACTCGTCCGCAGCAAGCCTAGAGTTAGAAGTCGACATCTTTGTACACCCAACAGAGTCTTGCTTTTCACAGTTATTTTTAACAGTAAACTCAACTTATATTTCACTATATAAGCTGAGTTTACTGTTAAAAATAACTGTGAAAAGCAAGACTCCGGTGGGTGTATAAAGATGTTCGCTTGCTGATTTCTAACTCTAGGCTTACTGCGGACGAGTGTGGGTGTCTGATGGGTAGCGGCTTTCTGACATCATCTCTCACCACCCGCCATGCATCACCACAGCTCAGCTTCTGACAGAACACTGCCATCACTGTGCAGGTGCGGGCAGCATTACATCATCCCTCACTGCCTGCCCTCACTCTGGGACACAGCCACTGGCAAGTGACAATCCGCATCTTGTGGCAGGCGACATTGGCAAGTGAAAATCCACATCTGGTGGCAGGGGATGTGGCAAGTAACAATCTGCATCTGGTGGCAGGAGACAGTGACAAGTGACAATCCGCATCTCGTGGCAGGCAATGGTGGCAAATGACACGCTGCATCTGGTGGCAGGCAACGGTGGCAAGGGACATGCTGCATCTGGTGGCAGGCGACGGTAGCAAGTGACACACTCAGGGCTCCCACTGATTCTGCATTATGGTGAGTTGAACTATTTAATTTTATATTACAATGTAATAATAGAAATAATGTGTTTCAATCATCCTGACACTATATAAACCATGGTGCCGGGATGATTGAAGCACCAACACCAGCCATTGTCCCGACAAATTGCCCGCAAAATTTTCTGGCAGTGCCCCTCTCGAGACTAGAATCTGGATCCACCCCTGCTGTGGGGTGGATGTGCACCGTGAATCGCCCCATACAATGCCGCCTGAGGTGGGGGGACCAGTTACAATTCCCACAAGCGGGATACAAATAGTCAAAGTCACATGGAAAATTCAGCGATCACATCTGATCCGGCCAGTGTATGAATGGATCCTGGAGCTCCGAGTATCCCATACAAACTGCCGATATGATCGGTCATGTAAAGCGATGTGTACTCACTGTCCCGCTTCCTCAGATGGTGCTCAGATATGTGTGTGGGTGATTACAGTCCTCCCGTACTCCAAGCAATCCAGCTAGAAGGAAGAGTAGGGTCTGCTGTGCTGTGGGTCATGCAGGTGATTCAGTATATGTAAAGCTCCTCAGTGGATCCCATGAGCATATCATTCCTCAGTAGACTCCACAAGCAAACAGAGAGCCGTTCCCAGTGCACACTTGTACAACAGCTGATATTCATTAATCTCTCCGGCCAGACAGCAAAGATAGTGTCAGTCATGGATCATCCAGTGTGTGAATAGTCCCATGCTGGTTAGAGCCTTTAGTTCCTCTCAGATGATGAAGCATAAGGTGCAACGGGGGGTGTGAGGGGGGTTGTTTGTTCCTGTGTCTACATATGTTTCGTTCCTCCCGGAAACTTCTTCAGGACATCAGGTTGGGCGGGTGTCAGCGGGTCCGACAGGGAGGGGTGCGGGTTATCAGAGGTTGGGGGGCTGTGGGGTCTTATGGGGGAGGGTAATTACCATATGGAGATTTTTGTGATGCTTTTTACCTTTTCTGTAATAAATTGGAATGAGGAGATAACCCCTGGGTGTGCACATTTCTTCTTTTTATTTCAGGTTTGCAGTTGTGCCATACTCTTTCCATTTTCAGATGGTGGATTGAACAGTGCTCAGATGTTCAAAGCTTGGGATATTTGTTTTATAACCTAACCCGGCTTTAAACTTCTCCACAACTTTATCCGTGACCTGTCTGGTGTGTTCTTTGGCCTTTAAGATGCTGTTTTTTTTACTAAGGTTCTCTAACCATCCTCTGAGGGATTCACAGAACAGCGATATTTATACTGAGGTTAAATTACACACAGGTGGACTCTATTTACTAATTAGGTGAATTTGAAGGTAACTGATTTTAGTTAGGGGTATCAGAGTAAAGGGGGCTGAATGCAAATGCACGTCACACTTTTCACATATTTATTTGTAAAAAATCTGGAAAACCATTTATCATTTTCCTTCCACTTCACAATTATGTGCCACTTTGTGTTGGTCTATTTATATAAAATACATGTACGTTTTTGGTTGTAACATGACAAAATGTGGAAAATTTGAAGGGTTATTAGTACTTTTTCAAGGCACTGTATAGGGGTTGATTTACTAAAACTGGAGAGTGCAAACTCAGGTGCAGCTCTGCATAGAAACCAATCAGCTTCCAGTTTTTTTTTGTCACAGCTTAAAGTGATTGTAAAGGATCACCTTGTAAAACAACCCATTCAGTTTAAAATAGAAATTAAAGGCAAAACATTTTTGGATAGATTCGAAAAACAAACTTTATAAATACCCTTTTTCCCTTTTTTATAAGTGATCAAATTCCCTCTGTTCTCAGCTGCATAATAACTGGGGGGAGGAGAACCAGCAGCACACTGAGCTTCCCAGTGAATGGCTGTGCGGTGGGAGTGTGTCAGGACAAGTCTGATCATTGGAGAAGAGCAGGCTGAGTTTCCAGCATAGCTAGAGAACTGGCCATGGTGTGCTCTCCTGTGTAGTGTGGTCAGTTTTTAATAGGAAAACAGAGGGACTGGCAGGAACACCAGGGATTTCACACAAAGGAAGCAATACAAAGAGAACAGGATAGTTAATCATACAAGTACATGGTACAGCAGGCACATATCAGGAATATGAAGTGTTGGGGTAACAAATGCTTTAATTGAACAAGACGAAGTTAGAAGCTGATTGCCTACCATGCAGAGCTGCACCAGATTTTGCACTCTCCAGTTTTAGTAAATCAACCATATAGTAAGCCCGGAGCAAAACAAAGAAAAATAGGCAGAGGGCGGGCATGACAGGGTTAATAGGGGAGCTTGGTGGTAAAAAGAGTATGTAAGGAGGTTTGTGATTGGTGGCAGTGGTGTGATTGGGGGTGGAGCAGAGTTAACTGAGCTGGGTGAAAGATCCCTCCCCAGCTCAGTTAGTTGAGAGGAAGGAGGAGTCGAGCGGGGCGGCACAGCACGGGGGGGCTCATTGTCCATCGGATCCCCCTCCCACAATGGCGCCTGGGACAGAGGAGCAGCGGGACAAGGTGGGTCGGTCTGTTGCAGGGCCGCCGGTGAAGAGTGCGGCGGCGCTGCAAAGCAGAAGGCACTTCACCAATCCCCATCCCCCACGATCGTCGGGTAATGCAGGACAGCAGGGCAGGGCGGGTCGGGCGGTTACAGGGCCGCCCGTGAAGCGCACGGCGGTGCACAAGTTGGGGAAGAGGGGGCACAAGCAGTCGGTCGGCAGTGGCAGCGGCTATGGCACAGCAGAGAGGAGAGCCAGCAGTCCTATTTCGGATGCTGGGGAAGATGGCTCAGGCCCTGAAAGCCAGGCCCCAGGCTGAACCACGGCAGGGGCGGGGCTCCAGCGGAAGAAGAACTATGTTGCGGCAGCTGGTCACTCTGATGCAGTGGTTGGTGACCCCACAGTGAGAGACGGGCAAGAGAGGGATAATGGCAGTGGCTGTGGTCGGCACTGCAGGAAGGAGGTCGTTGGGCCGAGAAAGGCGAGCAGGAAATCGGTGGGCGGATCCTCAGCGCGGAGGAGGAGCGAGGAGAACAGAAGATCCTCGGCATCCAGTGGTGAAGCTGCTGGAGGGCCATCGGTGAGCAGAGAAGAGATGGGTGAAGACAGATCTGAATGGGAGCTGTCGCAGTCGGACGACGATGGGCAGCGAGGAGAGCCGGTGGCGGTGGAGACGGGACCTTCGGCATTCCTTCCAGGCATCAGGGTAAGAAGACATGTAATAATTCATGTAATGTGGGGTGTGATGTGAGTGCGGGGGGTAGTGGGGGTCAGGTCTCGGCGGGGTGGTCAGCAACGACCGTGCTTGTTAATCCGGCCGCGCAGGTCGCAGACCCCGCATCGGCTGATGCAGGGCTGCAAGGGTTTGTAACGGGTTTGAAGGAATTATTAAAAAGGTTTGAGCCAGGGCCAAGCGGGAGTCAGTCTCCGGCGGTGGCATGGGTTGATCCTGGGGAGAGATGGGGGATTGGGAATGGCTTGGTCACGGGCACAGGGATTTCTCCTGGGCATAGTGCTGAGCGAGCAGCACCTGTGACAGAAGTCGTTGGGGTGGCAGTGCAGGCGGAGGTTCCTAAGACACCTGAAGGGGTTACGGGGGAGGGGGCAAAGAAACAAAACTTAGGCTAGCAGATGCCGCAAAATGCTAAGTTTATGTGTGCTTTGGGGGGCCACTTGGAGCACATCTGAAGCCTGAAGTGAGGGAAAAAATTTGGAAAGGGGAGTACGTAGAGATTTTTGCGCTCTTGCCCCTTGAAAAGTTTAATCTAGATAGAGTTAAGCCGGAGGATAATAAGAAGGAGGATGAAGAAAAACGAAGGTATAGGCTCATACCCAGGACGAACTGGCTGCAGGCTTTTGCGATCATGGCGAGTGTAATTGGGGAGAAGAATCCCGAGCACTGTTCGGCATTGTTTTGCTACTTGGACGCTGTGGGAGAAGCTTACAGAGTCTACGGGGGCACGGCGTGGCTGCGGTATGATGAGCAATTCAGACAGCGGAGGGCTATCCGCCCATCATTGAGGTGGGACCATAAGGACATCAGCCTATGGATGTGCCTTATGACTTCAGCTAGGCCGACGGGTCAATTTTTTCAGGGGGGGGCGGTGGATCAGCCAACTCCGGACAATCGGCCACAAGAAAAAAAGGGGTTTGTTGGCAATTTAATGAAGGGTCCTGTAGATTTGGAGGGTCGTGCAAATACAAGCATGAATGTTCAGGTTGCGGGGGGGGGGGACACCCGGTATCGCGGTGTTTCAAACAAGGAAAAGGCCGTGCCGGCGAGTCTGTTAATAAAGGGGACAACGCCGGTGAAAGTGGGAAGGATGGAGCCCTTCCTAGATAGCTACTCGGACAGGGAGGCAGCGCGGTTGCTAGCTCGGGGGTTTTTGGAGGGTTTTAGAATCCCTTCTCGCCTGGTTGACACGCCCCCGATGTCACGCAATTTGAGGTCAGCGTTGCTTCATAGGGAAATGGTGGGTGAAAAGTTGCAGAAGGAAGTTAGGTTAGGCCGCATGAGTGGTCCTTTTGCAGAAGTACCAATACCGGAGTTGGTAGTGCCCCCGCTAGGTGTGGTGCCAAAGAAAGAGCCTAATAAGTTTAGGCTGATACACCACTTGTCATACCCGAAAGGGGGGTCGGTGAACGATGCCATCGATCCGGAGGAGTGTGCAGTATCGTACACGTCCTTTGATGCGGCGGTATTTTGGGTTCGGAGGTATGGGCAAGGGGCACTGTTGGCAAAAGCGGACATAGAGTCGGCTTTCCGCCTGTTACCGGTTCATCCAGAGAGTTTTCGTTTATTGGGTTGTTGTTGGCAGGACGAATACGACGTAGATCGTTGTTTACCTATGGGGTGTTCGATATCCTGTGCTCTGTTTGAAAAGTTTAGTTCCTTCATTGAATGGGTGGTCCGGGACGTCGCGGGATTGAACTCCATCATCCACTACCTGGATGATTTTCTCTGCGTGGGTCCCCCTGGGTCGGAAGTATGTGCGGTCCTGTTGGCAACGTTGGAACATATTGCAGAGAAGTTTGGCATCCCGCTGGCCCCGGAGAAGACGGAGCGTCCAAAAACGAAGTTGAGTTTCTTGGGCATTATTCTGGACACCGAGGCAATGGAGTGTAGGCTACCCGAGGATAAGTTGACGGCGTTGCAGGCGGAAATTCGGGTGATCATCAGACTGCGGAAAGTTCAATTACGGGCGTTACAATCATTGCTAGGTAAGTTGAACTTTGCGTGTCTAATTTTGCCTATGGGAAGAGTATTTTGCAGGCGGCTGTCTGCAAGTATGGCGGGGGTGGAGTCTCCTAGGCACTACGTACGTTTGCTAAAGGCTCACAGGGAGGACCTGAAAGTTTGGCACACGTTCCTGGCTAAGTTCAATGGCAGGGCGTTGTGGATGTCAGGGCCAGTGAGCAACTTTGATCTGGAGTAGTATACGGATGCGGTGGGTTCAGCAGGGTTTGGAGCCTTTTTCC
Organism: Lithobates clamitans; assembly: GCA_037952925.1. Taxonomy (NCBI): domain Eukaryota; kingdom Metazoa; phylum Chordata; class Amphibia; order Anura; family Ranidae; genus Lithobates; species Lithobates clamitans. Next base: position 639,806 of record JBBGZY010001622.1, on the reverse strand, counting down.
GAGGTAAGTGGAGTGCGGAGCCATGGAGACAGTCGTGGAAGGATGCAGGTTTGCTGAAGAACATGCTACTGTGGGAACTGTTCCCGGTGGTATTAGCGGTAGAGTTATGGGGTGAGTTGTTCAGGAATTTAAAAGTTAGGTTTCATGGGGACAACTTGGGAGTGGTGCAGGTGATCAATAAGGTGTCAGCGGCGTCACCGCCGGTGATCAGGTTGCTTAGACACCTGGTCTTGAGATGCCTACAGCTAAATGTGTTTATCTATGCTGTGCACCTCCCATGAGTGGAAAATGTCGTTGCTGATGCACTATCTCGCTTTCAGTGGGATAGATTCCGGGGGCGGAGCGAGAAGGGGTCCCGTGTCCAGACTGGCTGTGGAGGATTGCCTTGGAGGATTAGCAGACTGGATCAAACGGTCGGTGAGCGATGCGACGTGGGCTGCATACAACAGGGTATGGCAAGAATGGGTATTTCTGCTGAGACAGGTGAAGGAAGGACAAGAGGACCAGGATCTCAGGTTGTTAGTTTTATACTTCGTTTCCAGGAATTTAGAGGATGGGGTGTCGGTTTTCTGGGCTGGAGAAGAAGTTGGCAGGTTTGGCGTTTTGGTTAAAGTTTCAAGGTTTACCTGACCTTACCAGAGATTTTTGGGTTAGGCAGGCACTGAAGGGTTACCGGCGTGCTAAGCCGGGGAGGGACTCCAGGCGTCCAGTTTCGTTCTAGTTGTTGGGTCAGATAGTTAGGTGTTTGGACACTGCTTGTTCGTCAGGATACGAGGTGGTGTTGTTCAAGGCGGCATTCGCCTTAGCGTTCTTTGGGGCATTTAGGATTAGTGAGTTAGTTAGTCCCTCCAAAAAAGAAAAAGGGGGGTTGGGGTGTCGGATGTCAGATGTGGGAATGACAGGTTGTCCATATTGGTTAAGAAGTCAAAAACGGATCAGCGGGGCAAGGGTAAGACCGTGCAGGTTTTTTCGTTGCTCGGTTCTCCCTTGTGCCCAGTAAACTTGGTGCGAGAGTTTTTAGCGACACGCCTGGGGGGGGGAGGCCCCCTTTCTAATACATCAGGATGGATCGTTTTTATCTCGCTTTCAATTTATTGCAATTTTCAAAAAATGTTTGGGGGCATTAGGTTTGGAGGGTGAAAAGTTTTCATCCCATTCATTTAGGATAGGGGTGGCTACGGAAGCTGTTCGGTGGGGATTGGATGAGGCAGCGGTAAAGAGGATTGGGAGATGGGAATCTAGGAGGTTTAGGTCTTATGTTCGCCCGCACTTGTTGAATATTTAAAAAAAAAAAAAAAGAAAAAAAAATTTTTTTTTCTAATTTTGTACAATGTAATACAGGCATATGGAAGTATGTGTTGCTTGTCGATGATTTGTTGGGAGTTATTGATGTATTGGGGGGTTTTGTTTGTGTTTCTTTTCTTGCAGGTCGACAGCAATGCCTTGTGTGGATAGTGGGCCACTCGTATGTTTGTTGGGGGGCCAAGAGGGGAGATGCAAGAAGGGATGGGAGACAACTGGGGTTTTCTAGGCAGGAAGTGTGTCTTAGGTGGTTTGGTGTGCCGGGCATGCTGTGGGGAAGGACAGTGGCAGAAGTTAACAAATTTCCACGCCTGGACAGAGCACCGGATGTGTCATTGTTACATGTAGGTGGCAATGATCTGGGGTTAAGGTCAATGTTGGATTTGGTGCGAGACATCAAATTCGATTTTTGGCAGCTCAGGATGTCTTTTCCACGCATGCTTATTGTGTGGTCGGATATTGTGGCGTGTACCACGTGGAGACTGGCCAAGTCGGTCGATAAGATCAACCGGGCCAGGAAGAAGGTCAACAAAGAGATTAGCAGTTTTGTGGTGAGGAATGGAGGTCTGGCCATACGGCACCTGGAATTGGAGGTAGATACCTGGAGATATTTGAAGAGAGATGGAGTACACCTGAACGATGTGGGGATCGATTTATGGGCATTGGGTCTGCAAGATGGGATCCAGCGAGCTTTGAGGGTGTGGCAGGGCACACAAGGGTAAGGTGTTACCCTGGTGTGTGCTGTGGCGTGATGTTGCTCTTTGCGGGTAAAGGATTAAACCCCAGATATGTAAGAGATCGGTACCCATCGCTAGTATGAGGCCCGTTGGTGAGATTTCAGCTAACAAGGGTTTTAGCTTGAATTGGTTATTGGTGCACTGTGGGCTATTGGTTGTTTGTCTCCGAGCTAGCTTGTCAGCTGGAGACCTATTTTTTAGTTATAGTACCGCAGTGCCTGGGTGTTTTGAGTTTTAAGTTTGGTCTGTTTTTCCCTGCAAAGACCAACGGGAGTTGTAGTTAAAAGGATATTTCAGGTGTTTATACGGTTATATTTATGTTGATGTTAAATTATTATTATTATTATTGGTTTATGTTTAATAAAGATAATTGGCTGCTACGGCCAATGTTTTACTCCATATGGGTGTGGTCTCAATTATTGGGGTAGAAGGTTGGGGTATGCAGCTAGTGGTTGGATGGTAAAAGGGGGTAAGCAAGTGACATCTGTTATACAGTAGTCAAGTAAGCCCGGAGCAAAACAAAGAAAAATAGGCAGAGGGTGGGCATGACAGGGTTAATAGGGGAGCTTGGTGGTAAAAAGAGTATGTAAGGAGGATTGTGATTGGTGGCAGCGGTGTGATTGGGGGTGGAGCAGAGTTAACTGAGCTGGGGGAAAGATCCCTCCCCAGCTCAGTTGGTTGAGAGGAACAAGCGGCCCACCCTCCCTCCCTTATAATGTGGTAAGTTTGGTAATTTAAGGGATTAAGTTGGTCTTACTGTATTGTATAGCTGAAGTCGTGGCAGTGGTGTGATGTTGTTCTTTGCGGGTGAAGGATTAAACCCCAGATATGTAAGAGATCGGGACCCATCGCTAGTATGAGGCCCGTTGGTGAGATTTCGGCTAACAAGGGTTTTAGCTTGAATTTGTTATTGGTGCACTGCGGGCTATTGGTTGGTTGTCTCCGAGCTAGCTTGTCAGCTGGAGGCCTATTTTTTAGTTATAGTACCGCAGTGCCTGGGTGTTTTGAGTTTTAAGTTTGGTGGGTTTTTCCCTGCAAAGACCAACGGGAGTTGTAGTTAAAAGGATATTTCAGGTGTTTATACGGTTATGTTTATGTTGATGTTAAATTATTATTATTATTGGTTTATGTTTAATAAAGATAATTGGCTGCTACGGCCAATATTTTATTCCATATGGGTGTGGTCTCAATTATTGGGGTAGAAGGTTGGGGTATGCAGCTAGTGGTTGGATGGTAAAAGGGGGTAAGCAAGTGACATCTTTTATACAGTAGTCAAGTGCCAATAAGGGGCATACAAACACATTTGAAGGAGAGCTACAGACTCATGTCTGGTCACTGATCTGCACTGTGTAATAGAAATGGAGAGATCTCTGTGTAAGTATAGGACCCTGTGAAGGCCTAGAACAAGGTGAGGGAGTAGGTTGAGTTTTTGTTTTATTTTGCCCGACTTGTTTTAAGGAAGAGTGAACATCCGAATTTTCTGGATTTAACTCTCTTTGAACATTTCCTGGATAATTGATTTTAGACGAAGACTCAAACAACTGCTATTATCCTTTATATTGCCTCCATGGCTGGCATTACCTGTGTGTTTGCCTTGAGAGCGCACAGCGGTGTACGGCAGATGCTGTCCTAGGCAGTCACCCAGACACAACAGCGTTCTAAAAATAGATGCATCTGAGACTTGGTTGTGTAACTCCTTCCTGCATTCTGCAGACCTGCCCATCGCAGTCCTCACACATGCAGGAATACGAGGTCTGTGGGTTATCAGGAAAAGAGATGATAGATTAAAAGAATGGACATCTACATGTGATGTACACATCAGTCAGGGTCATATATACTGTATGTGTGTTCGTACATTGCATTGCTTCTCATCCAAAACCAGGGATTCTTCCAACAGGCTCAAAGGTTCTTTAGCAGGTGAAAGCAATTGAAGCTATTTGTAGGCAGTGGCGGGTGGTTTTAATTTTTTTTGGGGGGGGACTGCAAACAGTAATACCCCCCCAGTCGGCTGGGTCTGGAGCACTTACCCCAGAGCTTCTCCCGGGCTTCACATGCGGCTTCCTCCTCCTCGGCAGCCAATTGGAACTCTTCTCTTTTTGGCAAATCTGAAAACGGGTCTCAGACCTGCTTCTGATTGGCGGGATTGAGGATCAGTGTTTCAATAGAGAATATTCATTTGCTGTTGTAACATCTGGGTGGGCTCATGGCACAATGCTCTGCGCTCCGAGCCCACCCTATTTTGAAGCCTATGGCTCTAATCAGGTCCTTCAAAAAAAACACCCCAGCCACTGTAATTCACTCTCCCAGCATCCTGAAAGGGCCGGGACGCATGAATGGGGGTGGCCGTGGCAGCCATAGATAGATTCATTCATAGCATGGGCTCTATCTATTCATATAGGAGGGGGCGGCGCCCGGGCGCCCCTAATGGGCGGGCCACCACTGTTTGTAGGCAATGCAGGCTCCTTACATACTCACTGTCTCTTTGCTTCCCCGCAAAGTTTGCATTAGGAAACAAAGAGAAGTACCCAGTGCTTCCAGGTATAGGGAGCACGTGCCTCACCATCTCTACTCCCATGTAACAGCACTGGTGCTTAGCGATTGGTTGCTCTGGTGATCAGACCTGTCACATGGGGCAAGGAGAGAGTCAATAGAAATGTAGGAGATATGTCTGCACTAAAACCCAAAAAGCTTACCTATATATAGTACATCAGGTGTTAAGGGCGGTGCGACCACATGGTAACACTGAAAACGAACCCTTTGCACACTGCTTTACACTCTTACATATTACTAGCAAGTGTTTGCATACAAACACATACCTCCCAACTGGGAATGAGGGACACCTATCAGCAAAAGTATGCAGGCATAGGACACACCCCTTGCCACGCCCCTTTAAAGGAGAATTGTACAAAAAAACAAGATTGATTAAACCCACAAGTGCTTTTTTTAACCACTATTATTCCTTTATATTGGCTTTTGGAATTTACAAATGTAGCAATTTAGAAATCAGCTGAAAGGTTTAGCACTGGGAAACACTTTTTGATAAAAAAGTGCATTTTATATACATCTATATAGATCAGGCCAAAATAGGGGACAAATGAGGAGGAAAGAGGGACAGAGGGACATTGCTCCAAATCAGGGATAGTCCCTCGAAATCAGGGACAGTTGGGAGCTATGCAAACAGGGGTTGTTGGTACACATATAATACAATACATGTCCAAGCTGGCCAACTGCGCCAAAGTGATCCAGCTTTGGCCAGTCCCTACTCTACTGTGCAAAATACTTACTTGTCACAACATATTTTAATAGACATATAGGGGTTGATTTACTATAGGCAAATAGACTGTGCACTTGTGCAAAGTGCAGTTGCCCTCTGCAAGTGCAGTTGCTCCAGAGCTTAGTAAATGAGGTAAAGCTTTATTTTGCAGAGCATCCCATCACGTGTAAGGAAAATTAAAAAAAAAAACAGCATTTTTGCTTGCACATGATTGGATGATGGAAGTCAGCAGAGCTTCTGCTCATTTAGACTGCATTCACACTTCAGCATTTTGAATCGCGGGCAGATTTGCCACGATTTGAAAGCGCCAATGTGTGACTGATAAACCGCAGGACTCACATTTGAGATGCCATTCAGAATGACAAATAAAATCGCAGTGCGGTTCTGCCGCAATTGTTGCACGATAACTCGCGCTGCAATCACGGCGACCCACATCACGTGACGCTAGCATGATGCCCAAAAAAATTCAGGAGCTACTTTTGGGAGACATGCTTCATGGGATTCAGGTTGCCAGAGATTTATCTCACGACAATCGTGGCAGACCCCTGATGCCGTTTTATGTGTCATTCAAATGAATGGCATCTCAAATGTGAGTCCCGCGACTTGTTATTCACACATCTGCCCTTTTAAATCGATTCAAAATGCTGAAGTGTAAATGCAACCTAACTAAGCTCTGGAGCAACTGCACTTGCAGAGTGCACAGTCTATTTGCCTTTAGTAAATCCACCCCATAATGCCAATATAGGGCAATTGGACACAGTTGGAGGACAGCTACAAACTCAGGTCTGGTCACTACCTTGCATTATTCAATAAAAATGGAGGCGATACTGTGGGGTTTATTTACTACAACTGGAGAGTGCAAAATCTGATGCAGCTGTGCATGGTAGCCAATCAGCTTCTAACTTAATAAAAAATTAAGCTTTGACAACAAAAAAAACCTGGAAGCTGATTGGTGTCTGTGCAGAGCTGCACCAGATTTTGCACTCTCCAGTTTTAGTAAAACAAATCCATTATGTCTGTGTTCAAACCCAAACATTGGATAGTGCAGATCAGTGACCAGATGAGCCTGTAGCTCTCCCCAAAAGGGGCCTGTCTGACCCATAATGGCTTAATATGTCTACTAAAGTATGGTGTGAGCAAGTAACTTTTACATTGGTGTCCTCTAATTTTTGTATTCCTGTCCCACAATGTCCAGGGATTAAATTTTCCACAGAAACATAGAACAGCGTACGATTATTTCTTCTCCCTCTGTGCCAATATAGTGTGCTCGCAGGAATCCAGAGTTTCAATGTCCTAATTCCCCTAATGTGTTTGACAAGTTGCACAGTAGAGTAAGGACTGGCCAGAGAGGGATCACTTTGAGAGATGCAACATACTGATTGGCTCTTCACTCTGTCATTCTGCTTGCTCCTTCTATCAGCATGCTTCTTGCACTGCAGCACAACAGATTGGTCCATAGTGCTGCGTCCCCCCCCCCCCCCCTTTGAGGTTTGCTGTACAGGAACTGCAAAACGCTGACACCAATTAAAATTCAGATACTTACACTCAGGGGCGTTGCCGAAGTCCGAACCCAGCACCGGGGGAGGAAGGGGGGTGTTACCTACCTGACGTGCACTGACCTACCTGACGTGCACTGACCTACCTGACGCGCACTGACCTACCTGACGCGCACTGACCTACCTGACACACACTGACCTACCAATCTGACACACACTGACCTACCTGGCATACACCGACTTACCTGACACACACTGACCTACCTGACACTGACACACACTGACCTACGTGACACTGACACATACTGACCTACCTGACACACACTGCCCTACCTGACCAGACTTCAGGTGACGTGACCTCCTCCTGCAGCTCAGCGGTAGTGTGCGGTGCGCCCATCACACACAGCAGGCACTCCAGGCTGCCAGGGCCATAATGACAGGACAGAAGAGGAGAGCGCCGAGTGGGGATCTTCTGACAGTGGCGAGGCAGCCGCATAGCAGGTCCCGCCTTCTGGAGCCTGCAGCGCCTATGATGGACGTCACACGTCCCACGGTCCCTGCATTGGACTAGTGGGACGTCCATCATAGGTGCTGTAGGCTTCATAAGGCGAGACCTGCTATGTCACTCGGCCGCGCTCGGGGTCAGATCGGTCCCCACTCGGCGGAGGCGCTCGGGGCTAATGATAGAACCGTGCATCCCTGAGACCCGGGGCTTTTTGGGAACCCACTCGGGGCTCCATCCACCGTCAGCACCCCCTCCTGCGGACGCCACTGTTACACTGCTTGGATGTTAAAACATACATTTATTAATGTATTAATGAATAAAGATCTTCACTAATTTGTATCATTTATATCTGCTTACTTGAGTTACATGTGGCTCCCTGCACTCACAGTAGATGAAAAGTAGTATAGCGCCAGGATGGATTCACTGCCAGTGCATGGTCTCAGCAGGGATTGTCTGTTCCCTGTAATCTATTCAGCAAAATATTCAGAACACACCACCGCTGAAATATTTTTTCTTTCAAAAAAAGCAAACTTTATTGTTCATTGTTTACATCATGTCCTCTAAATTGTTCCTCTCCATCCAGGCCCTAAAGGCCAAACGTAGTAGCAAGAGAGCATTAAAAAAGTGACGAGCATGGGTCCACCTTATAGATTAAGTTAGTGTAACTTTACCAAGATGATTAGGATACATTGTTGGACTTCTTTTGAAAATGCTAGTTGGCTGGCAGTTATACTGACCCTCTGTCTATATTACTTTCTGAGTCACTGAGGACTTGTACAGGACATGACTCAAAGTACTGAAGTACGAAGTGCTACTACTACTAGTACTACTAGTACTGAAGTGCTCCAATAAATGTCAACGTAAATTATCTTATGGAGTCTGTTTCATGCTGCCCAAACCAGCAATATGTCGCTAAGTTTCTTTTTCCACCATTGATTGTGTTTCAACAACATCTCAGGGTCCACTAGTAATAACATGCGCACTATGGGCCCATTTTTTTCTATCGGGAGTCGCATTCATTACCTCTCACAGAGATCACAGTACTCTCCCTGACAATGCTTTCATCTGCTTTTCTCACCAGAAGGATGAAGCCATCTTTGTTCAAGCATCATCCATGTTCATCATCTATTTCCTGAACTCAGATACCAGCTCAGAGATGACATAATCATGTAAATCCAGATACCTGTGTCGTTTTTGGCTTTGTTCACGAATGTCAGATAATAATAACCGCTCACTGCGGGAGAGGAGACTAAAGAAACACCTCCTCCTGTCTGCAGCAGACTGATGACATCATCTCAGCATAGGCAAAGTCAATGGATTGAGATCAAAGAAGGCATTTTAATAATAAAAGGTTAAAGTTTATTTCAACTTTTGCAGCTAATTTGGGATAACACCTACTATATATTTGATACATTCCCCCATTCACATAGCGTAATTTAAAAATATTTAAAAATTGCAGCTTACCTTTTTAGATGCTTTTCTCTGGACCCTCCAGCAAGGGAAACATCCTAGGTAGTTTCTTTGTTTGTGAGGGGGCTGAGCAACTATGTTTGCCATAATTAACACTGACTGTACTGTGCATGCAGATCTTCATTATCAATTGTAACTAGATTTGAACACTATCTGTCGTAACAAAGGATTAAAGGTGTAGAGGCTGGGCTTCGTGCCTTGTATGCTAATGAGGACAGACTTGGGACAGGCTAACTCTAACACAGTTTTAAAAAACCTTGCAGTCAGCCATGATTTCTCCTCCTACCTAAAAGGCAGGAAATATTTTGTAGGTACTGAATGGGAATACATGGCAAACATATAATGAGATTTTGTCAAGTTTGACTGTGAAAAGTGGAAATATATTTTAAGCTTTTTGAAAACTGTTATTGTGATATGTCAGGAATTTATTCATCCAGACTTTTCAGACATGCAAAATTTCTGAAAGGTCCACTTTAAACCTAATGCTATGTATCGATTTTCTGTTGAAGGTAAAAAACCTTCTCTGTGCAGCAGCCCCCCCACCCCCCCAGGCCCCCTAATACTTACCTGAGCCCATCACAGTCCAGCGATGTGCACAAGTGCCTCAGCTCTCTGGGGGCTCTCCCTCCTCATTGACTCCCACTGCTGTCAATCACAGCCAAGGAGCCAATGAGGAGAGAGAGGGGGTCGGGCCGACCCACGACTCTGTGTGTAAATAGACAGCCAGGGCCCCTGGCTCTGAAGCGAGCCTGCTCGGGTGCCCCGATTGCAAGCTGCTTGCTCTGGTGGCACTCGGCAGGAGGGAGGGGCCTGGAGCATCAGTGAGGGACCCGAGAAGAGGAGGATTGGGGTTGCTATGTGCAAAACCATAAAACAGAACATGTTTGTTATTTTTAAAATAAAAAAGCCTTTAACCACTTGCTGACCGCATGCCGGCAGTATGGCACTCCGGCGCAAATCGCCATAGCTGTACGGCGGGCGCTTTAAGGAGTATAAGGCGCGCGACCGCCGAGTGACATAGGATCCAATGCATGTGGCCGGCGGCCATGATGGCTGCCGGCTACCTGCAATTGCTCCTGAGAGGGACAGAATGTAAACAGACAGATCTCTGTTCTGTCAGGGGGGTGGAGACAGATCATCTGCTCCTAGTACTTAGGAGCAGCGATCGGTCTCCTCCTCCAGTCAGTCCCATCCCCCCACAGTTATAAACACAGGAACCCCTTTGATCGCCCCCTAGAGTTAACCGCTTCCCTGCCAGTGACATTTATACAGTAATCAGTGGCTATTTTTAGCTCTGAATAAATGTCAATGGTCCCAAAATAGTGTCAAAAGTGTCTGATCTGTCTGCCCCAATGTTGCAATCCTCATAAAAATCGCAGATCACCGGCATTACTATTAAAAAAATAAATAGTAATAAAAATGGCAAAAATATATGCCCTATTTTGTAGACGCTGTAACTTTTGCGCAAACCAATCAATATACGGTTATTGCGATTTTTTTTACCAAAAATATGTAGAATACATATTGGTCTAAACTGAGGAAGAACTGAATTTGTTTTTTTTTTAACTGAATTTGTTTTTTTTACATATTTTTTGGGGGTATTTATTATAGCAAAAAGTAAAAAAATATTGCTTTTTATTTAAAAATTGACAGTCTTTTTTTGTTTATAACGCAAAAAATAAAAACCACAGAGGTACTTAAATACCACCAAAAGAAAACTCTATTTGTGGGAAAAAAAGGACGTCAATTTTGTTTGGGTACAATGTCGCACAACCACACAATTGTTAGTTAAAACGACGCCGTATCGCAATAAATGGCCTGGTCAGGTAGTGGGTAAATCCTTCTGGGGCTGAAGTGGTTAATATCACTTTAATATATGAGCAGACAGAATCTGGAGTAGCTGTGCATGGTAACCAATCAGTCTATCTTTCATTTTAGCTAGAAGCTGATTGGTTGCCATGCACAGTTCCTCCAGATTCTGTCTGCTCCCGTTTTGATCAATTCCCTCCATTATATGTCCTATCTGTGACCTTCCTTTTCCAATGTTTGCATCATGAGAAGGATGCAAGCCATTATGATGTCATCACTTTGAAGTTTCAAAGTGCATCCTTGCATAAGTTCACCGGGAAATCTGTGTGACCTTATTCACCCCTCTTTCTTTCATATAATATTTTTTTCCCCTCAAGACTAAATTGAACCATGAACAGAAACAGTTTCTCGGAAGAATAAACTGATCATTTCAAGCGAAAAAGCTCCCAGTCCCCCATATAGGCGTAAAGATTGCTGAGAATATTTTACTGTTATTATTTTTTGCCCATTATGGAGCACTAGGTAATTATTTGGGGCTGGTTTGTCAGGCTTCACAAAGTCAGGCAATGACAGAGGGAGCAATGGTGTGTTTTATGGGCCTCTTGCATGAATTAGTTCTGATTTATAGCGCATTGGTTCCCGCTTCATATTCTCGCAAATAATAACATTAAATGTTGCCATAGGAACACAGCCAGGTGTATATTGCATTACCGTTTACCTGCTACAAAAGGGAAATTGCCATTAAAGCAGCGTGAAACAGAATGCGGAATTCAAAGGCGGTTTTGTTGGCTGTTTCAATAAAATAATTACCGTAAGTTGTATGTCAAGCCGAAAACTTTTTTCTTGGCAGAGTGGAGAAGAATTAATACTGCTGATGTGTTTTTTACTGTAATCCGTGTCTTAGCTTAGGATGACAAGGCCCAGGCCTAGGGCAGCATTTAGTGGGGAAAAAAACATGAAAAAAAGCCCCCCACCTCCTTCCGAGTCCTGGCTCCCGCCTCCCACACAAATACAATCCCCGGCGGCTTATGGGGTGAACTGGGCAGGGACTGGCGCCAGTTATGGGGCATACTTGGCTGGGGGGAAGGACTGGTGCCCCCATAAAGAGACACAATGTGATTGCCAGGGGCGGTCTCCGCTCGGCTGGGCTCAAGCAGAGGGGCGGTTTTAGCTCAGCTCACCGGTCAGCTGTGCTTGGGCAGGGGGGCGGTCTACGCTCAGCTGTGCTCGGGCAGGAGGAGCGGTCTACACTCAGCTGTGCTCGGGCAGGGGGGGCGGTCTACGCTCAGCTGTGCTCGGGCAGAGGGGCGGTCTCAGCTCACCTCGGCTCGGCTGTGCTCGGGCAGGGGGGAGGTCTCCACTCAGCTGGGCTTGAGCACAGGGGCAGTCTCAGCTCACCTCGGCTCGGCTGTGCTCGGCTGTCATGTTATAGAACTTAAGCTGTTCCCCACTATGATTACAGTAAATGAATGGCTGGAGACTTTTCTATTCCCTGTGATGACCATGGGGAGTCATGTCCGCGGCCTCTGATCATGTCCGCAGTCTCTGATTATTTTCGAAGTCTCTGATCATGTCCGCAACCTCTGATCATGTCTGCAGTCTCTGATTATTTTCGCAGTCTCTGATCATGTCTGCAACCTCTGATTATGTCCGCAGTCTCTGATCATGTCCGCAACCTCTGATCATGTCTGCAGCCTCTGATCATGTCCACGACCTCTGATCATGTCCGTGACCTCTGATCACGTCCGCAACCTCTAAACATGTCCGCAGCCTCCGATCTTGTCCGCAACCATTGATCATGTCTGCAACCTCTGATTATGTCCACAGCCTCTGATCATGTCCGCAGCCTCCAATCATGTCCGCAACCTCTGATCATGTCCGCAGGCCTCCGATCATATCCACAGCCTCCAATCATATCTGCAACCTCTGATCATGTCTGCAGCCTCTGATCATGTCCGCAGTCTCTGATCATGTCCGCAGTCTCTAACCATCTCCTGTATCATGTCCGCAGTCTCTAACCATCTCTTGTATCATGTCTGCTGCCTCTGACCATCTCTTGTATCATGCTCGCAGGCTCTGATCATGTCCGCAGTCTCTAACCATCTCCTGTATCATGTCTGCAGTCTCTGTCCATCTCTTGTATCATGTCTGCAGCCTCTGACCATCTCTTGTATCATGTCTGCAGCCTCTGACCATCTTGTGTATCATGTCCGCAGTCTCTGATTATGTCTTGTATCATGTCTGCAGTCTTTAACTATCTCCTGTATCATGTCCGCAGTCTCTGACCAACTCCTGTATCATGTCCGCAGTCTCTGATCATCTCCTGTATCATGTCTGCAGTCTCTAACCATCTCTTATAACGTGTCTGCAGACTCCAACCATTTCCTGTATCATGTCCGCAGTCTATGACCAACTCCTGTAGTATGTCTGCAGTCTCTGACCAACTCCTGAGGTAGAGCTCTAATAGGAAGAGGTGGCGCCTAAAGAGGAAGGGGTGGAGTTTACAGATGAAGGGGTGGATATTAAACAGGAAGGGGTTTGGCAAATTTAGATGGGGGGGTGCCCGATTTTAGCCTTGCCTAGGGCAACACAGAACCAAAATACACCACTGGATCCAGGACATAGAGAGATTTCCCCTCACTTCCTGTCCTAGTGGGAACAGATCTACCAGACAGGAAGCAAGGGAAAAAATCTATTACAAGGACACAGACAGAAATAAAAATCTGACAGTAGTTCTATCCTTCCTCTACTCTGCTAAAAAAAAGCATTTTTATTTTGTTTTTTTGCTGTTGGAGAATTCCTATCTCATCTCTCCCAGCTCATATCTCTATCACTCTGCTCTCTCCTCCTATCACCATACGTCTTGTCAGCACATGAACTGATTGACTCTTTGTGCTGTGTTTTTTCTCAGACTTCAGCTCTGTTGTACAGGGACCCCAAGAGACTGATACCAGGTTATATTTAAAGTGTTACTAAACCCACAACAGTAAAATCAGTCTGTATATGCAGTAAAGCATGCTGGGTATACTCACCGTGGAACCTAAGGGGTTAATCCTCTGCGTTGTGTAAAAAGGTTTGCTCATGTCTTCTCTGATCCTCCCCTTCTTCCACTGTCCCCTAATCCATCTCCTGATAAGACAGAACTTTTGGAGTCACTCTGCACATGCTCAGTTTGGTGTGTATTGCAAGACAGTTTTGGGTGGGTGCATGTGATCAGCACAGGGCCAATCAGCACTGTCCAGAGGGTCAGGGGTCATGCAGCCTCATAGGACAATCAGGGGAGAATGAAAACTCCTCCTGCAGGCTTTAACCAGACACTGATAGAAGTCACAAGACTGCTCTATATGGCTGATGAGAAAAGGTATTTAGACGTTTATATTTACTAAAATAATTGCAATTCCATGTTCTGTGTACTGTGGGAGACTAGATACAGTGAATGCAGGGTCCTGGGTTTACTAACATTTTAAATACCTTTAATCAGGGCCGGTCCTAGACGGGGTGCACGGGGTGCAGTGCACCCAGGCGCCAGAGAGGTGGGGGCGCTGAAGCGCCGGAGTGCTCCCTTCCCTCCTCCTCCTCCTCTTGATTGCGTCTGGCGGCGGCGCTCTCCGCCGGTGTTAAAGAAGAAAGGCGCCGCCGCCGCTGTGTGTGCTGCTCAAGCCCCTCCCTCCTGAGCGGCTGGTCTCTGCGTGGAGAGAGACCAGCCGCACAGTGATGTCGCGCGGGAGGGGGGGGGGAGCGGGGAGCGGAGGAGAGGCGCGGTATGTGCCCGACACATTCTGCTCTGTGTCTCCCACTCCTGCCTACTTTAAACTCCTCTGCTCTTCACCCGGGCGGCGCGGCTGGCTGCACACTGTTCTCTTCTCTTCAGCTGCCGCCCGGGTGTATATATGTACCCTTATGGAAGGGGGTGGGGCTGTACTAATGGAGGGGGGCTTTACTAATGGAGGGGGGCTGTACTAATGGAGGGGGGGCTGTACTAATGGAGGGGGGGCTGTACTAATGGAGGGGGGGCTGTACTAATGGAGGGGGGGCTGTACTAATGGAGGGGGGCTGTTCTAATGGAGGGGGCTGTAATAATGGAGGGGGGCTGTACTAATGGAGAGGGGGCTGTACTAATGGAGGGGGGCTGTTCTAATGGAGGGGGCTGTACTAATGGAGGGGGGGCTGTTCTAATGGAGGGGGGGGCTGTACTAATGGAGGGGGGCTGTTCTAATGGAGGGGGCTGTACTAATGGAGGGGGGGCTGTTCTAATGGAGGGGGGGCTGTACTAATGGAGGGGGCGCTGTACTAATGGAGGGGGCGCTGTACTAATGGAGGGGGCTGTACTAATAATGGGGGGGTCTGTACTAATGGAGAGGGGGCTGTACTAATGGAGGGGGGGGCTGTACTAATGGAGGGGGGGGCTGTACTAATGGAGGGGGGGGGGCTGTACTAATGGAGGGGGGGCTGTACTAATGGAGGGGGGGCTGTTCTAATGGAGGGGGGCTGTACTAATGGAGGGGGCGCTCTACTAATGGAGGGGGCTGTACTAATAATGGGGGGGTCTGTACTAATGGAGAGGGGGTCTGTACTAATGGGGTTTGTACTTATGGAGATGGGGTCTGTACTAATGGAGAGGGGGGCTGTACTAATGGTGGGGTCTGTACTAATATGGGGGTCTCTACTAATGGAGGGGGGTCTGTCCTGGGGGGTCTGTACTAATGGAGAGGGGGTCTGTCCTGGGGGTCTGTACTAATGGAGGGGGGTCTGTACTAATGGAGAGGGGTTCTGTACTAATGGAGAGGGGGTCTGTCCTGGGGGTCTGTACTAATGGAGAGGGGGTCTGTACTAATGGGGTCTGTACTAATGGAGGGGGGGGTCTGTACTAATGGAGGGGGGTATGTACTAATGGGGTCTGTACTAATGGAGGGGGGGGGTCTGTACTAATGGGGTCTGTACTAATGGAGGTGGGGTCTGTACTAATGGAGGGGGGTCTGTACTAATGGAGGGGGGATCTGTACTAATGGTGGGGGTCTCTACTAATGGAGGGGGGTCTGTACTAATATGGGGGTCTCTACTAATGGAGGGGGGTCTGTACTAATGGGGGGGTCTGTACTAATGGAGGGGGGGTCTGTCCTGGGGGGTCTGTACTAATGGAAAAGAAAAAAGGAGCAGAGAAGAGGATTGTGGGACATATAGTCCCGAGAACTGGCAGCCCCATTGTAACACGGAAACTGCAGCCCACACAGCAGGCTCAGCTGAATGGGAAAGAGAGAGAGACAGGAGCCTGGTAAAGTTTTCAGGGAAGTACACCCAGGACTCCAGAGAGAGAGGACAGTGCTGAGAGAACACCATCAGAGAGAGAACCCTGCTGCCCTGCACCACCAGAGGGAAAGCCACACAGCCTGGCGCCATCGCTGGCATTGAAAGGAATGGAATCATTGCAGGAATACAGCGGAGTCACCATGGGCAATTCAGAGTGAGCTGACTCCTGATCAGAGGAACCGTTGCTGTATCGCTGGGTCAGGTGAGAGGGCCGATCGGCCAATATGTACTATGTCTGCAGTCTCTGACCATCTCCTGTAGTATGTCTGCAGTCTCTGATCATCTCCTGTATTATGTCTGCAATCTCTGATCATCTCCTGAATTATGTCTGCAGTCTCTGATCATCTCCTGTACTATGTCTGCAGTCTCTGATCATCTCCTGTACTATGTCTGCAGTCTCTGATCATCTCCTGTAGTATGTCTGCAGTCTCTGATCATCTCCTGTATTATGTCTGCAATCTCTGATCATCTCCTGAATTATGTCTGCAGTCTCTGATCATCTCCTGTATTATGTCTGCAGTCTCTGATCATCTCCTGTATTATGTCTGCAGTCTCTGATCATCTCCTGTATTATGCCTGCAGTCTCTGATCATCTCCTGTACTATGTCTGCAGTCTCTGATCATCTCCTGTACTATGTCTGCAGTCTCTGATCATCTCCTGTAGTATGTCTGCAGTCTCTGATCATCTCCTGTACTATGTCTGCAGTCTCTGATCATCTCCTGTAGTATGTCTGCAGTCTCTGATCATCTCCTGTATTATGTCTGCAATCTCTGATCATCTCCTGAATTATGTCTGCAGTCTCTGATCATCTCCTGTATTATGTCTGCAATCTCTGATCATCTCCTGAATTATGTCTGAAGTCTCTGACCATCTCCTGTATTATGTCTGCAGTCTCTGATCATCTCCTGTATTATGTCTGCAATCTCTGATCATCTCCTGAATTATGTCTGCAGTCTCTTATCATCTCTTGTATTATGTCTGCAGTCTCTGATCATCTCCTGTATTATGTCTGCAATCTCTGATCATCTCCTGAATTATGTCTGCAGTCTCTGATCATCTCCTGTATTATGTCTGCAGTCTCTGATCATCTCCTGAATTATGTCTGAAGTCTCTGACCATCTCCTGTATTATGTCTGCAGTCTCTGATCATCTCCTGTATTATGTCTGCAATCTCTGATCATCTCCTGAATTATGTCTGCAGTCTCTTATCATCTCTTGTATTATGTCTGCAGTCTCTGATCATCTCCTGTATTATGTCTGCAGTCTCTGATCATCTCCTGTATTATGTCTGCAGTCTCTGATCATCTCCTGTAGTATGTCTGCAGTCTCTTATCATCTCCTGTACAATATCTGCAGTCTCTGATCATCTCCTGTATTATGTCTGCAGTCTCTTATCATCTCTTGTATTATGTCTGCAGTCTCTGACCATCTCCTGTACTATGTCTGCAGTCTCTGATCATCTCCTGTAGTATGTCTGCAGTCTCTTATCATCTCCTGTACAATATCTGCAGTCTCTGATCATCTCCTGTATTATGTCTGCAGTCTCTTATCATCTCTTGTATTATGTCTGCAGTCTCTGATCATCTCCTGTGCCATGTCTGCAGTCTCTGATCATCTCCTGTACTATGTCTGCAGTCTCTGATCATCTCCTGTACTATGTCTGCAGTCTCTGATCATCTCCTGTACTATGTCTGCAGTCTCTGATCATCTCCTGTATTATGTCTGCAGTCTCTTATCATCTCTTGTATTATGTCTGCAGTCTCTGACCATCTCCTGTACTATGTCTGCAGTCTCTGATCATCTCCTGTGCCATGTCTGCAGTCTCTGATCATCTCCTGTACTATGTCTGCAGTCTCTGATCATCTCCTGTACTATGTCTGCAGTCTCTGATCATCTCCTGTACAATATCTGCAGTCTCTGATCATCTCCTGTACTATGTCTGCAGTCTCTGATCATCTCCTGTGCTATGTCTGCAGTCTCTGATCATCTCCTGTACTATGTCTGCAGTCTCTGATCATCTCCTGTACTATGTCTGCAGTCTCTGATCATCTCCTGTACTATGTCTGCAGTCTCTGATCATCTCCTGTACTATGTCTGCAGTCTCTGATCATCTCCTGTATTATGTCTGCAGTCTCTGATCATCTTCTGTACTATGTCTGCAGTCTCTGATCATCTCCTGTATCATGTCTGCAGTCTCTGATCATCTCCTGTATCATGTCTGCAGTCTCTGATCATCTCCTGTACTATGTCTGCAGTCTCTGATCATCTCCTGTACTATGTCTGCAGTCTCTGATCATCTCCTGTATTATGTCTGCAGTCTCTTATCATCTCTTGTATTATGTCTGCAGTCTCTGATCATCTCCTGTATTATGTCTGCAGTCTCTGATCATCTCCTGTATTATGTCTGCAGTCTCTGATCATCTCCTGTATTATGTCTGCTGTCTCTGACCATCTCCTGTACTATGTCCGCAGTCTCTGACCATCTCCTGTACTATGTCCGCAGTCTCTGATCATCTCCTGTACTATGTCCGCAGTCTCTGATCATCTCCTGTATTATGTCTGTAGTCTCTTATCATCTCTTGTACTATGTCTGCAGTCTCTGATCATCTCCTGTACTATGTCTGCAGTCTCTGATCATCTCCTGTACTATGTCTGCAGTCTCTGACCATCTCCTGTACTATGTCCGCAGTCTCTGATCATCTCCTGTACTATGTCTGCAGTCTCTTATCATCTCTTGTACTATGTCTGCAGTCTCTGATCATCTCCTGTACAATATCTGCAGTCTCTGATCATCTCCTGTATTATGTCTGCAGTCTCTGATCATCTCCTGTATTATGTCTGCAGTCTCTGATCATCTCCTGTACAATATCTGCAGTCTCTGATCATCTCCTGTATCATGTCTGCAGTCTCTGATCATCTCCTGTATTATGTCTGCAGTCTCTGATCATCTCCTGTATTATGTCTGCAGTCTCTGATCATCTCCTGTACAATATCTGCAGTCTCTGATCATCTCCTGTACTATGTCTGCAGTCTCTGATCATCTCCTGTACAATATCTGCAGTCTCTGATCATCTCCTGAATTATGTCTGCAGTCTCTGATCATGTCCTGTACTATGTCTGCAGTCTCTGATCATCTCCTGTATTATGTCTGCAGTCTCTGATCATCTCCTGTACAATATCTGCAGTCTCTGATCATCTCCTGTATCATGTCTGCAGTCTCTGATCATCTCCTGTACTATGTCTGCAGTCTCTGATCATCTCCTGTATTATGTCTGCAGTCTCTGATCATCTCCTGTATTATGTCTGCAGTCTCTGATCATCTCCTGTATTATGTCTGCAGTCTCTGATCATCTCCTGTACTATGTCTGCAGTCTCTGATCGTCTCCTGTACTATGTCTGCAATCTCTGATCATCTCCTGTACTATGTCTGCAGTCTCTGACCATCTCCTGTACTATGTCTGCAGTCTCTGATCATCTCCTGTATCATGTCTGCAGTCTCTGATCATCTCCTGTACTATGTCTGCAGTCTCTGATCATCTCCTGTAGTATGTCTGCAGTCTCTGATCATCTCCTGTAGTATGTCTGCAGTCTCTGATCATCTCCTGTACTATGTCTGCAGTCTCTGATCATCTCCTGTACTATGTCTGCAGTCTCTGATCATCTCCTGTACTATGTCTGCAGTCTCTGATCATCTCCTGTACTATGTCTGCAGTCTCTGATCATCTCCTGTAGTATGTCTGCAGTCTCTGATCATCTCCTGTAGTATGTCTGCAGTCTCTGATCATCTCCTGTACTATGTCTGCAGTCTCTGATCATCTCCTGTACTATGTCTGCAATCTCTGATCATCTCCTGTACTATGTCTGCAGTCTCTGACCATCTCCTGTACTATGTCTGCAGTCTCTGATCATCTCCTGTACTATGTCTGCAGTCTCTGATCATCTCCTGTATCATGTCTGCAGTCTCTGATCATCTCCTGTATTATGTCTGCAGTCTCTGATCATCTCCTGTATTATGTCTGCAGTCTCTGATCATCTCCTGTACTATGTCTGCAGTCTCTGATCGTCTCCTGTACTATGTCTGCAATCTCTGATCATCTCCTGTACTATGTCTGCAGTCTCTGACCATCTCCTGTACTATGTCTGCAGTCTCTGATCATCTCCTGTACTATGTCTGCAGTCTCTGATCATCTCCTGTATCATGTCTGCAGTCTCTGATCATCTCCTGTACTATGTCTGCAGTCTCTGATCATCTCCTGTACTATGTCTGCAGTCTCTGATCATCTCCTGTAGTATGTCTGCAGTCTCTGATCATCTCCTGTACTATGTCTGCAGTCTCTGATCATCTCCTGTACTATGTCTGCAGTCTCTGATCATCTCCTGTACTATGTCTGCAGTCTCTGATCATCTCCTGTACTATGTCTGCAGTCTCTGATCATCTCCTGTACTATGTCTGCAGTCTCTGATCATCTCCTGTACTATGTCTGCAGTCTCTGATCATCTCCTGTACTATGTCTGCAGTATCTGACCATCTCCTGTACTATGTCTGCAGTCTCTGATCATCTCCTGTACTATGTCTGCAGTCTCTGATCATCTCCTGTACTATGTCTGCAGTCTCTGACCATCTCCTGTACTATGTCTGCAGTCTCTGATCATCTCCTGTACTATGTCTGCAGTCTCTGATCATCTCCTGTACTATGTCTGGGGGTTCTTTCTAACAGACTCTCTAACAGAAGCCCTCTCTGTGTGCATCAGAGAGACTCCCCTCCAGGTCTCATTAGTGTACCCTCTTCCTGTATTTTTTTTTATTGTTAAAGGATCATGGGAGGATCCCAGGGTAACAAAGAGTTCTTAGGAGAGCATCTCTGTGTTTGAGTCATTGCCATAGAAACATTTGTAAAGGGGAGGAGTTGGTAAGATGACCACGCCCATGTGGGGGCGCCATAAACATTTTTGCACCCAGGCGCCGGTGACCCTAGGATCGGCCCTGCCTTTAATGATGTAGTAAAGAATAAACAGCTGCATCAGTTTGTGTCTTTATATCTGCCTAGAGTTCAGATTTTATATAAGCTCAACCACATGGCTGAGATACTTCTGGACTTTCCCCTTTCTATAAGCCCAAATAAAGTAATTATTTTGCGTCCAGTGCTAGCAGCAGTGCTACTATTTTTCTAATAGTTGCCTAGAGTTCTTAATGACGCCTAACCCCAAACATTTTTTCTAGTTTTGGATAGAGAGGAGAAGAATTAAAATTTTGGTCAAGTTTTTGTTTCTGCATAGGACCCCATTGTGGAACATTTCCTTCACTTCCTGTGCCTGTGACACAGTACAAGAAATGGGAGGAGTGGCTGTCAATAGAAAGGAAGAAACAGAAAGCAACAACTACATTATAAGATGTTTTAACCATTCCCTATTTTACAAAAAGTGTATTTTTTTTTTGCCTGTCAGCTATGTAAAAAATTATACATTTTTTTTTGGGCTTTGAAAGCTGACCTGCAGGGAAAAGCAAATACAAGAGTCATGTGTATTCTTTCTTGAATCTTGGTGTGCTTTGTGTATTTCTTCCAGATCTGTGCAGTAATCCAGTGTGAGACTTCACCTCTGTGCAGGTCCTGTTTACAAGGACTAGTCAGTGCCGCTATCGCTTCAAATGCAGGGTGACTGGTCCTGTCTCCTCCCCCTTCTGTAGTTTTCCACAGGCATCCTTTAGTGGGTGGAGCCTGCTGGGTCCCTCCCACAGCTCTGCTCTCTACACAGATTATGTATAGCACAGTGATGGTGTCACTGCTATTTTTACAATGGAATATCTGGGTTTGCAACAGTGGCAGCCCGTGCATTAGGGGAGCATGGGCGCCGCCTCCCCATCTAAGCGTCCGGCTCCCTGATCCACATACAGGGCGCCAGACTATGTATTCCAATGGGGGGGGGGGGGTTGTTTGAAGCACATAATTAGAGCCACAGGCTCCAATAGGCTTCAAAAAAGGGTGGGCTCGGGGCGCAGTTACGATAGCAAATAAATATTTGCTAATTTCACACTATATTTCCTCCCGCCAAGCAGGAAACGGGTCGTGAGATCCATTTCCGGAATGGCCAAAACGTCAGGCGATCCTATTGGACACCTAGCGCCTAGGAGCAGGAGAGAGGAGACGCGTGGAGGAAGCCGCTGGAGGAGAGGCCACTGGAGCCGCTGCACGCAGCCCACCATGCTGGAGAACACCGGAGCCTCTGCCCACAGCCCACCTCCCCCCACCTAGATGGGGTAAGTACCGGACCTACCGGCAGACATTGGGGGGGGGGGCTAGTGCCGAGCCGCCCCGCAAAAAAACTCCACCAGCCGCCACTGGTTTGCAATGGCTTTTATTGCATACAAACTGTATTTATATTCGTGGTGTTTATTAACCACTTGCCGACCAGCCGCCGCAGTTGTACTGCGGCAACATGTTAAGTCGCTTCTTCTGGTGGCCACTAGGGGCACGCGCACGTGACCGGGGGCGTGTGCGCGCGCACGCTGCTCGCCCCCCGGAGCTGATGTGAGCTTCGGGGGAAAACCGCAGAGGTGATCAATTACCACCCAAAAAAAGCTTTATTTGTGGGAAAAAAAGGACATCAATTTTGTTTGGGTGTAACATCGCACGACCGCGCAATTGTCAGTTAAAGTGATGCAGTGCCTTATTGCAAAAAGTGCTCTGGTCAGGAAGGGGGTAAAATCTTCCGGGGCTGAAGCGGTTAAGAAATATGTTCTGCAATTTAGGAGTTTGGCTTTAAAAAAAAAATGGCAATCAAATATAATAAATGTATTGAAAGTAATAAAATAAGCTCCACCTTTCTACCCCAAAAAAGAGAACAAGAGACACACAACATCGTTTATTGAGATTTTTTTTTTTTCTTGTTTAATCAGTTTACATTCCACAACTGACATTTTAATAATTTGTATTTGTCATGAACAAATTGTTTTATTATCTATCAGACAGATTTCCAGCTGGGAGTGATGCAGTCCAGCCTCCAATTTCCATAAAGATGCAGCCTTGTCATCCCTTCCCCACATCATTGTGTCCCAGTAATAATACCTAAAGGGATGAAAAATGTAGTCTCTAAATAGTTTCTTTATCATTTTTTCCTGTGTTATAGTTAGTTATACCTCATCTGCTCCAATCTTTCAATATGAAATTCCAAATTCCACTCCAACTGTATTCTGCTCCTCTCTGGCTATAAAGTATTTGTAGAAATTCATCTATCAGAGAGTCCGTTAGCTATGTGGGACCACAGAAGGTCAGAGAAAAGGAATGGAAAGGATAGTTTTTGAGATTATGTTGCTAATTTCGCTTCAACCAAAAAGCAAATTTAAACTTAAAGCGGAGTTCCAGGCTTTTTGACAACCCCCCCTGCATTCGTCATTTCTTCCTGTATTGTCATTGATTAGTATTTTTTCTCCCCAGCCTTGAAAATACCTTTTTTTTTTCTTAGATTCCCCCACTTGCGCAGTTCTTGGGTACGTCATGTCCGGCTGCACATTGGCTCCCAGGATATGAGTGTCATCAATCCCAGGAGTCAATGCGTCTCTGCCGATATGGCAACCTGAACACAATGAGAGCGCTGCTCTTTGTTTATGCGCATGTGCGAGATGGGGAGTTGCATGCTGGGTAGCCAGCAGCACAGTACTACTAAATAGTGGTGGGATTTAGCTGCCCACAATGAAGACAGGAGCATGCTGGGGGGGGGGGGCCTGCAAAGTAAGTTTTTAAAACAAATGTACATTTACTAAACCGACATGTTATATTAATGCCGATTGAGGTAGGCTTCACTGGAAAACAGGAACAATCGGGATGTTTAAAAAAAAAAAAAAAGCCGGAGCTCCGCTTTAATCAAATGTTAATTCAAAAGTTATTTTAATTTTTTTTTTTTTTAATCTGCAGCATTCATTAAAATAATTTTTGTGATTCTGCCATGAGGGTCCATGTTTAGGCATTTCCTATTTTGGAGGTGCATCTTTCACCCAAATGTGCTCCTGTCCCCCTGTCCCACACACTGCTGGTGGCGGTACAATGGGCTGTGCGGACACACATTGCACAGGCATCATTATTAATAGGGTGATCCAGAGCAATGATATGCAGCCAATGCTGAAGTATGTCCTATAGACAAAAAGTGGCTGAAAGAAGCTGCAGGGGATCAGTAGCTCTGAGAAAAAAAAAGTGAAAACAGTAATTTCTAAAAAGGTGAGATTGTTTGTGGTACATAGTGCTTTATCAACTTAAATGTTGTTCAGTTAGAGGCTTAGAGCTACTTTAACATTGAGTAGTGTAAATTAAAGTTAAATTAAAGTGGTTCTAAGGTCAAAGCATTTTTTTTTACCATAAACTTTGTTACCCCAACACTTTATATTCCTGATATTTGCCTGCTGTACCATGTACCTGTATGAGAAAGTATCCTGTTCTCTTTACATTGCTTTCTTTGTGTGAAATCCCTGGTGTTCCTGCTAATGCCTGGTGTTCCACACTAAGCAGGAGAGCACACCGTGGTCAGTTCTCTAGCTATGCTGGGAACTCAGTGTGCTCTCCTCTAATGATCAGACTTGTCACGACACGCCCCCGCTGCACAGCCATTCACTGTGCTGTTGTTTCTGCTCCCCCAGCTCTTATGCAGCCAAGAACAGAGAGAATGTGATCACATATAAAAAAGGGAAAAAGGTATTTATAATGTTTTTTTACATCTATACACAATTTTTTTTGCCTTTCATTTCTATTTTAAACTGAATAGGTTGTTTTACAAGGTGATCGTCTACAATCGTGCCCCAGGAAGACAACACTTGTGAAGAAACTTGTCGGGCGGTGCTACGCGCTGATGCCTTCATGTCCCATGTGACCCCAGAAGTGTGGATGTTTGTTCTGTCTTTGCTGGCAATTGATTTTATATGCGCATACAAATTTTTTACATTGTAAGTAGCCATTTGGCTTTTCTTTTTCGATAAAGACTGTGGTCTAGCAGTTTTGTGTGGTGGACTGTTCCTGATGTCATCACACCCATAGACCAGCTCTGGATGTGAAGATGTCAGGGACAGTCCACCACATAGGCTCTGTGTTCACCCCTAGATAAAACGAGCACAGACCCACTGCATGGGAATAAAACATTTTGCCCGGAGTGTGGCTTTAAGTGATAGTGTTAAAGTAAAAAATGATTTATTTTGCATGACAGCTGTCCAGGACTGGAGCTTAAAAATCTGCATTTCTGTGAAGATGATAGGTCTTGGCACAACCTCCACGTCCATGCTGTTCTCTCTACTTTCTCATAGAGGCCAGGTTTTCCAGTGTCCATAACGCATAACACTGCTCCATTGCTGATAAATGGCCTCTTAAAGTCTGCTGGGAAACCAAAATTTCATGGAGTGACAATCTCCTGGATCTCCCATAAATCTCACTGGTACCTACCTTTATTTTCTATGAATTACAGCATTCAGTAAGGGTGTGAAGATCAGCTGAAGGAACCAGTGAGAACTGTGGGTTATCCAGGAGTGTTGGTATACCAGTCAACTTCAGAGAAGGATCTCTACTGAATGGTGCAGTGTTTGATGGTAAGGACAGTGGGAATGATGAACATATCCTCTCTTCTTTTTACAGATATTAGCAGTTTGAATAGTTATATTTTGTTACAAGACCACTTTAAAGGGATGTACAAACACAAATATGTGAAAATGCAAACAGTAACTTGCATTATACACTTAACAGCATGTACCTTGGTCCTCAAGGTTTCCTTCAGTTAATTCACATGGAAAATGAAAGTCTAAAAGTAGCGTATAGATTGGATGTGCTCAAAAAGCTCACCGTACCTTTTTAATACTTTTTGATTAAAGGGAAAAAATACATTTAGTTTATTTTTAACACCTGCTTTACTTATAATAACAGATGGGAATGGGGTCAGGCTCCTATGTTTGGAAGCACTTTGAAGTTCTCTAATAAAATGTTTTGATTTTTAATATGACAGAAGCAAAATGTGGCCAATGTGGTCCTGTCAAAACTCTGCATTGATAGCTGAATTTATTCTCCCATTAGAAGATGTGATTCAAGTGGGGATTTATACAGTACATACATGGTTCATATAGCACAATTGGTGCCAATCCTTTCACTTTAAGATCATTTTAAATGCCAAGGGGACAATCTTTTTGCTTGGAGGAAAAGAGGTTTAGCCTCTGCATATGGAAGGGCTTCTTTGCAGTACGAGTTTTGATAATATGGGCTAGTCTTTCACAAGGAGTCTTTCTAGTTCTAGCTTATTTAGTAGATTTCCTTAAAAAAGGGCTGGATGTTTACCTAAATTAGTCTTTCCCAACCCTCTTACCCTGGAGAAACCCTTGAAACCATTTTAGGGCTCAGGAACACCTACTAAAAATGAATATATCTACAGCTAATGATACTTGAGCAATGAGCATGATCAGTAAGTTGTAGAAAGAGATTAAGAAACTGGGTCATTATACAACAGTCCCCTGGTATATAAAAAAAAAAATAAAAAAAATAATGGCCATTAAAGAAGCATAATATACAGAAAGGTCAAAATCAGATAAAGGAGTGCAAGATAATTGAAAAAAATGTACTTTATTTCTATAGTTTGAGCTACTGCCCATCGAGGGCAGCCTTGCTGTGTGGGAGCCACCTCACCAGAGCAAAGTTCCTAGTGCCTTTTTAAGTATGTTGTTCTGGTATAAAAGAAACATAGACTGTGAAAATTGTAGTTTCCCTTTACATGGTGGTTAGTGTAGATCTGTCCTCTTACACTGGCAGACAGCGAAGACATGACCCCTTACATTTGTGGTCAGTGAGAAAGTGACCCCGTACATTGTATGTCTTTGAAAGATCACCCCCTTGAATTAGTGGTGGAGACAAATCTGCAACTACTCAAGGAACCCCTAACAACCTCTGGGGGAACCCTAGGGTGCCACAATACCCTGGTTGAGAAAGACTGCTCTAAATTCACAAAATATAACTGGCTATTAAATAACACTGTAATAACACTGTAAATGGTTGATCTGCGGTGTATGCCTTTGGGGAAGAAAGGAATTATTTTCCCTGTTAGAGCAAATTGGATAACACTTTCTAAATGTTTTTGCCCTTTTCTGGATCTTCTTTGAGGTTCCCCTTTGGTTCTGGGGATGTAAGGTTTTTAAATTATTTTATTTTGCTTTTTGGTTGAATTTGATAGACTTGTGTCCTTTTTTTTTCGACCTATGTAACTGTGTAAATATATTATTTTATACACACAAAAGGCCAAACAAAACTTAGTGTTAGAGTTAAAAGAGATAATAAATTACCTGGGTCTGTTTATCAATGTCTTCACCCAAGATTTCATGTTCCAGCCACGATTCAAATATTTGTAATTTAACCCTGGGTGAAAAATATGTGAATCTTGTGTGAAAACATACATAAATAGACCCCATTGTGTAAATAATTTTTTTTTTATTCAACAGATAACAATGGCTGCATCTTCATATTTTAATGACCCCATAACATCCCCTACCTTAATAGTTAATCAGCACCACCAAAGAACCAAAAAAAAAAAAAAATTACACATTCAGGCACCTTAGGAGTTGGGTCTTCGGTCCATACATAAGGCGCCAGACTGCTGCAGGGATAGGATTCCCATTTAATTCTCTATCCCCCCCCCCTTGCCATATATTAAGTTTATATATTTTATTTTTTTACATTTGTACAGACATTTGTATACAAAAAACACACTCACAGCAGGACCCACGTGGAAATAATGGTGAAAAGATGGTAAACAGGTTAAGGTTACAGAGTAAGTTTCATAGTTAGGTGGAAAATAGTGATATAGATATATATGTAACATATTTTTTTTTTATCTCTGAGGGGTCAGATTAAATTACTTAATTCCTCTGCCACAAATTCATCTTTGATTAGCTTCAATTGAGATTGTGTATCTTTAATATTACATATGCTATATTGGGGAAAAAAAGACATTTCAGTAGATACCAACCAGAGGCAAGAAACATTTTGAAAATTTGTAATTCAGCTCATGATCCCTTAGGATCCAGTTAGAACCTCCACCCCCCTATCATGGGATGGTCCCTAAACTTGATTCAGTCTCAAATGTTAGCAAGTAATAAAAGCATAGCTCATCCAGTTGTAATTATTTTTATTCTTTTGGGCTAAGTCTCAATTGACAGTTTTCCATGATGCAGTTGACAAAACTCGTCTACTATCGTGATTCATCCAGGAAGTCTACTCTGTAAAAAGAAAGAAAAAAAAAAAACAGGCATCTGGCTAGCTGTGTTCTTGGAATACTTTTGAAAACACGACTTGGACCTGTTTTAAGATTAGACTTAAATACGTGAAAATACATTTTATTCTGAGCACGCTACCAATATAAGCAACAGACTCCCATTCACCCTTTGTTAGATTTTCATACCCTCTGTCTCAAAGCTTTTTTGGAGCCTCAGATCTCATTTTACAATCAAACTGGTACATGTAGCACCTGACTATATTAGAGGCACTGTTTTGACCCGGGGTTGACAAGGTTTAACAGTCTGCAGCTGTTCTCTGCAGCTATGCCGAGTAAGCAAGATAAAAAAAAAAAAAAAACAGGCTGCGAGGCCCTGTGTAAAGCTTATTTTACTTAGTGATCATTTCTTTCCGTTGTGCCTGATGGTTGCCAGAAAGGTAGCGGATAAGTGGACACACCAAGGTGACCAGGGTGCCTAATTAAAACCATGTGGTAGAGCAGATAAAATGCTTGCCTGCAGCTCCGTGCCACCTCTCACCAGGCTTGAAAAATGCAGATGAAGTAAACATTTTACTTGGGAAAGGATGGTGCCGTAGGAAGCAATAAACTACTAAGGACCATTGAAGGACATCATTATTTTATCCCACATTTTTTTACTACTACAAGTGAACAAAATACCTTGTTAATTTGATATAAATATAAATAAAATTTGGCCTACCCAAATTTTGTACAAATGTATTGGTCATTTATTTAGGAGTTTATGCCAGCATGTTGAACTAAATTATTTTCATGTAAAAAAATGTTGCTTTAATGGCTAGCTTGAATAAACAATTACATCATTGAATTAGGTCAATAAGGTCTTCTTTAAAAAATAAAATATGTAAGCACCATAATAAAATCTGAATTTTCTTTGTTCAGTCATATCTTTGGGCTAAGTGAATAGTAATTCAACAGTTTTTTTTTTTAAGCAATTGGCTCATTTATTAAAGTAGAACCCTAGCCAAAACTCTTATCTCAACTGTATGCCCTGCATATATGCCCTTACTTTTGCTTACAACAGCAAGCATCCTCCAAGTGCATATTTCAACACTCTCGTCCCTGCAATCTCACACAGTCTGCTGAACATAGATAGAGCAGCAGCAGAATGATGATGCTATCCCAGTGCTCTCCCCTCCTGTAGTCATGTTCACAGAAGTTAACAGCACTGTGCAAATCAACATTCTGCTGGACCTGCCTCCCCCAGACGGAGTGCTGCTGCACAAGCAGATTCTACAAAGCCAGATCAGGAATGTATACTTTCTGTATTTAAAACTGAAGTTTTAAGACCCTGTGTCAGTGGGCTTTCGTTGGTCTTAGAACGGTTGCTTTCTCCATACAAGTCAATTGGAATGCAAAAGAAGCAGGTCAAATGCAGGTCAGAAGGAGATTGAGGGCAGGTCAAATGCACCTGAATAAACTGAATGATCTCAGAAGCCCTTCAAACTGATAACAAATGCACCTTAAAGCAAGCTGCATTTGCCCAGGCTCAGGCTCTCATGGGCACATTATTGGCTTAAAGTAGTTGTAAATCCTTACATATACCCACTGACGTGACCAGCCTCTGGCGATACACAGAGATTAAACACATCCTCCCACATAAGTTGTTCCTGTTTATCTGCATCGCTCTCTTCTTTACAGCCTTCCAAAACACAGATTTTGCACAATATTTCTGAGTTCCAGAAGGCAGGGGGCAGGGATCTGACATCACATACAACATATTGCAGGGAGCTGAGTGTAATCTGAGACCATGGTGGGGGGGAAGGATACACCTCCCCTCTACACAGTCTCACTGGAAAACAGGCACAACTGAGGCTGTCAATCACGTACTGTGTGCTGGAGGGGGTCCATTCCCACGGTTGTCTGGTGTCATCATAGATGGTCCGAAGTGACTCAGGCAGATAGCATAGGAATAAGAGAGTAGACAGAAATCACACTAGGTGCTTTGGATTGAGGCTAATACACCCTATAGAAGGATATGCTTTGTTCATTTTTCATTTCAGGGCCTTATAATAAAGGTTTTTTTTTTTTTAAAGATTTGCCCACAGTTCCTCTTTGTATACACAAAAGTATTACAGAAAAGGAATAGGCCCAAAAATCTTTGACATCTGTGTCCTATTTCTGATACACTAAACTGCAGGATGTGCAGAGAAACCCTTAATTTAAATTGCAATGCTCCCCAAACAATAATGCTGTACATGGTTTTATGGGCTTGAGGCCTTGGTTTGGCAATGTGAGTTTGGGAAGTTTAAAGGGCTTATATATGTCAAATGAGAGTCTCCCGGACATCATACTGTGATAAAAATAATAAGTCCCTCAGGGTCTGTTCTCAGTATATTCTTTAAGCTTCATTCTCCTCCTCCAGGAAGATTTAGTATGTATGGTTTATCTTCCCAGCAGGATTCGATGGCAGCCAAGTAGACCTGTGTGCCTCATTCTGAAGGTGCTTGAAATGTTACTCGGTTTATTAGTCAACTTTATTACATTTGGAGATAATTAGTCAGGCATCCATTTAGGCTATTGACATCTTGGTAAAAGTACATTCAAAGAATGCGTAACAAACACACATACTCTTCTAAAAAGCTTCTTTTTTTTTTTTTCCAAGGTCTGCCAACTTGCAAAGTCTATCTAATGACAGAGGATTTTCTTTCAGAACTGCTCTTTGAATGGAAATTAATTGCCATGTATACTGGAGTTTTTCTGTGTTATTCTGTGTCAAATCTGCAATTTTCTGAAGAGCAACATTAAAAAAATGCTTGTTGTCAGACTAGATTTGCCTGTGGATTCACAGAAGACGTGCTCTGTTTCTGGTACATGGAGGAGTTATGAGGCAGATAAAAGACAGGTGAATGGTCTGCTACTCTGATTGACAAGCGCAGCACTGCAAGCTGTAAGAACGGCGTGAAAAGACAACTCATCCCTACTAATTTAGCTTTCGATTTGAAAAATTACAGCAGCCTGTATTAGAAACTTTTTTTCAGAATATTCAGAACAAATACAGGGAAAAATCGTGAACATTTTTTGGCATCGAGTTTACTTTCCATATATTTTGCTATCAAAGTTTGGATTTCACGTAAAGTATATCTTAACTAAAGAATAAAACTGCAATATGAAACCTAAACTCAGGAACCTGCATTCACTTTATCTGGCCTCCCACAGTACACAGAACATGGAAATGCAATTATTTTAGTAATTATAAACTGCTAAATACCTTTTCTCATCAGCCGTATAGAGCAGTCTTGTGACTTCTATCAGTGTCTGGCCATGCACTGGTTAAAGCTTGTAGGAGGAGTTTTATGACTGTCCTATCAGACTGCAAGACCTCTGATCCTTTGTCTGGACAGTGCTGATTGGCCCTGTGCTGATCACATGCACTCTCCCAAGTAAAAAAAAACCTTTCTAGCAATATACACCAAACTGAGCATGTGCAGCCTGACTCCACAGACTCTGTAAATATCAGGAAATGATCAGGGGGTAGTGGAAGGAGGGGAAGATCTGTGCATACAAGATCAGCCTTTTTACACAATGCAGAGGATTTTATGTTCCACAGTGAGTATAACAAGCATGCTTTACTGCATATACAGACTGATTTTACTGTTGTGGGTTTAGTGACACTTTAAGTTAGAAAGTGGTGTAAGGTAATTGATGTCTCTTTCATTCTTTAGTTTCTTATTGCAGTTTCAGCTTTGGGAATTTACTACTAGACTACTGAATAATAACAAATTATTCCTTTTCATTGGCGTGCATTGTGGGAATTTTATTTAGTTTTTGCTAAAAATTTAATATATTTCAGCTAACCAGTCCTTAGATGTGATGAAAACATTAGTTTTCTTTTTTGAAGGTTAAATACATTTTCTGCAAGTACAGAAAAATGTCAGTTGACTCTGCAAAAAATGCTTGGAACTTCCAGAGGACTAAACAGAAATCTCAAACAATATTAGCTTTGTCTTTTGTGAACTACAAAGCATCACCCTCTATGTAATTGAGAAAAGAACAGGGGGAGGTGTTCATGGTCCATAGCAGGAGAGCAGTCTAGAGTCACAACACTATAGACATTTCATAGATACAGTATGGTGAGTGAGCCTTGTCTCCCTAGAAAGAAAAACGTCTTATTGGCAGAATGATCAGATAAAAATAAAAGAAAAAAACCTGAAAACAGAAAATGAATGAATTCGCCACTTTTAATGACTTGTGAGCTGCTATATATTCCATTTTTGTTTTTGGGTTTAGATACGGCTAATTTGATTGATTTTTAGCTTTAGCCTCTGTTCACATCGGCGCGATTTGACATGCGATTTGCATGCCAAATCACAGCCTATTGCCGGCAATGGCACTGTCCCAATCGGTGTGACATCGCACCGATTTACAAAAGTAGTTCCTGCACTACTTTTGGCGACTTGGGGGGCAATTTCAATAGACGTCTGTAAATGAACCTGCACAAATGTCTTTCAAATTGCCCCCGAAGTCGGACTGAAATTCGGGTTTGAAATGAACTTGCATGATTTCAAATCTGTGTTCAGTGTGAATGAGAGCTTAATAAGAGCTTAAACAAAATTCTTCTCCACATCATTCAGAATGACAAAAGAAGCAAACAGAGGGGGTTACAAAGTCTTCCACAACCTCAAGTGCCTGTTTGCATATAGTGTAATTACCGGCATTTTTCCACACTGGAAGAAACCCAGTCACCACTAGGACACAATAAGCAATTGTTTTCTATGTGCCCTATTCGCACTGCAGAGGCGCAGTGAGCTGGGAAAAGAATGCAGAAATGCTGCATTTTATCACAGCGCAAAGAAAGGTACCACATATCATTGTACAGCAGCACAACGCACTAAGCTTCATATAAAGTTCACAAAAAAAAAAGGCGAGTGTTGTGATGATGCGCATCAACAACGTCCCCTACCGCCGATTCACTGCAGTGGAAATTAAGAGCTGCCTGCACACTACCGCAGTGGTTTAGTGTGTGGGCATTGCAAACTGGCCCTTAAGAATGGCTGTTCCTCCTTCTATGAAAAAGTGCAGCTTCCTCACCAGAGGGCTGACATTGTAAGAACCGAGAACTGAGAATGGCAGTTTCTGCAGCCATTATTTCCTGCAGTCTACAGGGCATTGTTACGTTCAGTTACTTAAAAATGAATGCATTCCAAATGCCATTAAATTTAATGTGATTAACGTTAGGCTTTTACATTAATAAAAGAACACCCCACCAACATATGGCACGCTGTATTCTTTTATGCATTTAGCAGCCAATGCAGGGATGGCTTGTTACCTTCGTATCGCACCGAGAGTGATAGAACATTCAACTTCAGCTGCTGAAAGTAAAACAGGTTTTAAAAAGTGATTAATATACACATATTATTTTAATAGCCGTGTCATTTTTTTTTTCTTCAATGAACAGCCTCATCTGAAATCTGCAGTCGCAAAAAAACATTGCTCCTTGTAACTGTGTTTAATTACTTTTCTAATAAACTTAAGATGCTAATTAAGTGCTGGTTATATGATGACAATAATGAGTCTATAAGTAAAACGACTTCAGTTCTAGGCATACGTCAGCAGATGGTTATGAAATTCACAGTTCCGCCTGCTCATCAGGGATCAGCGGATCACCCCCCCCCCCGCTGAGCAAGCAGATGGCAGGTCCATGTCCGCTCCGCTATGCAGAGCGGACACGGACACAGTCCCACTTTTCTCTATGGGAAAATCGGATGGAAATGGACCGCCTGTCCATTTCCACCTGATCCGATCCCCTGGACGGATGGAAAATAGGACCACCATCTGTCTGTTTTTGGCAGACAGGATCGGATCAGATAGCAGCGGGTGTCAGCAGACATGTATCCGTAGACATCCGCCACTCCATTAGGACTGCCACCTCATCCCTTTAAAACCGAACACATATTGATTATAGAGGTTTTGCAACTGATTAAGGTGGTAATTAAACTCACTTGGTGCCTGATCTGTATTAAATTAGCCTCAGAATCTGTGTAATTCATATGTGTTTGTGTTTAAAGGGATGAGGTGGCAACCCTACGCTCCATAGAGGACAATGCAGTGTCCAATCAGGTCCACCTGAAAAACTGACAGGCGGACCTGCTCAGACAGCCTGTGTGAAAGGGCCCATAGGGGGCAGAAGTCATTAGTAGCCAAGATCATGTTATTGTAAGTGTATCTCTCAAAGTTGATACAATGTGTATGATTGCCAAGCAAGCCACTTTCTACTGTAGAGCGGGGAATGGTAACAGCCCTATCAGGTTTTATTTGTGGTCTATTTCCCTTCTAGGGTGATTTCCCCTCACTTCCTGTCTTTAAATGTGAAATCTCTCCAATTAGAAGACAGACAAAAACTAAAACACAGTTTTGATAAAGCGAGGAAGGTCTAACTTATGACACCATATTATACCTTTCTACCCCATGGAACCCTCCCCTTTGTATGGGAGTCACAGGGACAGAAAATAAGAGAACAACTCCCCAGGGAGGTCACAGACAGGAATAGACGACTTGCAAAAAATTGTAAATACTCCTAACTCTATCCAATACTTATGAAAATATTTTTCGGTTTGAGTTAGGCTTTGATGTATTGAAATGAGTATGCAAGACAAGTTTGAGCCAACATCCGTCTGAAAAAATCCATGGATTTTTTGTTGTCGGAATGTCCGATCAATGTGCGATCGTGTGTACGTGGCATTACAAGTGTGGTGTCTGGAGCTGTCATAGTAATCATAGCTTCACTACTTAACTAGGCAGTGCCCAGAAATATGTATGCAGAATAGTAGATCAGACTACTTAAAGTTTTACTAAACCCACAACAGTAAAATCAGCCTGTATATGTAGTATACTCACTTTGGAAACTAAGAGGCTAATCCTGCGCATTGTGTATAAAGGCTGTTTGAGCCTGTCTTTTTTGATCCCCCTCTCCTTATTTTACTGCTCACAATCCATCTACTGATAGTACAGAGTCTTGAGGGCATTCTGCACATGCTTAGTTTGATGTGTATTGCTAGAGAGGTTTTTTTTCTGGAGAACGTACATGCAATCAGCACTGTCCAGACAGAGGGTCAGGAGTCATGCAGCCTCATAGGACAGTCAGAGGAGAATGAAAACGCCTCCTACAAGCTTTAACCAGTGCACGGCTGGACTCTGATAGAATTCACAAGACTGCTATAAACTGCTGATGAGAAAAGGTATTTAGCAGTTTATATTTACTAAAATAATTGAATTTCCATGTTCTGTGTACTGTGGCAGACCAGATATAGTGAATGCAGGGTCCTGGGTTTAGTAACACTTTCAATTTAGCTGTCTGCCTATTTTTTCAGGTGATTGGAGTTGCAACGGATTGCACAAAAAAAAAAAAAGAAACTGACAGCTGCGGTCAGAGACACTGTACTAACCATGCAAGATTAGTCCAGCGATCTCCACTGCTTAACTATTGTGTTCTGACAGGGGGATGGCCTCCCCGCCCGAACAATCCGATCAGCACTCTCTGCCATTGGCTGAAGGCTCTGATCGGGAGTTTTCTGTTGCTGTTGGCTGGCTTTCCAGCATAAACATCTGACAGAGCCAGCTAAATGGCTGGCTTCTGTTGGACAGCCCGACATACACACGAGCAGAATAAAGGCCGTTTTTTTTAGAACCGGCAAATGTCTTCCGACATTCTGCCCGTGTGTATGGAGATTTATGCCTTGTTTTTCACTGTGTCTCTGTGTAGATGGCGATCCTGGTAGAGGTGCAGGGATTTGCTTCTCAAGTCAGAGCTACCCCTCTGATGAATAGGGGTTTCATAACTAGTAGGGAATATTCAAGCAGCATCAGTAAAGGGGGAGCACAGAGATCTTTCCACTGTGAGTTCTCAGAGACAGCTTCCTCTGAGCTGGGAATTATGGCAAGGAGATTTTGTTAGAATAGCTAAGCCATTTAAGAAACCAAGTCTGCTCAAAATTCTCTACTTGTATCTAAAATACCATTTTTGCTTGGACGAACCCTTTAACCACTTTGCGAGGCTGAGTACATGGGAAAGGCTGGCTGCACCGAGAATTTAATGTTTAAACTATAAAGAGACACTTGTACAGAACTAAGACTTAAAACTCGCAGCCAATGTTCAGTGACCCACCGTATACTAGAGATTTGTGAACTTCTAAGTTCCTGCTCCTCTCCTGGTTCACAGCATACAAATTGGAATGACCCATATTGAACTATGGCTTGCACTTAGCTTCCAATTATAACATATAGGTTGGGACAAGTGAACATATGAATTTAGCTGCAGCTTGAATTGGCGGGCATGAGTATCAAGGTGATCTAAGCTGAATTTTTGGTCTGTAAAAAAATCAGCCAGTTAAAGAATACCTCCAGTAAAATTGTCAGTGAACTACCATGCCGGATATTCAACAACTGAGAAGTCACAAGGTCTGTTTAAAAGGTGACTGTACTTTTTAAAACGTTATATTTTTTGATGCAGCCAGGAACAGCAAGCTAATCTCTGTTTCTTTTTCTGTGCTTTCTGTCATCAGATCTCCAGGCCAGTAAAAACATCAACTTGCTTATATTTAGCCAATCTGCACTCTACAGTATAGATAGCAGGACATTTCAAACCAGGACTGAGAATTATAATTGGTTTCCATAATTGGTTCACTAGAACCACATGGTTTATGGCGATGTGGGCAAGACTTAGCTAGACTTGTGCATGCCTCTTTATTAGAAGTATTTTATTTATTCTTTCAGTGATTACATCAATGCAGTGTGGAGAATACAGTTTTCCATAAAGTACCATGTAAACTATTGCTCCCTGCAAGACTCGTAACTCATGCCGCTGGGTGTGACTTCACCCTCTCATTACATCTGCAATATCCTTTCTTTCTTTCTATCTATGAGATAAATCAAGTAGTGTGCAGTGGGTGGTAAGAACACCTAGCCTGTGTATTATAGCTGAGCAGCTGGTGTTTCCAGAACATATTACTGCAAAGCAATTTCAAGTATTGGGGAAGCTTTGCATGCCTTTGGAGCATATCATTCAATGAAATGACGTGAGAATCCACATTTTATTTAAGCACCGTCTTTTCAAAGCATGACCATGAGGTACAGTGAGATCTACATATTTGAAGTAAACAACTATGCTCCACCCAACAATATATTTTTAGGTTTAGTGGTTTTATTTTTGATGAAAAATGTTTTCATTTTGGTTTCGGAATTTTAACCTGCCCTGCTTTTCTAGACTGTTTTCCTATAGAAATACTGTATAATTGCATCAGAGTAAACATTTTATGAGTGAATTATTTCAAGTAGCGAATTCTAAACAGGAAAAGTTTGGGACAAACAACTGTTTGCGTTTTGTGATCCCCATATGAAGCCATTAACATTATGATACTACATCAATCATCAAATTCAGCTTTCCATTAGAGAAATTTTACATACAGATCATAATTTAATGTTGATATTTTGACAGATTTGGGTACCATTTGACACTATCAGAAATTATTAATACAACCCTCCCTTGACATCCACCATTGTTAAATTCCATGACTGTAACCTTGTATTTGATTTATAAAATTCTATCACCTCTCCAGTGAGTCCGAGTAGCTTGTACATTTCATGTATTAACAAACCAACATTATGAAGAAGCTGGAGGTTTGTTTTTGTTTTTTTTTGCAATTCCTAAAAACCAGAGTTCCAGTAATGTGAACAGAACTGGCACACACACAGACAGCAGTCAATTTTGTCAGGCCTTGTGCTTTTGCCATTGGTTTTTTGTCCGGCCTAGACACCAAGCAGCAGCTAAGGCAGCTGAGGTTCGAGTGAAAATTGGCTTCTGGTTTCTCACCTTGTTCACAGACGTCTCTGTCAGCTTTAATGGAGCACACAAAATTTTAATGTCGTTTGTCAATTTTACTAGTTGACAATATTTGGGATAAAACAGAGGGGCAAAATTTGGGGTTTGTCAAATTCAAAAATATATGAAATATATATCCTTCCTTTTCCTTCTCAAATCTCTTCCACCAAGTGACTAAGGGATGTTCTTTTGAAATGATTTCCACGTTAGATCTCCAAAGTGGTGTTCATGTTAGAGCTGTTCTACCAAAACAGTCTTCCGTTTTTAGATAAGGTTGGTTAGAACATTGAGATTTGAAATTAATAATTGTGACAGATGGGAATGTAACAATAGAGGTTCATGGTCAAAGGACACTGGCGCAGGAACCATCTGGCATCCTGATCGGAAAAACAAAAAGCATTGATTAATGATGGATTATATACACAGTCCATGATGTGGTCTTTGATCTACCATCACTATGAGTTGAAGTCATTGACTCTCCTATGCCGACGTCACTCCTCCTGTGGCCTCCATACAAGGCATGAACAGGAATGGCGACAAGGAAATATCTGTAGTCCACACATGAGTTTAAAGGTAGAGTGGCCTGCCTTTCTCTTTTTGTGCTCTAGATAGATATGTTTTTAGCACACTGTTCCATTCTCAGGGCGGGATTTGGGGCAGTTGGTCCTCAGGACAGGCTGTACTGAGGGCGCTAAGGTGCAGAAGAAACCCGAGATTAAAGTTAGGCCCAAGCCCCCCCAGGCACAGAACATGGACCATCCATAGCCATGGCTGATGTCATCAGGTAGACCGTACAGGAACCGAGGGTAGCGGGACAGCTCAAAGTTGATACCTGCTACGCAGGTGCACAGTGAAATGATACAGAAGGTGCCTGTGAGTGGAGAGAGCAAGGTATTAGGGGGTCAGTGTTAGTATTTCCTTTTAAAATTCACACTCTATAGGTTTAGAATAGAGAACACGTAATAGTCATTAAACAGTCAGGCCAACAACACAGAGTATTATAGGAAATCTCTCAAGAATTCCAGTGGTTGGATCTAAACCCCTGAGTTACCAACTCTACCCCTTTGCCATGACCATTACAGAGGATGCAGCAATAAAATTATATTTTGATTTTGACCAGTACTGTAGAGTAAAATTCCACAGTGGAGGTGACTTATCCAGGAATCCTGGCTAAGTTGCCTCCAAGATATGTAAAAATTAGCTGAACAATTAAATACATATACATACACATTAGGGCCAGTTTTAGGAGGAAGCCAAATCATTTACCAGTATGTTTTTGAAATGTGTGAGGAAACTCATACAAACACAAAGAGAGTTTACAAACTCAATGCAGATAATGTCCTTGGTATGAACCCAGTGCTCTGTGGTAAGTTGTAGAGTTGGCAATACACATTACAATCTGACTGTACAATCTCTGAACAATCTTCTTTACAATCTTGTTTAGCTTTAACAACAGCTATAAAACCTGCCTAGACAATCCATTATATTTTTATCTGATTGAAAATGCTCTCCCCATGGAGATTTTGGTCTAAAGATTTTAAAGAATTATAAGCAAAACTTTTTTTTTCATTTTTGACAGAGCAAGGGAAGGTTATTACCCCCGCCAGATTTTTTTTCGCCACCTGTGTTCCATTGCGGAGATTTCTCCTCACTTTCTGTCCCATAGCCAACCAGGAAGTGATAGGAAATCCCTGCAAATTAAGGGGATTCCTTGGGGACCAAAGGCCACCAGAACTAGTGTCCTCATTGGAAGATTTCCCCTCTATTACTTTTCTGGGGACAACCCAAAATTTGAAATGTTATTTAACTTTTACTTTCAACGGTAATGAT